>JAQMYK010000037.1:24115537-24125852 GCA_030014345.1 Clarias buthupogon
GGATGGGGGGGGGGTTGTACTTCGTTACTTGACACCTCTGGAATCTTTGCAGCCCGTTTGGCCACCACTGATGCTGTCAGCTGGTCAGGCTAAAGCCAGGATTGAGTAATGCAGAGAAGACTGTCAGGTTGCCATCTTAGAGAACCCTAAGGCCAGTATGTTCAATTGGGGAATTCAGGGGCCATGCTGGTAAGGACGAGGGCACAGAAAGTCATGATTTCTCTTTTTACGATGAAATAGTTGCCCTGCTGCATCTCCCCATTGAGCAGGGGAGCGAGCACAGGGTCCCAGTCTTTCCCAGGACCACAAGTTTAAACTAATCACGGGGCGTGAAGAGTGAACCCAATCCAGTCTTTCCCGGAACCACTCTTCACATGCTGTGATTCTTTCAAACATGTAGAGGAAATCCTGGCGTTGAGCTTGGGAATGAAGCACTAGACATCATAGCAGGAAGAAGAATGCCCATGGGCCAGGCCATCTCCTGGGTGACTACATGTTGCTGGGTGAGGTATAGTAACAATTGGTCTATCTCTTGGCGGCACAGTGGTGTAGTGGTTAGCACTGTCGCCTTGCAACTCCAGGGTCCGGGTTCGATTCACGGCCAGACTCGATTCCCGTCTCTGTGTGCATGGAGTTTGCATGTTCTCCCCGTGCTTGGTGGGTTTCCTCCGGGTACTCCGGTTTCCTCCCATAGTCCAAAGATATGCAAGTTAGGCTAGTTGGTGTTCCCAAATTGCCCGTAGTGTGTGAATGAGTGAGTGTGTGTATGTGTGTGTGCCCTGCAATGGATTGGCACCTTGTCCAGGGTGTACCCTGCCTTGTGCCCCAAGCCTCCTGGGATAGGTTCCAGGTCCCCGTGACCATGAATACAGGATAAAGCGGTATAGAAGATGAGAGGAGATGAATGAGTGAGTGGGTCTCTCTTGTGGGTTTGGGTTCAGGCCTGTATTCCCATGTTCAAGTGTTCCTTTATTTACAGTGCAGAAAACCTGGGTATGTTCAGAAGAGCTAAGAGGTTGAGTGGTTCTGAAACGTAAGATCAGCAAGTGCCTGTAGTTGGTATGGACGTCATCTGCTAATGACGCGAGTGCCTGCTCAGTTGTTTAAACTGCAGGCTTCATTCAATCCTCGCCCATTTCCTCGAAGAGGGTGAAAAGCCGAGGTGATCATGGTGTAGCAGTAGTGTGGTGTTTGTTTGCGCCTCCCCACAGCCACATGGCTTCTGAAATTCCACAACAATGTGGGGGCTGTCCTGTCACAGCAGATGGTGTGTCTGTGATGTAGGCCCATCTCCACACTGTATTTGGATTCAATCCCAGTAGAAATTCCATTATGGTGTGTGAAGTCTGGTTCTAAAAGTTCCTTAGCCTCTGTTACATCACTCAAGTTCATAACCAGAATAAGAGAATACATCACATAGTGACACACATTCATGTTTTTTGTTCGTCTCCTGTGTTTCATATCTTACCCGCTCCCACATATGGATCTCAGTGCACACCTCTAGTCTTGATCACATGATCTGTACAGCCTTTCTTCAAGCTTTCTTAAACATATCTATATTTGTATCAGTTTAGAGCACATTATCTGTTTGTTCGGGATAATGTATTCATATTTCTCTTCTATATCTCTCCTCTCCATCCACTAATGCTAAGTGGAAGAAATGCCTACATTAAGCTTCCTTTATCTTTGGCTTGCTACTTCTTTTGGTCCTTAGTTGTTCTTTTTAAAGGACAAAATGGCTGTGGTGTCTTTTAACCTAGGGTGAATCATATCAATAATCAATAATCAATGCATCATATAGTGAGTGTGTCCACTCTGTCCAGTCTCATGCTCAAAAAAAATAAGCTTTTTAAGAAATGTGTCTTCTCCATCTCAGGTTTCCTGGTGGAGAGTAACATTAGAAAAGAAAGACGGCACAGGCAAGACACTACTGTTCACATTACTCGTGCCTCACACAATATAAGCAAATATGACTTCCATACAGCAAATTCTCTTTTTTTAATCACCAACAAATGAACACTTTTATGGTGGTATGTTATGTGGATGAACTATAAAAATAAGTGCTCTAATATTTCTCAGACTCTCCTGACTCTCACTTGTAGGTGATGTTGAAGTGTTGCCACTTGTAGCCCAGCGGGTTGATGGCGTAACGTTTGACTCGAACCGGTGATTCTCTCTGCCCTCCGCTTGCAGACGCACAACACCCCTGATGGCCAAGACGCAACAAAAAAACATTATCACTGAATCATTAAAATAATTCAGTACTTATTCAAAGTGATAACGCAACACATCAAATCATGTTTACGTCAACAGATTTGCATGGGAGCTAACTTGTGTTACTCTAGTTTGTGCAAAATGGCTTACCTTGGCTTCCAAATTTGGTCACAAAATGGGCACTTCATCTACGAGGGTGAGTCAAAAACTATCCACACTTGTTATCCATAAGATATTGAGAGTAAACTACAGAGTTTGGGACAGAAATATCCTCAACTACAGACCAAGGAAATGTACAAAAGAAGTCAACCATCAGCTGGAAAACTGATGCTTTCTGGGATTCTCAAGGGCCAGTGTTGAATCATTATCAGGAAAAAAGGTTCAACAATCAACAGTGCTCGTTACACTTTGAAGCTTACTGAAGAACTTCGGGTTAAACAGGGAGTGCTTCTCTCCAAAGGCATTGTGATCTTGGGTAACAATGCATGTCCATACACTTCTGCCCACACTGTCGACATTTGCGAAAACTTTGTTTTGAGGTGTTAAAGCATCCTCCCTATAGTCCTGATGTTGCTCCATCAGACTTTCACCCGTTTGGTCCCCTGAAAGCAGCCATAAGAGGACGAAGATTCATTTCTGATGGAAAAATGAAGACAGCTGTGTATTCATGGCTCAGCCAAAAACATTTTTAATTAGGGAATATGAAAACTTTTTCAAAGTCTATCGAAATGCTATATGTCAAAAAATATATAAAGACAAACAGTATAATTTGGCATCTTTGCATTTCAGTGCCAATCTGGAGTGCAGAGATCCAAAATATGATATTTGCTGAATAAGTGCATGTAACATTCCCAAGTTCAAACTGCGACACCTCCCCGTTATTTTTTGTTCCACTATCCGTCTCTTTCATCTGCGCCCTTTCATCCTTTGAACACTTAAGCGCGACAGAGACAAACAGGGCCCTTTTACGATTTTAGACATGGACACCAGGGCATCAGTCATTAGCATGTAAACTAACTAATTAGCTGATGTTAACCAACAAGTCACCTACAGTATGTAACAGTATATTTTTTGTACAAATGTTACTAGACAAAAAACAAACATAAAACAAACTATAAATGCAATGCTAGATATGTACCTCGGGTTGGGAAGGTGGGGGATAGAGGGTGGCAAAGATACAGAGCATAAAAAGTCATAACCATGAAAGAGGCTTAAAGAACTGAACGGGGCAGAAGAGCTACCGAAAGGAAGCGAGGCACTGAAATAATGCCGCCCAGATGTTGAACCCAAATCCCTGTTGCAAGCCTCAGTCCTCCATCTCCTCATTTTCCCAGCTGCAGATCACTTCGTAAGAGCTGAAATATCTGTCACCCACATGTGAAGAAAAGCACATTCACTCCTCCTCTTTCTAGTGACCTTTTCTTCTTTCTTTCCAACTCGCTCCAGTCGTGAAGAACCTTCAATGGATAACTTCATCTTGTTAAAAAAAGGTTGCGCTTCCTGCCACAGTAGGACTATGAATGAATCCTCAAAAGCCTGTGATGATCTTTGATTTTGCGAGCCTCATGTCTTACACACAGTGCTTGATAGTAGAAACAAATGCTTGAAATGCTTGAATGCCATATTAATTTGCAGTGATCCTCCAACTGCTTTCTCAAGTTCTAATATTCCCAGCACATTTCTTTCAGGACAGCGTGACTGTGGACGAGTACGACTGGAAGCTATTGATTTTTCCCTGGGGTTTTATGACACTAAATAATGAATCAACATATATCCTGCTGAGGTTTGGAGCAGCAGGTTACGATATGCTGATTTCAAAGAAGGGTTTATTGGTGTGGAAAATGCCTGTCCTTAAACTGAGCATGATAATAACTATCTAATTTACTGGAGCAAAAAAAACCACACACTTCTTAGGTGACTCCTGAGTCCACAATTAAACCCTTGATTGAAATAGTATTGATGTGTTAAGTGATATCAGTTCTTGGCCGATGCTGTATTTTTTTATTTTCATGCAAACTCATTGGTTGTGTGCGCATGGATGTTTAATAGGACAAAAAATAACACATGGTTTCATTAATGGCTCAAGAAAACAAAAATTGTCAGTGGGAAAAGTGGACACTATAGTAGACACGGCAAACTCCAAACTCCTGTTTCCAGAATCCAATGTGAATTTAAAAAATCCAGTTTCATCAAATTACGGCAGGGACTCGGCTCAGTTAGGTATCAGTCTGTTAAATGGCATGCATGATGGCGTTGGTGGATTTGGAACCTGATCTGTTTGAGCAGAGCGTATAGATAGAGGAGAGGGAGAGAGAGAGAGAGAGAGCTGGACAGGCTGAAGGACTAAAGCACTGCTGCATCCCCTTTTTATTTATTAACAAGCAGTCAAACAGAAATATAGCATAAACATGAGCTAAAATCTTAGCTGAATGATTATACATATCATTACGAAAGTCATCCAGAGAGAATTTTTCTATTAAAAGGCCTTTAGATGCTTCCGATTTTGGAATTTCCTGCATCCATTGTTCTTTAGCTTCATATTCTGTCATTCGGTCCAGCCTTATTTCAGAATGTATGTGAGTCAACTCATGAATATTAATGAATTTTGGGGCTCTGCTGTTGAATATTCATGAGTGAATGGGTGTTCAGAGTGAAATTGAGTCTGAAGGAAACTCTCTAAACTAACAAACAAACAAACAAAAGTAAAATAAGCCGAGATGTGTTTCTCAGAAGTGATCGACTTCTCTGAAGGAAAAACAAAACAAAAAATTGCAGAAATAATAAAAATCTAATTCAAATGAAATTCGTCACTTAAAACGCTTAAAACCAGCGAGATAAGACAGAATAGAAATATAGAGATTTTACTGCAAATAAAGAGAAATTGCAGTTTAAAATTGAGATGAATGAACAATCAACTAATTTACAGATTTCCAAAGTTACAATAAAATATAATACAAATAGAAATATATAAAATGTATAAATTGTATGAGTGAAACATGAAGTATGAAATGAAATGATGTGTGTGTGTCAGCAGTTAATGCCTATGTTTTAGCATTATAAAATCATTAAATCTATATCATTATACTGTAAAATTTATAATTTTTAATAAATATATCCCAAATGAGCAGAACAGTGGCTTAGTGGTTACACAGTCACCTTGCACCTCCAGAGTCTGGGTTTTGATTCCTGCCTCAGGTCTGTGTGCATGGAGTGGAGTTTGCATGTTCTCCCCGTGCTTGGTGGGTTTCCTCTGGGTTGTCCGGTTTCCTCCCACAGTCTAAAGACATGCAGATTAGTCTGACTGGCGTTCACAAATTGCCCGTATTGTGTGAATGGAAGAATGTGAGTGTATGTGTGTGTGTGTGCCCTGAGATTTAGAGCATGAGGCGGGGTACACCCTGGACCAGTTCCCAATCCATCGAATCCATGAACTGTGGGAGGAAACCAGAGTACCTGGAGGAAACCCAACAAGCACGGGGAGAACATGGTGGGAATCGAACCCGAACAGTGGCGGTGCAAGGGTGACAGTGCTAACCACTACGCCAACGTGACCCCTTCTTTTTTATATATAAAAGAAAAAAATTTTAAGGTTGTAAAAGCAGAAAGTCGCAGTTTACACCAACATAGTTTGGAGAATAATCTTAAACTGGTGTTTGTTCATCTGGGGATGAAACAGAAAACATGAAGGTAAACTGAGCTCTCTCTCTCTCTCTCTCTCTCTGTTTTTATAAAGGTTCATTTATTCCTCCTAGATTGTTATATCGATAATATTCAGTACTGTATTTAATGAACGCAGCACAACCTGATTAATCGACTTAATTAATGACTTGGCTTTACCTGTTCCGTCCTCCAGATGTCCAGAGAAAACACCAACACCAACACTGTCACAGTCACTATCCAAATCCACCGCATCTCCAAAACACTTTGGGTTTTTTTTCCCCCGTTTATTTAAGTTTTTTTTTTGCACGCGATATTTTTGCACGCGAGTTTATTCTAAACAGCACTCACGCGCGCGCCGGTTGTTTCACTCCTCCATCCAAATTAAACTGGAAAAAAATAAAATAAACCTGCAAAACTGTTCACCCAAAAGACTAAAAGTCTATTCCTGTATCCACAGAAAACTTCCGCATTCTAACCAACCACCTTTCCTCACACCGACACGACCTTATCCGCGTTTATCGCTGTATTAATCGCATCCTAACTTCAGCCATGTGTCCAGCGCGCGGAGACCGGAGCTCTGTGGAGAGCGATTCACCACTGAACCGACTCATCTGTGAACGACTCTTTGAAGGTGAATCATCCGTGTGAATCGGTTCGAAGATGTATGTATTAGAACATGAATTCATAGGTTTGTGATTTACAAATTTAACCAAACGAATTCTATTATATAATAAGCAATATAAAAAATAAATGTGGATATTTATAAAAAACATTTTCAACATGTATATTTTTATATTGCTTATTTTATAATAAAAATATTTCCATGTAATTTTATCATAAACGATATTTATAAATATTTATTTAGTTCCCAGCTAACCAACAAATTAGGTCTCTAAGTTAGCTAGTTAGTTT
This sequence comes from Clarias buthupogon, assembly GCA_030014345.1. Lineage (NCBI taxonomy): Eukaryota > Metazoa > Chordata > Actinopteri > Siluriformes > Clariidae > Clarias > Clarias buthupogon. The sequence goes on from JAQMYK010000037.1 coordinate 24,122,324, forward strand.
TTTGTTAATTTATGTTGTTAATTTATGTTGTCATGTAGCACCTTGGTCCTGGAGGAACGTTGTTTAGTTTCACTGTGTATTAACTGTAAAGTGAAAAAAAGTTGTATAAGTGACAATAAAGCCCTTTCTTGACTTGACTTGAACATTTCCGAAAGGCGTATTTAGTCATGTGACTAGGGATCATTAAAAAATCTAAGGTAGAAACTCACTCACTCATCGTCCATACTGCTTTATCCTGTATACAGGGTCGGGGTGGACTGGAGACTATTCTAAGGTATTCTGAGACTGGAGACTAAGGTGGGGTACACCCAGGACAGGGTGCCAACCCGTCACAAGGCGCACAAACATACACACACGTTTGGGAACGTCAATTAGCCTAATCTGCATGTCTTCGGACGGTTAGAGGAAACTGGAATACCTGGATGAAAACACCACCAAGCACGGGGAGAACATGCAAACTCCATGCACACAGATCCGAGGCATGAATCGAACCTCGACCCTGGAGGTGCAAGGCCACAGTGCTAACCACTAAGTCACTGTACCTCCTAAGGTAGAAACATCACTGGCAAATACTGTAGCAGAAAAGAAAGAGAGGCAATACAGTTCTGCGATAAATGAGGTGCTGCCTCTTAAGTCGTTTCATGCATGTATAAACAACAATCGATGAGACAGTTTCAACAATAACTGACATATACAGTACAGTCAGATCCATAAATCTTGGAACAAAGATACATTTTTAACCTTTTGGCCTCTCTACACTACCACATTGAACTTGAAATGAAACACTTGAGATGTGAGTGAAGTCAAGACTTTAGCTTTAATTTAAAGTGTTTTGACAAAATTGTGGCATTAACCATTCAGAAATTACAGCCATTTTCATATACACACCCATTTTTTTTTTTGAGGAGGGGGGGGGGGGCGGCTGTAACATGACCATGGACAAGAACAAATGCTGAGTTTTCTCTTGAGATGCTTTGCTAGACCTTTATTACAGCTGCCTTCAGCTCCAGTATTGGGTTCAGATCAAGTGACTGACTTGGCCAGTGAAGAATATCACATTTCTTTGCCTTGAGTAGCTTTCACTCAATGTTTTAGGTCTATCTGCAATATGAAGTGATGTCCTTTCAGTTTTGCAGCATTTGGCTGAATCTGAGCAAAGAGTATAGCCCTGTATATTTCAGATAAACACCAATGAGGCAGTTCCACCAGCAGGCGTTCACACTTATGCCAGAACACTGCCTCCACCATGTTTGACAGATGATGTGATATGCGTTGGATCATGAGCCTTAACATTTTCATACTTTTCTATTCCCATCGTTCTGGTAAAAGTTAAATTTGGGTTCATCAGTCCAATGACAGTGAGAAATGACCTCCTCAAGTTTTCAAGTTGGCTAGGAGTTGTGAAAGGATTGGACAGAATTCTTTTGGTCATATACTGTAGTTGTCTTCCATGGTCTTCTGAGCTTGCAGGTTAATTCCTTTTTTAAGAATGTTGTATTGGCCACTCCCAATGTTTTGCCAATGTTTTTCATCCTAACAATAGCCTCCTTCACTTACATCCACACTTCTTTGATCCTCATGTTGAGAACAGCCAACGAAACGCAAATGTAACACTCAGACCCGGAGTAATATGGGAACAGGCCACACCTCGTCATTCAACTGCTTCTCAGCCATCTGTTCCATTATTTATGACCCTCCAAAATGGTAATGTGTGTATTAAAATGGCTGTAATTGGTGAATGGTTAATGTCAAACTTTTGGTGATGGTCTTCAGGACACTGTGTGGTTGAGAGAGCACTTTCAACCTACTATTTTTCTAAATATCTCTGGGCAAAAGTGAACAAAGTGCTACCTGAAAGATCGTGACGCAAAATGTCACTTTGCCGCTGTTAACATTCACAGCAGAGCCACTAAAAATCACCTCGTCAACATTTTTGCCTTTTGGTGGTCTTCAGTTTTGCAAGTCAACCCCAGACAGAAGAGGCTGACATTGGCATTTTAAATGGCCTACACATTAGGCATGCACACACTGTGCTTCTTAAAAATCCACAGTGCAGAAGAAGGTGAACATTTGGCAACACCATGGTGTCCTTGGCTAAATGGTCCCTGGGCTCTAACTAACCCTGTTAAACTCTTTGACCATTGGAGGGCTGCAGGGGCAAAGTCTGTACTTACTCTCTGCATGGTACCTCAACTTTCAGTAAAATTATATGGAGAAGTCCAGTATTGAGAAAGAGGAAATCATTAGCCTATGATGGATTTACTTGACATGAATAGAGCTTTGTGCAAGTCCACTTGAATGACCTCCAACTCAAGTCAGAATTCATAAGAGTTCAGAATGCCTTTCTTGGTGTGACGGAGGAGTACTGAATATAAAACAATCATTGCAAAATACCTCCATAGGTTAATTAGCTATTTCAGAATAATGTACAAATTACAAAAAGGAACAGTTTTTAGTTTTAACATTATAAAGATACCTCTTTGTAAGCAAAAAAAAAAAAAGCTGGCTTTCAATCAACCTTCCAAAAATTGCTGTCACAGCACTGAATTAATGTATGTTCGAAAGACAAGACAAACACAGCTTTAATGAAGGACACCTGAGAAGCGTACGCATAGCTTGTGGCCTGCATTCTGGCCCGAGGCCGGGGCTTTGGCAACGCTCCAGGTGACTGCGGAACTGGAGGCTGTTTGACCCTGCGCTGTCGTTCACTCTGGGAAAGAGCAGAGAAGAAAAGAAGAGGGAGGTGGAAGAGCAAAGCAGAGAAAGAACAGCAAGACAGCGGCTCCCCTTTCACCAAGCATGAGAGATGAGAGTTTAATTGGCCATCGATCCATCAGGCGGACCGTCCTTTGGCTCCCGTACCCGTTTAACGATTGACCATGACGTCAGCCTAAACAAACACACACATATATACACTGCCAAATTATTGGCCTGCATCAAGAAAACTAATGGGATTGCTGAAATTACTGGCATTGGGCTAATCTGTCCAACGCATTATTAAAACGGGTATGGGTAGTAGTGAAGCGTTAACTTTGCAGAAAAACATGGACAGCGGGAAAAAAATAAACAAACAACCATGATCTTAGATCACTTTACCTCTTGGTAAAGTTGAGTTGTAAAAAATCAACAGTAGAAATCACAGCCCTGTTTAATTGTGAAAGTGAGAGCATTTTCTAAATCGCAAAGTGACAAGCACTCACAGGATTGGGACTAACAGCTGTATGGTTTACCCATCATGCATAGTGGTCACTGTACAAACCTCTGGACGCAGTGTTATGATCGGTGGTTGCTTCAACTGGTCAGGTCTAGACTCAGCAATGTTACGTGGAAATAAAATAATAAGCAAACTTCTAATTAACTTATTAATTTTTAATAAGCAAACTTATTACATCCAAATCCAAAAAATAATAAGCAAACTTCTCACTCACTATACCGCTTTATCCTGTTTTTTCAGTCCCGCTCCCGCCCGCTCCCGCGAGGTTTTATCCCGCACCCGCCCGCTCCCGCTATATATCACTCTTTGTCCACC
>JAQMYK010000037.1:24132731-24143806 GCA_030014345.1 Clarias buthupogon
TTCAAGTTTGGCGGGCCGAATCAAAACATTTAACGGGCCGCATGTGGCCCCCGGGCCGTAGTTTGCCCATGCCTGGGCTAGAGAGTCACTTCATTAAGTCATTATTGTCAGTGTACGTCTGTACTTTCCCAGTACTGCTAGCGGCTAAATAAATAAATAAATAGACGGGTGGCAAAGAAAAAAAATTAAAAACATAAAAATAAAATGCGCAAGTGACAAGCACAACAACAACGATGACAAACTTTAATGTGGCTTTGTGAAAAGTTCTCCTGAGTCTACTTTGGGATTAAACCATCATTACTACAAGGCACTTGTCCTGCCTATTGCATTTATTTTATTTAGTTTAAAGATGGCAGTCTCAAATGCTTTGGCTGGTCAAACTGGTTTGAAATTGGGCATCGACTCGAACTAGCTCTGGAACTGCCTTGGTGGAAAAAGGGGTATCTGTGGCCGACACCAATTCATTATCAACTCCAGTCTACAAAACCCACCATACAGTTCTCCTAAACATTAGCCCAGAGTTTACTCTGATGTGTAAAAGGCATAAAAGTCTGGTAGATAGACTTAATCGGTGGTAAACAGAACAGAATATAACGACACTCTAACTGTAATCACATATCACCGCTCAAGCCTTGACTTAGGCCTCAAGACTGAACTGCATGTTTTTTACGTATAGTTTTTTGTTCCAGGGTCTAATTAAAGTCTAATAGAGATCAAATTAACAAAGAACCCCATTTAATTTAGTTTACTATACCCCAGTTCAGTCTCACCTCTTGCCGGCGTCGTCAGTAGTGCCCCCTTTGCCCTGCTTGTCGATGACGATCTTGTCATTCATGCCAAACTTGCACTCGGGCATTCCGCTCAGGTAGCTCTTCATAACCACACGGCCCGAGACGTGGGCACTAAGCACCTGGCCTAAACACACACATTGGCAAACTTAATACTCCAATCACCAAATACTGCTTCTAAACCCCCCTGTTGAGTTGAGCCACAGAATTTGAGTGTTACCCTGGGGTGACATGAGCAGGTTCACACTCTCCAGGACATCCAGGAAGAGTTCGTTGCGACGGTACTTGATGCCCTCGCGCCTCCACCCGATCTGCCCCGTCACCTGACTGGTGATCTGAGACTGTTCCTCTTTAGTCTGGAAGCAAATGCAAAAGTAGATAAAGTTAAATCAACTGTGGGAAGATTTAGAGTTTCATTTTTAGAGTTTCATTAATCCTTTTAGAGTGTCATTAACTATCATCAGACAGTGAAAGCAGGGTGCGCTTACGTGATGCTAGAAGGGCGGGTCGTCACACCAGGCGATGGAGCATGGAAAGGTAACAGAAAACATATCAGTCTGTGTGCAGTGACTCACGTAATTCTACTACTGCAAAATTTCACCACAACTCAAGAGTCAGTGGAGCAAACTAAGAACAAGTTTGAAAAAGCCTATGAATCTGTTTACCTCATAGTAATAACTACTAACCTGGCTCTTGATGCCCTGCTGAGTGATGAAGGTCTTCAGTGCTCCGGTCTCAGAGTTTTGTGGGTAACCAAAGTCCAGGATCTCTACAGTAAGGGGAACGAACCAAGTAGACAACACTCATTCATTACAAGCACAAAGACTCTGTCACAAGCACTTTAGCATGTTCTTTACTTGACATCAATGTGATATTCCAGAATATATGATGCTACAAATTTTTACTGTTTTTAAATATTTGGGCTCATGTGATTGGACCATTCACAACGAGTCTTATTAACGGTCAGCAGATTGTTAGTTAATGTATTGAATAGTCATTGACGTGGAAGCCAGCTAAATATGAGAGAAAATTCTGTAATTTCTTTGCTAAAATACCCCTTCGCAAGGCGATCTGACGAAGAAAGAAAACAGTTAAAGAGCTTGGACCAGATCGACCTGATCTTCTAATTAAGCAGCAGTCAAGTGATCACGGCTGAACTTACACTCGGTGCTTTTCCAGCACTTCTTATGGCTATTCACTGGCGATTATTAAAAGTTTAATTTAGTTTGTGCGCCCCCAAACATTTTTTTGCACCAGCTGCCACTGAACACTTGTTTTAAAGAAAACATTTTTTAGAGCCCTTAAAGTGAATAAAAGCTATTAAACAAATATTTAACAATAAAATGATTATAACAATATTTCATGCAATTATCAGAAGGTTTATTGCTCAGTCTTAGCACAATTCTAGTATAATTCACTGTAGCTTTCGATCTGCTCTCAGTGTATCCGTGTAACAGAATCAACACGACAGGTTTAATTTCCTAATACAGTAAATTATATCCCCATTAACACTGTACATGTCGGTCTGTGTTCATACAGTAGTATTGATTTTAGCTTTAAAGTGTGTGTGCGTATGTCTAAGTCATTCACCTTCTAATAAAAAAATAAAAATAAATAAGTATATACATGTATATACTTTGTGCTAAACAGCAGAAAACATAATGGTTTGACACGTGCACATTGAAGGATACAGCGAACGCAGTGTGATCTGAATGCAGGGATGTACACGTGAGTAAATCGACATTATTCAGAAATGAGATTGCGTGTATTTATGAATCGAGATAAAAAAAATTTTATTAGCCGTGGAGCCCTAATGGACCCCCCTCCCCCCCCCACCCCCACCCCCACAGAGAAAACATTGAGGCAGTAGACACCAAGTTCGTCATCAACACTTAATTAATGATGAGATCGACTAGGTACGCCAGGATATTTGGCGCTGTGTCTGCTCCCCGAAACAAAGAGAGTCCTGTTAGGACATCAGCACAAAGACAGCTGTTTACTTTGGACAAATTTCAAGGAACACTGGAAGGGTCCTGCTCTGAGAAGGCAACTCCATTACTCTGCATTCCCGAAAAACAAAAGCAAAAACAAACTGTGTGCCAAACTGTCTCTCTGATACAATACCGGGATAATATTTTGTTAACCTTTTCAAAGAACTTGCAAGTTTGATATTGAAATCTCATCTTTACCATCTTTAATACTGACGCTGGATCCCGGGCTGTGTGAAGACGCTGCCCTGTCTGCGCAGTATTTTCTTTAGGTTTTGATTTTCTTATATACAAGTCATAAAAATCAAAACCTAAAAAAACCACAGCACGACAGACACTCCAGCTGCTGCTTGTGGGAATAAGTGAGATCTCCTGGAATACTGGGGAGGGGGTGGGGTTAGGGGCAGGGGCAATATTCTGGACCAGGAAACAAGAGGAAAAAGAGACTCAACCCATAACAAAAAACATTAACCGGTTATATTACACAGAGAGATATACGTCGGTGTGTTTACCATCTAACAGCTCGTAGATCAACACAAAGTTGTTTTTGATGTTCTCCTCGCTGATCTTGCCGAAGTACGCGGTCATCACGTCGCACATCTTGTAGAGGAACTCGAACACCATGGCGGCGTTGACATTCTGCTTGGTCACAGCGGCCAGCCAGATGTTGGAGCGCTTGACGTGGAAGAAGCTGGTGCGGGCGATGTTGGTGACGGGCGAGCGGACCTGCTGGCGTGCGTGGATCACGTTAACCCGGAACGCATCCACCGCATTCCTCCTGCAAGAGACGGACGTGTCATGAAACGGATGTCACGGCATCGGAATGGAAAGACACACCAAGATCGTGTGGAAAAACTCAAAGGACGGCAGCCGGATCCAAGTTTCAACTAGGAGTCACCCTTAAGGCTTTTCATCATCATATAGTTGTATTAACGGCAGTGTTTGAGACAATTCTATGAAATAAAGCAGCAACTATGCTGTGTTGTTATCTACACGACTACATGTTGCTTCTCTTCGAGCTAGACCGGCTAACGTTTTAGACCGCTAATGTTAGATGACTAATATTCATGCAGCAGAAATATTTTAGAGACTACGGCGTGCAGCATCAGAGATCCAACCCACTAAACTCTCCTGTCCATCTACCCACATGTTAATAAGTGGAATTTAACTTTCTGCACTAAACATGCATTACTTTGGATTAAATATCAAAGACAAAAGTATTTTATTTAATACCAGTGGGGTTTAAATCTTTAAACCTGACTTGAGAAACAGACTGAAAGGGGATCATCAGGCTTTTGCATGTCTGTGAATATATCAATAAATGGATCGGCACCAAGGGCGTTCCCATACGCACATGCATTGGAGCGCTTCTTTAAAAAAAAAAAACAGGTGCTCTGACAAACAGTGCCATCTTTGTACACCAAAGAGTGTTCTTATTGATTACTTTGTTTCACTCTTCACATATGGGTAGATGGAGTGGAGTGTTAGTTTGTCGGATCTCCGAAATGTGAAATTAATAGAAAAATCAAATTAATCTAAATATCGTGTTAAAGGTCATATGTATTTGTTGCTTATTGTATGTAGTAGACCAGTTTTTTGCTACCACTACAAGTATATTTCAAACCTGTGAGAAACGCTGGATGGTTAACAATTAGCAAGTTCACACTTTTTCTAGAACCTGCGAAACATGCTGAAGTGTTTTACTACTTTCATATCTAACCTCTTGAGACACAATGTCCTCAGTAAAGGAAGACATGATTTCTACCAAATACACTGCCTATGTATCCTTATAAGAGCCTCATATAAGAAATATTACACATCTCTTTTCTCATTTTACGGTTGTACATAATTCTAGGTATCTTTTTTTCCCCAATTTTTTTTTTGTCTGAAGACATTGATTATGTTCACCGTCATCAGGTGCTAACAAAAAGAAACAGTGAGGAGAAAATGCAAGGTTTACAACAGTACGAGTCATGTTTAAACCTAACGCTATCACACCTTTACACATGCATAAAGCTAAAACACACTTTATCCAACTGCCCGAAAGATTTTCTTTCAAGTCCTTTAATTTAAAGCAGCAATAACATCGAAACAGATTTTACATTTAGGTATTTGGCAGACACTCTTATCCAGAGCGACTTACAAAAGTGCTTTGACGTTTCCATCATTGGACAGATACTTACACTGGGTTACTAACCAAGTGCCATCAGTCAAAAGAGTTGGGACGGCCCCCCCCCCCCCCTCATTCCTTCTACTCCTCTCATCCACAACCTACTGATGCTGAGGGGTAGAAGCCAACAGTGTGTCTATACTGATGTAAATGAAAACTCGCTCTCTGGAGCAGCAGGAAAGGCAGCCATGTTGATTGCGTTTAGATAAGCATGTGCTCTGCTATCAGATCCCTCCGACTCCCATCACTTCGCTGAACACTGCACACACTTCGCTGAACAGCGCCATCTGCCCAAACCCAGACTGGTATATAAGAAGAGCTAAGATTCCCTTTTTTGTACAAAACAAACAAATCCTTATGTCACTTACTTCAAACCCTCCTATATTTATCAATGATCTGTTTAAATGCTCTTATAATGGCAGAGCACGCACTCCAGGAATTTAACTTGGCTAATGTCATTTAAAGAAAACTCAATAATTCATATGAAAAATATGAAAGCAATTCATAATCACTGGGTGTCACACATTAACATCACTCCCTCCTCCTCTTCCTCCTCTTTTCTGCTGTAACCGGAGGTTAGAGTCACTAACACTCCCACCTTCTCCTGTATTAAGTGTATGTTTTTCCATGATCACTCAACTGTCTACAGAGCATCATTAAATACTCTTCATGCACGATGCAGACACACACACACACACACACACACACACACACACTTGTAGTCCGAGACAGCCAAAAGCAATTTTACAAAACCACTGTCTCCATAGCAACCTCACCCTGAACACTGTCTGGGACTTTCTGTCATATTATGATGTCCAAACTGTTTTGTTTTTTTCCCCCATAGATGTTAAATATAAATGTTCCTGGGGGACACTCTAAAAAAAAAAAGTGTATGAACTCTCTGTTTTTGCTGATATTAACAGGTGTGTATGACGTTATCTTCCATCCATGCTGCGCTTCTCAAATCACGACACGACTGTGGAGAGACATCGTTACCATGCTGTTGATGCTGTAATGGAAATTATTCAAACAATTATATCGATTATTTCAGCCAAAAAGCCCATCGTCTCCCTGTTTACATCGTCACATGCTCACCCTATGTCATCGCGGTAGACACGCGAGATCAGCACCTCGCCCTTGTGGTTGTAGATGAAAAGTCCTCCGATCATGGTGGTGCACTTTCAATGTTCACGGGCCATAGTACGAAATCTGGAGAGGAAACAAGATGAAAGAGAAATTAATGTGATATAGAAACACAAACGCATTGAAGACACACCAAAGGAGGACGTACTGTACTACACTGAACTGTAATGCGGGAATTTAATTCCACATGATGATTTGCATGCGTATGGAACAGACAACGCTCAGCAGTGAAGTTTTTTTTAAAGGTTGTACACCTGGGTGGAGTATTAATGCAAATATGACACAAAGGTTACACTCATACTCTATTCGCTAAGCCTGAGCAAGTTCATGCTGTTTTATTTCTTAAAAAAAATAATAATAATAATAAATATATATATATATATATATATATTTTTTTTTTTTAATGCACCAGTTTCAGCTCAGGATCTCTGGCGCTAATGACAAACAGCGAAAGAAACTTGCAACACGAGAAGATACTGTATGAGAGACAGAGAGAAACAAAGTGCCAACAATTTCTTTTCAGGGTGTGTACATCTGAAATAATTTTCTTCACTGGCCAGAAATACAACTAATAACAAATGGGGTTTATATATAAAAGAAAAATGTTGTGAAAGAAATTAGCTGCATTTACATGGATCTGAATATTCCACTACTAATCATAAAGAAAAAATAAATAAAATTTACACCTATGATGAGATAACAGTTCAAAAATAAAATAATTCATGTAAATGCTTGACCCGATCGGTTCTGTCTCATTGGAATGATCCATATATTCTTTCAACACATGTAACATTCAGTGAGGTGAAGAGTTTCCGGGAGGGACGTTCGGCATTTGTGATGAGCCATAAGCGTCCTCTTGTTCTCTTTTACTTTTTAAAAATAAAGGAGCAATAAGAACTTCTGATAATTGCTGATTAATAATGAAGAAGAGCAGAAACACAAATACTGTTCGCATGACACGACGTTGGTCTATCATGGTCATCTTTTTCTAATGAATAGGATAAATTTCGTCAAACGTGGTTTCTGGGTCACATTGACAAAATCCTGTCTAGGTGGTGTTGAAAACCAGCCATAACATTAAAATCACTGACAGGTGAAGTGAATAACGATTATCTGAAAAAGACGAGCTGGGTCTCCCAAAAAAATTTTAACGCCTAATTTTAATAAATAAATCTCCAAAACAGCAGGACTTATGGGGGGTATGCGGAGGTTAGTACCTACCAAAAGTAGTCCAAGAAAGGACAACAAGTGGACTGGTAACAATCATGAGCATCCAAGACTCATTAATCTGCACGAGATGCAAAGACTAGACTCTTGCTCAGAGTGCAATGGGCATATGGAAATGTCAAAACTAGACAATGGAGCAATGGACGAAAATGTCCTGGTTTGATGCATCACGTTTTCTTTTGCATCATGTGGATGGTTGAATGAATGTTCCCCAATTACCTGGTGGTTCCAGCATGCATTATGGGAAGAAAGCACGTCGATAAGGACAGTGTGATGCTCAAGGAAAAACTCCCCAAGATGGCATCTAATCTAGTGTGGAAGGGAATAACCTCTCACCACCCGGTTAATCGTCATAAATATTATTTCTAAACAGCTTAAAGTTTGGAGAAAAAGGCAGATCAGAGGCTTTTAATGTGCACATTTTTGATAATGTAATGCCATAAAAATACGTTACTGTTGCACCACTCTGAGGTTTCCACGCTCAGCACAGAATAGTTTATATCGCTATCGCTTATATCCATCATTTACACACACCTCCGCCCAATCTGTATAATCTAGCAACATGGTTGGAGGAAAAAACAAACAAACAAAAAAAATACCTCTCCGTTTCTGGCTAGATAAAACTCTGATTCAATGCTTTGAGAATGCAAACAAATATCTTATGAAAACAGCATCCACGTAAAGTTTTTACTGAAATCGGACTGAAGAAGCATCGTCCATGTCGCTACTGAAACACATTTTCAGGAAGATACAGGGAGTCACATGTGGTTAGAGATTTTTCACTGCTATACCGCCAACAGAAGCCTGTCATGGATTTCAAGCACCGCAGAAAACAATTGCTGTGACCAAACAGACAGTAAGCAGAATTTCAATACAAAATTATTATCTCTCTCACACACACACACAAAGTAAAATGAAAGCAAAAAACCACTGCAGGATTCCGTTAAGATCTACACACCATTGTGTGTGTGTGTGTGTGTGATCTGCTCAAGAGATCTCCAAGCCCCTCCTTTAAAACACAGGATTCAAAATACACTTTTAAATTGCAAACTAGAAGAGGATTAGGGATCAAGGCAAGACAACACACACACCTAAACTATGTAGTACATCAATAATTTCATGATGTGAGCATCTTGATGCAGCAGTGCACTTGAAGAATGCACTGACCTTGAACAGATCTTACTGAAAAACTAATAATAAAATAAATCCATCTTCAAGGGCTGATTACAGGACAGGAAATCAATAGCTCATATTTGTAACTAAATCCAGACATGTTTCATGAATTTATCACGACTGAGTAGATTGTTTCTGTGCAAATGCATGCATTTAGGACAGAAGAGACAAATAAATACAAAATTAATCAGATTATTGAACATGATTAGTATTTATAGGCTCAAAGGTCAAAACTTATATACTGTATATAAGGATACAGAAAAGATCATTCATTCACAATCAGGATTTTGTAATATACAAAATAATTATTTGATTCGATGGATAATAATTAATAGTAATCTACACATTTAATGGAAACAAACAGAGAAAATATCATCATATTTCACTAAGCCGCAGCATCCAATATGTCTGCCGTTAAAAACCGGCCTTTCTGGGGCTTCGTTCCCAATTGACATTTAGTCCACTTGATAGCGCCTAGAAACTGAACATGTGTGGTGCAATTGTGTTCAAAACCTGCGCTGTTTAGGACACAGCCCAAGAAAAATGTGTACTTCCCAAAAATAACGCCTAAACAATAATAATGTACGTCCAATATTATTATTATTCATATTGTTACTACTATTATTTTTATTTACAATTGGCTAAAATATACCTGGGATATTTTAATATTAATAAATTAGAACAGACACCTAGGGTCGAAATTTGATAAAAATGTCCGCCGAGCCCGGAAAAAAATATCTGACCAGCACTGCAGGGCGAATGGCTAGCTGCCTAGCAACATCACGATTGACGTTTATTAGAAAATAATGCTATATTTCTTGAATATCGAACATAAACTATAAATATATATGTTACTATATGGGTTTGGGTTATCCAAAGTTAAACACTGTCAACGCAAACTAACCCAACACAAGCGTTTTACAGACTAGCTAATGTTACTAGCCGAGGCTAGGCTCGGTTCGTTTGAATTGAATTTCTGTCACGACACTCTTTCAGCACCTTATCACCCCCAAAAAAGCCTCTTAAATTTTACCAGTTGATTATCTGACTTGCCACAAAATCGCCTCGATGCCGCCCAATAAGCCGTCGCTGCAAAGCCCTGTGTGTTATTCAGCGCGCTCTGTAAGACTCTAGCGGTCACTGATCAGGCAGATCATCCTATTCAAGATGGCCGACCGCTCCCCTTTCCAAGCAGCGGTATTTTTTTTTTACGCACCCGTATTTACATGCAATCCACATATTGCTCCATCATTGGCTGTAAGGACAGGGCTTACACGCCGTCACGAACCGATTGGAGAAGGCGGGTAAGAATAACCAATCATAGAGAAGGGGGGCGGGATCAGTCGGAATATGGGTGTGAGGAGAAACGCCTTGTGTCAGCTGACTTGCTGTATGATGACGTAACGTCCAACAGAGCAGGAATACAAAAATTGTTGTCAGGTTTTTGGATTTATGTGATATATTTCAGATTTCCTCACAGAAAACCAAGGTTATGTTCAATGGTTGCATTTATTTTTAGGGATATTTTATGTGAAAAGGTGTAGCCTTGACAAAGCAGCACTTTAAATATGTGTATATACACACAAATTTAAAAAAATAAAATAAAAGAGAAATTCTGCTTGTGCCTGCGGGCACCAGGCACCGGGTGGTGGTGGCACAGCTAGGCAGTGGGCAGCGTCATCATCAACTTTTATGTCATAATGTGAGCATGCCACAGGCAAGCAGCCAGTGTATGTACTGTATACACACATATTAAACAGCAATTCTGTTAGGCCTGACTGTGGCGGGTGTCCCTCACCACGTAACAGTATTCAGTGTCATGGAATGGAACAGTAGACAGCATCATCACCTTTTATGTCATATTATGATACGATATCTGCCGAAACATTGCAGCAGCGAGGAAAGGCAGGTTTGACCGGACACTCCATTCTCAGGTAGTGGTAGCACACGGGCATGTCAATCTGCACCCTGGCAGATCTATGGGTACCCTCTTGTATAGTGTATATTTATATATTTTCAGTAAACACTTTATCTTAGTCTGTAGCCTACCATGGGCCATCATGCATGCGCACAATCACATCCAGGGGCAATTTTCTGTGCACAGTGTATCTACTGGCATGCTTTTGGGAGATGGCGGGAAACCCGAGAACCTGGAAGAAAGCCTATCCAAATTTGCAGAGAAGATACAAAGCTCGCAAGTGCATATACTCTGCCCGGCCCCTCAAAAGAAGACCTCTTCAAATTCAAAGGGTCAAATTATCAGTATGAAGGGGATCTGAAATGACTGGAATTGAGAAATTAAGAAATGCAAATCCAAAACATAATTAAACCCAATAAGGACAAGGCTGAACCCTCAACTTTATGGACAAAATGTGGTCAGGAAAAATATCATGAAAGAAATTATTAAAACCCCTATTATCCGGAGATCGCGAGTTCGGTTCCCGGGCGATGCTGTAATCTCTCGCAGCCGGAGGTCTAGAGAGAGCTGATTGGCCGAGCTCTCTCAGATGGGAGGGATGAGAGGTACTTAGTGCTCCCACATTAATCACGGCTCTACAGCCAATCAGGGGCGTCTGTGAGCTCACG
>JAQMYK010000037.1:24156669-24174387 GCA_030014345.1 Clarias buthupogon
ACTTTTATACTTTAAGTAGTTTTGAAACCAGTACTTTTACACTTTTACTTGAGTAAAAAGCTTGAGTTCATACTTCAGCTTCTAAAGAAGAAAATTTTAATGTTTGTAAGTCGGGGAATACGCAAGCAAAAGTCCCGGTTTGACTTGAACGGCCTATATAAAAGGCGATAAAGAATTTCTTACATTCTTTACATCTATGTCCTTTCCTATCATTCACGTTAAATCCTTCACCTTGTAGTTAAAGTAGGAAAATGAAATGAAAATGTCTTGAGTTATCTAAGGTTAGGTTTGTTATCTTTAAGAATATAAGATAATGGAAATAAACAGCGTACGCGGTGTACATCTCACGCAGAGAAGAAGAAGAATCACTTCTTGCTAACTATAGGAACGCAAACCCACCATGGTCGTGAGTGTCCTTCCTGCGCGTCCGCTCTCTTTCTCGATCCCGGTCTCGCTCTCTGTCTCTCCGTCCCGATGTCCCGGCGCTGGGCTCAGTCTCATTGTCCAGGTTGTCCTGACTGCTCGCCGCATTGGCGCTGAAAAGCAAAGAGATGGAGCGGCTGTGTTAAATTAGAAGGACACACACACACTTCAGAAGAATCCTGCTGCGTTAAGCTGTCAGGTGCTGATGCCGGGAGTTTTTAATGTCAAACCTGTCTGAGAATACTAGAAGCGACGGGTGTGTGTGTGTGTGTGTGAGTGTGTGTATACAGAGCTACCAGCAGAGGGCACTCAGGAGAAGCTGTATTGTTCCAAACTGCTCCCAGGTGCAGCATTTCCAGTGATTTAATTATTAAACTGGGCACACAGGGGGTCGAGGAGGCACAGAGACAGAGCCGGAAAAACACACACACACACACACACAGGAAACGGCAGCAGGACAAACGGCCATACACACACACATATGTTCACACAAAGATAAAGGGAGTGGTCGGTAAAGCAGCAGACCTGTGGTGTGTGAGCGTGTGTGTGTGTGTGTGTGTGTGTGTGTGTGTGTGTGTGTGTGTGTGTGTGAAGTATAAAGTTTTGAAAAAACAAAAACAGCTGCAGATATTATTTTCTTTCATTATTATGAAGATACTGGATGAGACTACACTGTATGAGAGCTGAGCACCTGAGCATGTGTGTGTGTGTGTGTGTGTGTGTGTGTGTGTGAAACTGATCAATGTCACTTTAAACCGACAGTTTAACAGCACGAACTGTCGTATGTTCAAGAGCTTCACAGCTGATGCGTTCCCACAGAGGGGCGGGGCAATTCACAGACGGGTCCGTGCGAGAAAGGAAGAGGCCGAGCGAATCAACGCTGTTAGGAAATTAAATTATATTTTATCCATTTTAAATACTGACAACAATTAGAAATTAAACATGCGGAGGTTGATGTTGATACTGTGATTAATCAGCGCAAGCGGAAGGAGCGGATAGCGCTGTCCTCCGAGTGTGTTACTCCGCCCCCAACTCGTGTGTGTGTGTGTCTGTGTGTCAAAGCCAGTGTGTCATCGTTACAGTAACGAGTGTAACTCACACACACACACACACACACACACACACACACACACACACACACATCCGTCATCCACTCAATGATCCTTAAAGAAATCGATGCACTTACAGTGGAATATTGATCAGTATCAATGAGGATGAGTAAATATATGTGTTTGTGTGTGTGTGTGTGTGTGTGTGTGGTGACGTGCTCTGAGTCAGTCTTTATTCAGAGTGACATACACACTTAAACGCAGCCGGCTCAGAGTCAGCGGGTCGTTTCCAACACACACACCGATTTCCCAGAATTCTGTCAGGCGGCTGGAGGAGGAGACGAGTCTGATTAGTTTAATTCGAGGACATCTGAGACTATTGGATGGGAGGATAACAAGTGTGTGTGTGTGATTCTGTGTGTGTGTGTGTGTGTGTGTGTGTGTCAGGTCCAGCTTGGGTGGTTATGTCCAGTTCACTTGTGTGCTTTGAACACTGTCATTAATGTTACAAAGGGCTTTCTCTATCTCTCATGCTCACACACACACACACACACACACACACACACACACACACAGAGAAATGTTACTCACTGGAAGGAGGGCGGTCTGGAGTCCCCAATGCCCCCTGTCCTCTCTAATGGAGGAGGAAGATCAGACTGAGTCTCTGCGCACACCGAACCTCCATCTGAGCCGTGAGAGCCATCGGCTGAGACCAACTGCGGGGAGAGAGAGAGAAAGAGGGGGACAACAAAGACAGAGAGAGAAAGAGACAGACATAGATGACAACAGAAAAAGAGAGAGACAGAAACACAAAGAGAAAAACAGAGAGAGAGGGAGACAGAGAGAGAGAGACACAGACAAAGAACAGAGAGGGAGAGAACAAAGACAGAGAGACACAAACACAGACAGAGAGACAGAGAGAGGGAGGGAGAGAGACACAGAGACAAAGAACACAGAGAGAGGGACAAAGAAAGAGACACGGACAAGAAACACCAAGAGAGTGATTCCAACAGAAAGATTGAGACAGCGAGACAGACAAATAGAGAGACAGAGAAGGACAGAGAGACATAGAGGGAAAGACAGACAAAGAAACAAAGAGACAGAAATCAACAGAGAGAGAGAGAGAGAGAGAGAGATGATCAGACAGAAAGACAGAACAAAAGACCAAACAGGAACAGAAACAGAGACAAGAAGACGAGGAGAAGACAGAGAGACAAGAGAAAGAGGAGACAGAGAGAAAGATGAAGGATGAAATACAGTAAATAACCTGATTTTATTTCAGCATAATAAAACATTTATGGTGAAGGTAAGATGCAAAAGCGCGCGCGCACACACACACACACACACACACACACATACAAAACAGATTCACAGAAACACACACACACACAGTTGTAAGATACTAACAGTGTCCTCAGGAGACACATAAACGGATCAGAGTGTAATAAGAAGTGGAGTGGAGATGATTATAGTGCCTTCGTAAAAGACACACACACACACACACACACACACACACACACACACCAGGGCAACAACAATGTGCGAGCGCTGTGCCGATTTGATCTCCCTGTTACAGATATTTTAGGCTGCGTGGTTTCTCGCTCCCTCCGTAACGCGATCAGACGCGGCCGCGTGCGTGAGAAGGCGCTCCTCTCCGTTTATAACGAGGCCTCGACCCGAGAGACGCGTAAAAAAAAAATAATATGGAGGAAGCGAGCTGAGAAATCCAAGCGAGGACCTTGCGAGCTGTTTTTCTGGGCTGTAATTACATTCACTCATTTGGGAGAGACTCTTTTATCACAGCCAGGCAGAACGCGATCGCATCCAAGAGCTCATGACTCAAGTCCCATCGCACGGATAAAAACGCGGCGGCGTAAACGTTCTGGCATCTTCCTGGTGTAACGAGGCTGGCTTTAGCTGTGAAAGCGTGCTGTGATGCAATGAAACGGCATGAGGCTGAAACTGGGGAAGAGGGAGAATCCAGGTTTTAAGTCAGAGACGGGTTTAAAGGAACGCCGTAGCCCTTTAATGTTCTTCAGCGTCAGCGTGGTGACACGGTGCTGTGGGGGTTAGCGCTGTCGTGTCGCAGGGCCGAGGGTTCGATTCCCACCTCGGGTCTGTGTGTGTCCTCCCCGTGCTTGGTGGGTTTCCTCCAGGTACTCCGGTTTCCTCCCACAGTCCAAAGACATGCAGATCAGGCTAACCAAGTTCCCAAATTGCAAATATATTGGCACCCTGTCCAAGGTGCCCAAAGTCGCCCGCAACACCCCTGTACAGGCGGTCCAGAACATGAATACAAACATTTCAGCATGAATAGAAAAGTTTTCTTCTAATCCGCACAACATTCCTACTTTGATGAATTTTGCGACAAATTCACAAAATTGTGATTGTGCCTTGTTCGACAAGGATTCTGGCTTCCCAAGGTGTGTCAGGGTAAGTCGTCATGATTCGTGGCTTAGCAGCCTGGGGAAGCCATGTTTGAAAAATTGGTGCTGGACCTAGACGCAGGATCTGTAAGGTCCACCCTCTGCTTCCATCCATACAGTAGCCTTCTAACAGTCAAACGTAGCCGGCGACGAGAGTAACCTAAAGACTGCGGCGGGTCCATTCACATAGCTACAACTGTCTGAGCTACAACAGATGAGTTAAAAAAAATAACAACCGTTTGTTCTACACATAGCTACGTATGACGAGCCACGGCAACAAGGCGACTCCCACACCGGCGCCATGTCACGTCAGGGGGAAAAGGGCTTGAATGACAGAATCGCCATTTTGTCAGTTAATATACTGTACACTGCCTGGCCAAAAATAATTGGCCATTATGGAAGGGTCAAATTATTGAGCTGCATCAAGCAAAGAAAACTACTAGGGAGCTGGACATTGAAATTGCTGGAACTGGGTCAAGAACCCTTGGGGTTAGGTTATCAACACGTTATCAAAACCTGGAAGGATAGCGCTGAACCGTCAACTAGTGATGGGGCGTTCATGAACGATTCGTTCTTTTGATTGAGTCTTTAATGTGTCTCAGAAGAACGAGTAGAGTGATTCATTCATTTTCTACAGGGCACGCATGAGCAAAACCACTGTAGGCTATATACAGGAAACAGGAATGAGTAGTTACCTCTGAGTCTTCTAGTCCGAGTCGTTCGCTCTTTTGTCACGCGACTCCCATAGACACTATGCGGTGCAAAAGAACGAACGATTCGGACCAGAAGATATGAGAGGTGAGCTACTCATTCTGTTTATCATAATATGTCCTTAACTGCATTGTAATTAGGGCTGCACGATATATCGAAAAATTATCGTTCTCGCGATAATGGTATACGCTAGGGCTGCAACAACTAATCGATAAAATCGATAATTATCGATAATGAAATTCGTTGTCAACGAATGCCGTTATCGATTAGTTGGGCTGCTCACGTTACTGAGGAGCGCGACCACAAGCTGCACAAATACACACAGATACACAAAGCACTCTATGCGCGTGCAATGTCTCCCCTGCTGAATCCTTGATAAACACTGTTGCGCAGACACTCTCTCACACAGCAACCTAGCCAAAGTGTACAGGAACCGGCGGAAGCTCATTCTGCCCCAAAATAAAATAAACCAGCAATAAAACCCCACAACTCATGTAGTGCCAAGACCCGCCTTTATAAAAGCTTCCTCAGGCCAAGAGCTTCATGGGAAAGTCGGAGCACACAAAGGACACGTGTGTATTTATTCCGAGTCCAGCACGGAGGGGAAAAGCTCACGAGTCTGCAGTGAGGTTAAAGAGCGCACCTTGGGTTTCTCAGCGGTGTGTGTGGATTAGGGGGAAATCTGGCAACGTGGGTGTGTCTCTGAATGGATGCATTCTTCCTGCGTGTGTATGTCTTGGCCAAAAAAAAATTTTTTTTAAGTGTTTGTTGGGAAAGGAGAGAATGGGAAAGCTCTGGGTGTAGAAATATGGACGGATCATGGAAATCAGTGTGAGCGCGGGGGATTTTCGCCTCGAGGCCTGCATCAACAAGAATGTCTGAAGTACAAGACGAGGAGAATCGTTATATATCTTCTCTCGTAACGTACAGGGATCACGCGACTCGGGGCACTAAGTGAAGCAGCTTGTGAGGTCCTCTCATGGACATAATAATTAATACGGATAAGTAACGATATGCTACCGTACAGCCGGATCGAACCGGAAAAAAAAACACGCAGCTGCCGGCGCGTGTCTGTCCTCACGTGTCCTGCGCCCCAAGATTAAGTCGGATCTCAGCAGCAGCTGCTTCGTAATTAAGAAAAACGTCCCAACTGATTTTAATCCTCCTAGACATGAAGTTCAGTCTGAAGTGTTAACGCTTTGTCCAGTTCACACTCTGCCCAGTTGCACTCACACATCACATCTGTTTTCGCCCTGATTAAACCATCCGATAATACAACACGTGCGTCATTGCAGTGTAGCGTTACGTATTGAGTAAACCTAGTAGTAGTTTATTATCCTGCTGCGGTCTTGATTAAAGTCCCGAAGTTACGCAGACAAGTGACGCGGAGCCGCAACTGCGAGGCGATGAGGACAAGGAAATCACGCAAGTGCGAAAAGATGCCGATTTCACACACGCATCCGGGATAACGCGGGTGATAACGGACGAAGCTGAGCCGTGCACAAACACAAGTTTCAACATTTCAGGTCACAGTTGATCGTAATTAAACTTCTAGCTCTGTGCATGTGATCATGGTTGATGTGAATGGATTTGACCTGGGAAGAGAAAATGCGCTCTCAAGGCCAGAAATACAATTTGTATAATCCATTACAGTTATTTATTTTTCTGCGCATTCCACATCGAATTACGTAATGACCCTTCATCTCTCAAACCAGTCGTAACGCAGGGCTGTAATAAAAAGGTTTGCTGATTCGCTGAAAAAAAGAGAGATCGAGAGAGAGAGAGACATTGTGTGTGTGTGTGTGTGTGTGTGTGTGTGTGTGTGTGTGTGTGTGTGTGTGTGTTGTGAGGTTTCGCTTGAACACTCACTCACCCATGACACCACGCGGCCGTTGAAACATGGCAACTTGGCGTTATCGTCCGATATCTCTTCCTTCACCACCCTGTTATGACGAGAGAAGAGAATCAATAATCAAAAGAGATGCCAAGAGAAGGGACGAGACACAAATGAGAAGAAATCAGGGGAGGATAAATTTTTTTTTTAAAGAATACAGAAGAGCAGGGAATGAAAATGTGAGACTAAGATGGGAACAGAAAGACAAGAGATGCAAAACAGAAGAGAAAAGTATAGAGACAGAAGAGATGAGGAGAAAAGCAGAGGATATGAGAAACAGAAGAGAAACAAGAGAAGAAGAAAAAAAGAGGAAACAGAGGAGAAACCGAAAAAAAGAGAAGATAAACAGAAGGGACAAGAAATAGAAGACAAGAGAAATATAAGAGACAGGAAAAGAAGAGACAAGAATGAGAAGAGAAGGGAAACAGAAGAGAAAATGAAAGAGAAGCAAAAGAAAAGAGGAGGAACAAAAAAGGAAAAAGTGAAGAGAAACAAAAGAAAAACAGAAGACGAGAGAAATAGAAGAGATCAGATCAGAAAAAGCAGGAAAAAACGGAGGAGAAAGAAAGGAAAGAAAAAACAAACAGAAGAAAAAAAGAAAAGAGAAGAAAAACAGAAGAGAATCAGAAGATAAAAGAATATAAGACAAGCAAAAGTAACGAGGTGGAACAAAAAAAAAGTGAAGAGAAAAGATAAAGACGAGAGAAATAGAAGAGATGAGATCAGAAAAAGAAGACGAGAGGAAATGGAAGGGAAGAGAAAAGAGAAGAAAAACAGAAGAGAATCAGCAGAAAATAAAAGACAAGCAAAAGCAAAGAGGAGGAACGAAAAATAATTAATGCATAACAAAATATTAATATACCTTTAGGAACACTGACAGTCATAAACATAACACCCACACACACACCCACATACACACTTCCATCTCTTCCCCCTTCTCATCTGCTCACTAAAAAGGTGTTGACCCTAAATGACCCCTGTTGTCCTGGAAACCACTGTCGAGGAGCCGACCTGAGCCGAGGCGCATTACGTATTAATGACAGATGTGTGTGTGTATAATGATCACACCGCTGTTCATACATTATAAATCAAAACTTTAATCATATCTCACACACACAAACGGTAGTGCATGTGTGTGTGTGTGTGTGTGTGATGGAAGATGGATGGAATGCTACTCACTGTCTTTTCTTTTGGGCCGCACCTGTTTCATCACTGTAGAGGTGATAACATTGTGTGTGTGTGTGTGTGTGTGTGTGTGTGTGTGTGTGTGTGTGTGTGTGATGATGGTGCAGATAGGGACGGAGAGACACATGTGTCCAGGTGCACGGTAGGAACCATAACATCATGAAATCAAATCGAACCGGAAGCTGTGTGTACGTTTGGGAAACAGCGTGAAATGAGGTAATGTCTCGTCAAACCTCAGACATAACACACTGAGATTCGGGATGTTAGTGTGTGGGGGGGAGGGGCGGCGTTCACGTTTCACGACTATAGACCATAGTCTATAGTGAAACAAAACGAGATGAGGTGTATGCGAACCGAGGACCCGAGCACCCGAACACTACTGAGGAATCTATCAAGAGTAATACAACAGGCAGCTCTGTTTGGACAAGAGACATTCCCTGAGTGCTGATATACAGTATTACAGCACCGGGATGTTTAACTAAACGCTTTACAGCTGGTAGACTTGTAGATTCGGAATTTTCATTTGTAAACTGCATTTAGCATCAATGGTTAACTCATGAGCAGTGTTGGGGGACGTTACTTTTTAAAGTAACTAATTACATTATAAAATTACTGTCATTAAAAAGTAATCAGTTACATTACAGCGTTACTTTCTGATAAAAGTAACTAGTTCGAGTACTTTTCCATTGCAGAAAATGAAAACTCCTTTGTGATTCCTCATGCGTGTTGTTTTAGTCAAGACCTTTATAAACATTCTACCTTCATCACTCAGCGAAGTTTGGCCCATAATCTGTTAACTACTAAAACCTACGCGGTTTCGCGCAGTGGCCGTAAGTACGGTTCATCATGATTCACCGCGAGTTTTGGCGCTGTGATTACGTTTCCATCCTTCCGTGCGTCAGTTCTCGCAGACCTTGCAGAACTTCATGGAACGTCGGACGGTCACTCGCGGTGGCTCACAGTGTCTAACACAGTGCCCACACACACACACACACACACACACACACACACACACACACACACACACTAACAGAATCACTGCTGTCTGGCTCACAGATTACATAAATTGTCTGAATAACGGATTACATTTTTAAAAAAGTAACTAAATACCCGAGTACTTAAATGGCGGACCTAACAGGTTAGATTACTCGTTACATCAAAAAAGTAATCCGAGTACTCGAACACGTTACTCTGTAACACTGATCATGAGTGATTAATAGGGATGAGAATCTTCAAAATATTCAATATTAATTTTTTTCCTGATTTTATTCCATATTTAAGGCCTTGAGGTCATAAAGTTGAGACATAACTCGAACGTTTTGAATTGAGCATGAGTAATTGTTCCTTATAACATGAGTTTTCTCACTTATGAATCAAGCGCGGCATTTCAACAATACGAAATAACTACAAATACAAGAAAAGCTACGTTTAACTGATCGGCACGGTATGTCATCCATCATCATTATTATTTCTAAACAAAAACGTAGCAAATAATTCACTCCTACCACATGGGTTAGCAGTGAGGGAATAGTTTATAGGATTATAAAGAAGTAATGATGTTTTACCATCTCAAATGCCTCCAAAGTTGCCAAGCAACTGTGAGCACGCGCTTCTCTAATGTGGACGTTTAAGACGAATTACTAATTACGCACGTGGTGTTTTGAGACTGGTGTAAGAGTGTGTAACGAGTGGATTTCGAGGCTAATTTGCTCGCAGACAATGCGTTCAACTTTTGATAATGTAACCCAAAAAAAAATGTCTTTCTGTTGCACTCATGTCCAGCGTGCTTAGTGCTCCCACATTAATCACGGCTCTACAGCCAATCAGAGGCGTCCGTGAGCTCACGCACTGTCCTCCGTGTGTGTTACTCCGCCCCCAACGGTGTGTGAGCGAGCAGTTCGAAAAGATGCAGTCCTTCGGCCCTCCCGACTGAGTGGTAGCAGTAGCCTTAATGTGGGAGCGCCCCCTAGTGATGGGGAGGAATTGGACACGACTAAATTAGGGAGAAAATCAGGGAAAAAATAAAAATAAATAAATAAATAAATACACCATACAACCAAGTTAGCTAGCTAGACTTTTTTTATTATAAGCAAATCCTTATCCTAGATATTTAACATTAGACGGTTTCCTGATGTCATTAAATCCTCAGTAATCAAGCCAACATAACTGATATGTTACTTAGCTACTTAACCACTTGGAGAAACAAACCTCGTATGTGTCTCCAATCTTGAATTAAGAACTATTGTGTGTAGCGATCGTAGGGCAAAACCTCCTTGCACAGTGTGATGGATTTCAGCCAATCAGAAACACAATCAGCCTGTCTGACACTGCCAGAGTTAAAGTCATGTTTCTATGATGTTTTAACATCCAGTAAGTACAGAACATAAATATCAGTATTAAAACAATCCTTTTTGGTGCAAATGCTCTGAACCGTATGACCATGTCGATGTTTGCTTTAATGTTATTAGTTAAGTCTACGTTAAAACCATAGAAAACACTTAATTCGAATGCAGTGCAAATTTACGTAGGTTATGAAGGTACGTGTGCTGCACTACGACTTCACCATAAACCATACACACTGGGCTGGAACACACTTTACACTTCGCTCATGCAACAGTGCTTTCTGCAGAGCATTTTCTGGCACTCAAAAAAAAAAAGAGAAAAGGAAAAAAAAAAGTCCTGGCAACAGCAACATCACATCATGTCCATGACTCAAGCAGCCACTCCTCCTCTTACTGAAACTGGGACAGACCGAGGAAAGAACATGATCCTCAGCAGCTCGTCTAGTAACGGGCCAAACCCTAAATGTCTGGTTGAGAGATTAGAGTTGACTATAATAACGCAGCCCTAACAGCCTCACTTCCTCTCTTATATCTCCACATCTTTCACCTCCCTCTTTTACACCCCACTATTACAGCTATTACATCTTATAAGACTCGATGTAGCACTAGACAGCTATTACTCACAGTCTATTGCAATTACGTTCAATAGAGTCTGTGCATTCTACATCCTGCACATACTGCGAATTATGCTCGAGACATGTCCTCCACTGGAATTTTTCATAACACAAGAAATGCCTCCCTTTTATCTGAATTGGACATTGTATTCCAAACTGACTACATTTCTTGCTTGTAAATTGTTGTATGTTATTTGCTTGCATGCAAGTAAAAATGACATCATGGACTTTTTAATACAGGCACTGCAAAAAAAAACATCTTGAATCTATTCATATTCATCTACTATTTCATAATAAAGTAAATTAATTAGTTAACTAAGAGATTTCTAGTGAATTAAGGTGCTAAAATGATTGACAATTACAGAAGACTTCAAGCACAGCACGATGATGCTGTATGTCTGAATGACGATCCCGGTCGAGTTCGATCTAAGCCCAGTGTATTTGTTTCTGTATTTGCCTGAACCACAGTCCTGACCTCGCTCTAAGCCATTTTCACAGGTTTGGACCATTAAAGGAGTTCCTCGGAGGCCAGTGTTTCAGATGTGAAGCAGGCAGTCTGATCATGACTTTGGCGTACTGAGAAAACGTTCTACCTTGATGGTATCCAAGCACTAGTGAAACCCTGGGATAGGTTCATTAGTGTATCAGGGGATTATATCGAGAAATGAAGACAGTTCTTACCCTCACAACTGTGTTCTGTTATTCTGCACAATCAAAAGTCCCAGTTTGACCTGAATACCCTTTGTACAGTATATGATTAAACCTATCTTTGGACATATTTTGCAATTTTTTAAATTTTATTTTTGCAAGCTTTAACTTAATACACCAAGAAAGAATCAAAACTATCTGCCAAGAAAATAAGAAACAGTGGTGAACATCTGGTGAACCTGGTAAACCCTTACGCCCCCAAAAAAGTACTTGAAGTACCAGGAACTTTCACCCCCTTTGAAATTATTCCAAAGGATATTTGGACAAGTTTGACATGGCAAAAACACATGCAAGACATACAGTATAGATTGGAAAGCGAGTTTACATGGATGGATAAAATACAAGCGCAGAATGAGTCAGAAGTCAGAAGTCTATAATTAGTCAAATGGGTTTTTATTCTTAGATATAGCTTGTATACACTGGAACGGAACATCATTTCTTCAGGACCACGGTGCACCAATTATTTACTGTAAAACTGTAATTATTTTTTTTTTATTCTTTCAAATTGATGTGCATAACACTAAGCTCTGAAAGACTGGAAATCTTCGCTCTTTTCTACTAAGGTGTTAAAATCACCCCAGTTCTCTTGACAACTACCACCCAGTTACCCCTAATGAACGGCGCACTGCTATCCACCCAGACACCGGGACCGATTATGCTGCTAGACCGCTGATCGTCGCTGAGGAATCATCTGAATTTAACCTCCCACACGATGTCCTGATGATCGAGCAGAGCCTCAGACAGTTACGCCACTCTGGAGGCCATTAAACTGCTTTTATATTCTGCGCCACTGCCAAGTCAGATTCCTTTTAAGTGAGGCCTGCTGGCCAATAAACGTGATCGTGTGTTAAACCCATGCACCCACCCGTCAACCATCTTGGCCTTTCTCTTTGGGACTTCACGACACAACTGTCTGATGTTTAGGATCGGTTTACCTTAACTGTAAATAGAGACGGACTCGTAAGCGCTTAATCCACTGGATTCCTGGACTGGGATGACTCACGCCGTCACAGGAACACACTCGGGGTGGAACGGGTTTGAAAATTTTCACATGATAAACTAGTCTAAAACGGTAATGGTTTAGCGATGCAGCATTAAGTGATCATTTAAAAACACACACGCTAGTATTCATCAAAGAGATAAAGGCTGTGAGGAGACTGATTGTGTCATACAATACAATACAATAATCTTTTTCTCCTGCTAATCTTTTGCTCCACACTGCAGTACAATAGGGGGAGGTATTGCACCAACTGCCTATAAATTTTAACAAGTCGATGCCATAATTTTGCAAAACAAGAGTATTTTCCAAGTACTTTACAGCAAGTTTTGGATAACAGTTTGGATTTTCTGCAACGGATTTGGCATATTGTCAAACAATTCTTCAATTTCTGACCACTTAAAGGGAACCTTTTATACAAATTTCACATTTTTAGTCGTTTTAGACATTCATATGGGTCTCCAGTGCACATGTACAGACCAACCAAAAATAAAAATGAAAAAGAAAACCAAAAATATAAGAAAGAAAGAAAAGAAAAAAAAAAGAAGAATTGTGATTACTTTTTATTTTAGCCGGGGCTTAAACAAACCAATTTTATTTCCCTTTTCCTATTGTGACATCATATAAGAAGATACCCGCCTGGCTTGTTGCTTGCCTGTGCTGTTCTCTGCTCATTTACATAAACACTGAAATGGCACATTTCAGAAGGAGTAAAATAAAACTAACCAATCGTCGCCTCCGAGTGGCACAGTGGTAAAGTGCTCGCTCTATCATCCGGAGATCGCTGGTTCGGTTCCCGGGTGACGCAGTAACCTCTCGCAGCCGGTGGTCTAGAGGGAGCTGATTGGCCGAGTTCTCTCAGACGGGAGGGATGAGAGGAACTTAGTGCTCCCACATTAATCACGGCTCTACAGCCAATCAGGGGCGTCTGTGAGCTCACGCAAGTGGAAGGAGTGGATAGTGCTGTCCTCCGAGTGTGTTACGCCGCCCTCAACGGTGCGTGAGCGAGCAGTTCGAAAAGATGCGGTCGGCTGGCGTCACGTGGTTCAGAGGAAACACATGATAGTGTTTCCTCTGAACTGAGTGGTAGTAGTAGCCTTAATGTGGGAGCCCCCTAGTGACGGGGAGGAATTGGACACGACTAAATTGGGGAGAAAATCGGGGGAAAAATCCCCCCCCCCCCACAAAAAAAAAACTTACCAATCGATTCACAATTTATCGAACAGACAACAAAACATCTACTAGGTTGCCCAACTGAATTATCCGCACAGCTCTAGTAATTGAGTGGGAGATGATGATGCCGAAGGGTTTCCAGTGCTGACCGCAACCACCTGTACATATTGTTGGGTAGGGGTAGCTCAGAGGTTAAGACACTGGATCACTGATCAGGAGGTCAGGGGTTCAAACCTCAGTTTGACATTGTTGAGCCCTTCAACAAGGAACTTAACCTTCCTTAACCTCAACTGCTCATACTCTATGTGCAATGATATAAAACTAAATGGCGTTAGATTGCCATAAACGTAAAGATATTGTTGGAGCAGCGAGTAGCTGAGTGGTTAACGCATTGGACCACTGATTGGAAAGTCTTGGTTATCTGTACACGCCTCGTCTCCAATCACTTGGGGTTTAACGTAATATAATGGATAGATATATTATTATTATTATAATAGTATTTTCATTATGCTATCTAGAATCATATTTTATTACTTTTAACCCCCAAGGAGGTAGCTACTATAACTGACAGTCGAGATTAAGGAAGACATAAAAATCCCATTATACCACGTCTGGGTTATAATAATTGAAGCCGATACATTACCGTAGTTCTCGTCCTCGAGCACTGCGCATGTTTTTGTGTTTTAGTCCCTTCACCCCGTTCAGCGTCACCTAATTAATCAGGCCCTCAAGTGTTTTTGAGGAAATGAGGTCCCTTGAGTTAAACTGCTTCATATTAACCATGGAAATAAAACCATCTTCATCATCTTGCTTTATTAGATATTAATGCTCTGCTCATGTTATGCTCACGTCCTTCATTTTGGATCACTATTTTATTTGTCCCATGCGAGAGAACAAACAAGCACAACACTGCACACAAAAAGGCTTTTCTGATACCAAAACCATAATGAACAACGAGAGGATGGTGTGTTTTCATTATACAAACCCATGTATAAAGTTATTGGAACCGTTGAAAAAAGTGTCACAGTGAAAAGAAAAAAAAGAAAAAAGGAAAAAGGGCTGAATGCAGTAAGTCATAAAGTGACCAAAAGTCTTTTGATTTCAAGAGAAATCATTAATACGTGTTTCTTTCATATCTTTTTTTCAGATTTAGTGAGATTTTTTTAGTAGAAGAAGTATGATTCTGTAAGGGACCACCACTAGAGGTCACTGTTTTGATTTTTGTAGTTTTTTGTTTGCAGACTCAGTTTCCCAGAAGGCACCTCGGTCAGGTGATGCGAGTGCACACCTGAACCGAGGTAGCTCATTAGATCATCTATAAATAGCTGTTTAGTCCGGGTAACTGGGTCGAGCATTGTTTAAAGATTACTGTCACTATGTGGGCATTTTGTTTAGTTTAATTTGTATTTTGATTTAAGTTTTGTTAAGATAAAAAGGCTCTAGTGTGGGCTATGTCTAATGTTCAGTGTGTGTCTGTGTTTGTGGAGCTGACTCGGTCATGTGAAGTGTGGTGTGTGTTTAATGTTTAAGTAAGTAGTGTTGGTTGTGTCCTCCTGTTAATATTTCCCCGTGTGTTTAGCTAGTTGGTAAGTTTAGCTAGGTGCATGTTTAGCTAATTGCCATGTGTAGCTGATTGCCATGTCTCTAGCCCTAGTCTCCCTGTGTCTCTGGTCTCTCCGTGTCTCTGGTTTTTGTGTCTCCAGTCTCCCTAGTCTCCTTGTGTCTCTGGAGTCTCGTCTCTAGTTAGGTCCCTAGTCTCCCCGTGTCTCTGGTCTCCCCATGTCGCTGGTCTCCCCGTGTCTCCGGTCTTGTCTTGTCCCGTTCCAGCTCCCTGCTTAGTTTGTGATGTCATTAAGCCAGTGTTTCGCCATAGTGCTTATGTTTTGTGTAACAGGTATTAGAGCCTGTATTGTGCCATAGAGCCTGTGTTTCGCCATATGCTTTTGGTTATTGTTTGAGTTTGTTGTTTGTTCCTTTGTTTGTTGTGTTTATTTGTTTTGTGAATTATATTATTAAAAGACTCTTGTTTGCAACGCCCCTCTGTATTTATGCCTACTCTTTGTGCCCACGGCAAAAACAGCCAGCATAACACCCGATTCGTGACAGATTCAAAATGTTATCATGCGTTACAACATATGCTACATTAGTCTTAGCGTGTGAATTCTTTATGAAAGTTCAACAATAAACATTACTGTTAATGACTTTTTAATTATTTGTGTTCGACATAATGGAATAACCAAATATAAAACTATATTTTTTTTTTAAAATTAATATTTAAAATCAAAATTTGGTATATTCCCTTTAGTATCCCTTTATTTTTATTGAACTCTGCAAACAAAATTTATTTATTTGTTTTTTGGTCCAGTGTTAAATATTTTAATAAACAAACTAAACTTGATTTTAAGCTTTAAAAAAGGTAAAGTTTAAATAACATAGGCACAGTGAGTTAGTGGTTAGCACTGTGACGTCGCACCTACAGGGTCCGGGTTCGATTCCCACCTCGGATCTGTGTGCATGGAGGTTGTTTGTTCTCCCCGTGCTTGGTGGGTTCCCAAATTCCCTGTAGTGTGTGAGGATGTGACTCTGTGTGTGCGCCCTGTGATGGATTGGCACGCTGGTGTATCTCCTGGGTTAGGCTCCAGGCCCCCCCGCGGCCCTGAATACAGGATAAAGCGGTACAGACGATGAGTGAGTAAAAATAATTTTTTTTATTTTTTCTTGAATGTATTTTTGTCCAATCAAAACATCTAAAAACGTCTTAAAAAGTGAATTTTGCATACTAGGTGCCCCTTAACAGACTAGTCCCCAGAGACTTTCAGTCCATGCAGCATTATCAAACATGCCATGGCCAGTGTTAATGAGGTCATCTTCTGATACGTGAGCCGCCTTTTTAAAAAAAAAATTTATGGGCCCTTTAAATTGCATTTCAGTCCCGATTAAATCTTAAGGGAGACATTTTCTGACTCGTAGCCATGTCTACTTCGTGAACCGTGGCATGTCATGTAAACAGTTACGACCTCTAATACTTTTGGCAGGAAATAATCTTCATATCACAGCGGGAAAATAAATAAATAAATCACTCAGCCTTGTGCATTGTGTACGCTGTGCTCTGCACTGCTATTATACACTACTGAGTTAATTGCATCCTCAAATGACCCTAGAACCCAAAAATCCCCACGATTAGGTTTGGCTGTAGGGATCTATTTTATTGCCAGGTGTAAGCATTCCTGCACGAGTGAGGAGGTTCGTGCTGAGGCCAAAAAAATCCCCCTGGAGGAACAAGCTGCAGGAGTTAACATTTCTTTGGAGCACCCGATGTTACAGAAACACTTATTTTAGTCGAGCCAAATGACTGCATGTAGTCAGCAAAGACCTCAGTGGTGACTGAGCTTTCTGGGGAAAGAAAAGAGGCTGGCAGTCGAGAGAACTTGAGGATGAATATGAGGGGCCAACAGCAGCAGCGGAAATGAGCGCAAAAGGGTTTTAGAGAAGAGCAAGCTGTAAAGTTGTTATTTCCTAGCCTGGGCAGAATTAAAACCACGCTGGAACGCTTTCAAATCCTTTCGGTTACTGCAAACCCGGGACACATCTCCATATTCCAAATGCAGTTCCAAATATGGCGGCACAGTGGATTAGTGGTGAGCGCTGTCGCCGTGCACCTCCAGGGTTAGGGGTTCGAATCTCAGCTCCAGGACTGTGTGGGGTGTTTGCACGTTCTCTCCGCGTGGGTGCCAGTTTCCTTCCAAAGTACGTGTTATAAGGTGAAAAAAAGGTAATTGAATTTACGTCCTGCAATAGGTTGGCACCCCGTCCAGGGTGGATTAGATATCTTACACAGTATAAACAACAGAGATTGAGTCCAAAATCTGTTTTGTTTTTTTCAATTATTATTATTATTTTTACTTTATGTACACTGCCCAAACAGAAAACATCGGGAGTGTTTTACCCCGGTAACTTTGAAGCAATGAAAAAAAGTTCCTGTGGTTTGAAGAGTCCAGACTGACCCCATTCCAGAGCGATGAGTGCTTCAGGGTAACAAGGGAAGTGCATGAAGCATAGGGCATCTAGTATACAAAAAATTCACTTTAAAAAAAATAATTTGTAGACATTAATATTGTGAAACCTCGGATTACGAGTAACGCGGTTTACGAGTGTTCCGCAAGACGAGCAAAGATTTTAAATAAATTTTGACTTGA
>JAQMYK010000037.1:24187344-24197928 GCA_030014345.1 Clarias buthupogon
TCAGGTTTAGTTTTTTCCCCTTTAATTTACATTACATAAATGTACTCCATCAATAGAAGCAAAGGTGCATTTTTAATCATGTTTTATCCGTTACAAATAATATGAAAAGTGCATGTTACATATAACTGCACTTTTTTTTTTCCATGCTGAACTATTTGAGCTTTTTATTTTACATCCATCTTGTCACTCACCATGTTATTTACACACCACAGCTTTAGAGCTCGGAAACACAAACATGGTGAAATCGAGTCCTGGGTAGGTGTGTTAAAGTGAATAATGTGCTGTTTATTTATATTTAAAAGGGTTGTAATTGTTGGTAATCACTACTTCCGGGCCCATGGGACAACATGACGTGTATTATTTTACTAAAAAGAGCATTCCCTGTTGTGTTTTATTCCTAACACTGAAATGTTTGTTAGTATAGGATTGTTGGAGTCATAGGGATAGGCATATGAGTAACAGGAGGCAGGCTGAAGTAGAAAACCTAGCGTTTTTTAATCATCTCATAATAACCAAATTTTCCGTCACTCGCTTAAATGTTAAGTCGAACCTAATGCACCGAAAGGTCACGATATTTCCGGAATAATAAAGTGCGCGTTGCGAGTTGAATATATTCTTTAAAAAAGATAACAAGAACAAGTCCTTGCAGAACATCTTCCAGATGAGTTAATTAAACTTGTGCTCAGCAGACCGCATGTCTGGATCTGTTTAATCATGTGAGCGGGAGTGAATGGCTGCTCGCTGTTTACCTGGACAGGACGCAGACACAAACAAGCATGTGGACAGCCAGGCTGTGTGTATGTGTGTGTGTGTTGGGGGGGTGGCGGTTAGCTCCAAAATCTGGCAGATGCATGTGAAAGAGTCTCGCTGTGCCAACTTTGCTTTTTGGATTTAAATTTAGCAAGAGGATCTTTAAAAACCAATCAAATGCAACAGGCATATCTGAGACCTGAGGAAATAATCTAGTGCTGCAGCAGATATGGCTGGAAGTCTTTCCTTATCGCTAGGATAGAATACACTTACTTTTGCAAAATGGAAGCAGGGCTATATATCGTGCCTATAAATATGATTTAATGATTGGCATGCTATTGTTGAGTACCCGTTTATTCTCAGCGTGCTTGTAAAAGCCTTTAACAAGTTCAACATAATACAATACGTGCCCTGAGGCAATATTCATCGCCTACCTCTAATGATAAGCTCCGTAGTAGCCATCAGGAACAAAAGCAATTTCCTTCAGGGGGGGAAAAAAAAACCTACAAAAGCAATAGGCTCTGTATTTACTACTTTATTTCCTCATTTAATATTCAAGTCATGTCGGTGTCAGTAGGTCCCAGAGGAACCAGCAAGAAACTAACAGGCTAATAGGAAAACCCTAGCAGGTTAAAAAAGAAAAACTACATTTTTTTTAACCTCAGTTATCCTAGCGTATCTCTGAAGGTATGTTTAAATTATTAATGTACTTCTGATGACATGATTTTGTTAAAATATATATATATATATGTGTATATATAAAAGGTAATATAACATTAGCAGTGTAGCTGCTTTGAAGAGTCTCTACGGTTTGGACAGAATGATGCAAAGAAAAAACATCCAGCAAGCAGAGGTTCAGCAGGCTTAAATGCCTCATTGATTAACAAGATCGGGTCAGAGTGGTCTGTGCTGAAAAGAAGGTCACGGTGAGTTAAACATCCACTGTGGTGATGAGAAAAGCATCTTACAAGGCAAGCTCGGAGTGTATATATATATATATATATATATATATTTTTTTTTTTTTGGATTTTTCCCCGATTTTCTCCCTAATTTAGTCGTATCCAATTCCTCCCCGTCACTAGGGGGCTCCCACATTATGCCTACTACTACCACTCAATCGTGGGGGGCGAAGATTGTTTCCTCCGAGCTCTCTCTTGGTTACAGCATCCCCCGTGAATCGAACTCACGATCTCCGAATGATAGGGCGAGTGCTTTACCACTGTGCCACTCGGAGGCCCCAAATATTTTTATATTTTAGCGGTCAATATATTTGTATGCTAATGAAAGGCTCTGAGTTACTGATCAGCAGGTCAGCCGCCAATTTGCACACTGTTGAGCCCATGACCAACGCCCTTATCTGCTCCAGGGGCCCTGTATCCTGGCTGACTCTGAACTCTGACCTTAGCTTCCTATTTGGAAAGTGCAAAAAAATGAAAATAATCCACAGTGCTATAAATCAAAACGACGTTTTTGTGCTAGGCATTAGGGATGAGAATTCCCACAAACAACAAACTATACGATATCACGATACCCAGGTGCCGATTCGACTTGTATTGCGATTCTGTAAGTACCATGATTTAATAAATAAAATCTTTTTTTATTTTAGCTTTTTTTTTTTTTTACTCTAAACAATTTTTCAATTTAAATTTTTCATTTTATTATTTAACAAATAATTTGCTCCTACCACACAGGATGCTGTGCTGTCAATGTCAATGTGCAACTAATTTAGAGTGCACCACCTGTAGGATTATAGAGGAACTGCAACGTTTTACCACCTCAAATACAAACGTATACAAGTTAAAAATTATTTCCTACAAATCGACTTTGGTGTCATTATGGCGATACATGAATTGACACAAAATCGGTTTTCGTCCATCTCTACTAGGCGTGTAACGTCAACAACAATAGAGTTCACAGAAATCACATGACTCTGTCAGTAACTGTCGTATGAAAATACTGAAATAGGAATTAGCATAGTAAGTATAAAATAAGAATGCAATCTCTGGATTCAGGCATCAAGATTTTTCTTTAAAATCTGATTTTAAATAGATAACACTTTTTCCATCTTTGTGGTCATATTTGCAATATTGTTCTTGTTTTATCTTTTCCTGGTGCAGCCTAATTTCCCAGCACAGATTAATAGAGCTATGATATTTAATTAAATCTTACTCAAGCAGTATCCAGACCGAAC
Organism: Clarias buthupogon; assembly: GCA_030014345.1. NCBI lineage: Eukaryota > Metazoa > Chordata > Actinopteri > Siluriformes > Clariidae > Clarias > Clarias buthupogon. The sequence continues at coordinate 24,190,286 of JAQMYK010000037.1, forward strand.
TGTAAATCAAGTCGGATGACTAATCTGCCTATAAGAAAACTGACAAATAGATGAGATTAGATCGGATCGAGTGTCATCCACATGCACGATCAAACCTGTCATTACGATTAGATCATCTGTCTACCCATCTATCCCAAGATGTATTACATTAAAACCAAGCTGAGGATCATTCCTCACTGGATTAGTTTAACCGATTTCTCCACAGAGCAAGTGCCAAGCCCGGCTCATTCCTCGCTCTTTCACCAACAGGGCTCTTTTTCTTCTCTGGTTTCCCGCAAAGAGTCTGTCTCCCTCTCTGTCTGTCTGTCTCCCTGTCTGTCTTTCTGGATGACCTGAGAAACCCTGCAGACCTCTTCAGAGAAAATAAGACAAGAAGAAGAAAAAAGAAAAGAAAAACACACACACACACACTTGAGACTTGAGACACATGCAAAAACCCCACTCCCATCCTCCTCATAGCAATCTCCATATATAGCTAGAATGTCCTCCTTGTCCAGCATGCATGGCTTTGGTGTTTGAAAGGTATGAAGATTAATGGTTCATCTATAAAAACCTAAACACACAATTTTTTTTTTTTCCAATTGAATCCAAAGCCACTTTGCAAATAATAACCCATTAATAAAGTGTGCACAGGACAAGTGGAGGACAGAATGCTGAATGCTGACATGGTTAAAGATGATGATGATGATGATGATGATGATGATTTATAGCTGTAACAGTGTGTGTACTGTATACTGAGTGTGAAAAATAAGCACTAATAGAAATCTTACCCGAAATCATCATCCATAGACTTGAAGAAAAATTTATAGTTGGGTTTATTCAGGACTTGCTTAAAGTGTGCCAGAGTGACCTCTTCGGCAGGGACTGGCACTTTCACCAGGTACGGAGTCTCCTGGTCGTCCAGGTGGTAGATAATTTTCGTCTCCCACATTGCGGCCCGCTGGGGTGGAGAAGGCCGGGAGCATCGGGACTCGCGTAGCTCCCGAAGCCGCTCCTGGGCGCCGGGACGCCGGTGAAGGCGGGTGCAGTGAACCGCTGCGCTGTTTTCCGTGAGATTTTACGCTGTAACGCTCCGCTTTCTTTTTATTTTTCTTCTTATTATTATTTTTATTTAGTCAGATAATGCGGTCCAATTTCGTGGGAAATCTTTCCAAAACAACAATATGGTTTAATATTCCCCTCTTTTCAATACTGTCAGCCGTTTTGTTGATAAATCCGCTTGACTTATTCCGGTAACAATAAACTAAAAAATAAAATAAACTGCAGACTATTTCCTATCCATAACTTGAACTGTAATTCCTGCACTGTCTAATAGATATTAGAGTATTGATGTTTACTAATACTGCTAAACACGCTAGATTATCTCGTAATGTATTAATCTTTTGCACAGGTATTGTCCTGAGACGAAGCTGTATCGGACTCGTCCAGATTGGACTGTGCATGAATATCACGGCTTCTCCCTCTTTCCCTTTGGAACAGCTGTAGGGTTGCCAGATTGCACATGTTCACCATTGTGGGAAAACACTACAGTTATTAGTGTTTACATTTTCCCAGATATTTTGTATTAATTATGCAGCATGCTTTTTTATACAAAGTAGTAAAAAAAAAAAAAACGTGATTACCATTGTATTTTTTCCTATTTTACAGTCAACATTCACATGCGCATGGACCCTCTACACACAACTCTGGAAAAGTCAATTAACTTTGGACTGTGGGAGGAAACTGGAGTACCCAGAGGAAAGCCCAAGAAGATCATGAAAACTCCATGAACACAGACCTGAGGAGGGAATTGAACCCAGACCCTGGAGGCGTCTGCAAGGCGACAGTGATAACCACTAAGCCACCCGATTAAGTTTGGTCTAGTATAATTCATACTATTGAGGTTTGATTAAAAAATCACCTTAGCAAAAAAAAAATAAAATTGTAAATTAGCATTAAGCAAGGAAAATGTGCCCTCACACCTTTGACCAGAGGTCAAGGGTTCGATTCTGACCTCAAGTCTGTGTGCATGCAGTTTGCGTGTTCTCCCTGTGAGTTTCCTTTCTCCAAAGGATAGGCCTGGGATATCCTGGGATAGGCTCCAGGCCACACACGACCCTGTACAGGATAAGCAGTATACATGAGGAATTCATTAATTAATGGATTTGCTGTAATTTTTAATGATCATTTTTAATCAACAAAATGCACGGCACCCAAATGTATCAACCATTGTACATGAACAATACAGAATGAAAACCAACATGAACACTGATATTACTTTTTAAATATAAAGGTTTAGAAGCAATTAGCTTGATTTATTCCTCATTTCCATTGCCTGCAATGTTGTGACACCAATGGTAAAGTAAGCACTTACTATAAGGTAACAGGTGCTGTAAGCTTTTACCTTAGTACTGGTCTATGAGGAGATTGGACCAAAGATCAAGGAAATTGAACAGATATTTCACCAGTGGATGTTAGTTTAGTCAGTTTGTATGAGCGTACCTTACCGGTGACATTTGAGATTGAGAATTTTCAGACAGAAATCCATTTCAACTGAAGCTCATACCACGAGGAGGCATACAGAAAAACGTCTCACCACTCTGTGAAGCACTCTTTTCAAGTAGAACTTCATGAACCAGTTGAATATTAGCATTGATTAAGGATTTACGCTCTGCACATTTTAGCCTGTTTGTGTCTTGGTATGGACTTAAAAAATCTTATAAACTTTACAAACTACAGTGGAAACATACAGAATTAAACCACACTGTATGTTTAAGTTTCTTTCCCCATATTTAAAAAAATAATTTTAAAATAAATAAATGTTATATATTCCCCTAATTAGAAGGATATTACTGAAATATTCTGCCCCAAAAATTTGGTGTTTTCTGGCACAATTTATTTTAATGTTTTAAAATAATAAATATTTTTTATTAATTAATTAATTAATATTAATATTTTCCAAATGTCTTACTTGCAAATAATTTCATAATTAATTTTTTTTTTTTTTTTTTGGAATTTACTTAGGGTTTTGTCTTAATCACATTAACCATTTTCAATAATTAAATATTGTGAAGGTTTCAGTAAATCTGGCAACCCTGACCAGCTGCGCATGGCAGTGACACTGCTCCCCCTGTCGGTTTCACTCTGCGCGACTTTCACATGATCAATTAATGAAATGAACATCTCTCTTTTATTTACCATAATAAATCTAACATACAGGGCATTTCACAGAATAATCTGTATATAGAGTATAAAATAATGTATACGCTATTCAATTCCATGCACGCATATTATGTTCAGTAATTTTTACTTCAGATTTGTATTTTTCTATGCTGAAGAGAGATCGATGTACAGTACCAGTTTACAGCATCAAAGGCTTGGACACAAGTCTGGATTTACTTACTACATTCTTGGATCTGTACTGGATTTATTTTTTCAAAACTCTTTGCATTATGTAATTAAGTAACAACAACAACAACAATCGTTGTTTTAAGACAAGCTGGTCAAGAACAGTATTGTGTGTGTCAAGTGCATTTGCAAAACCCATCAAGCACCAAGATATAACTGTCTCTCATGAAGACCTTCCCAGGAAAGCGAGACCAAAACTTACCTCTGTTGCAAAGGAGAAGTTCATTTAGAGTCACTCACCAGCCTCAGAAATCACCAATTAACAACCAGCACCTCAGATTAGAGCCGTTATGAAGGATTTACAGATCATATGTAGCAGACACATCTCAGTATCAACTGTTTAAAGGAGATTATTGTATATTTCGGATACTTTCAGTATTGTTTTACAATGCAGAAATGCAATGGTTAGCACTGTCCACACATGGAGAAGTTTGCATGTTCTCCCTGTGCTTGGTGGGTTTTCTCCGGGTACTCCGGTTTTCTCCCACAGTCCAAAGACATGCAGATTAAGCGGAGCGTGTCCAGACTTTTGACTGTACTTGTATTTTTTTCTTTTAGATTTATTATGCATTTCTTAATTTTTTTGAACTTGTAAATTAACAGCTACGTTAGAGCTATACTATGGATTGACTTCTGTCCGCATTTTTTGATCACTTCTCTATTCATATGACAGTTAAATCTCCACCTACTTTAATTGTTTAACATCCACTCAATTTGTAGTAATAGGCCATACAATTATTATTATTATTATTATTATTTAGTTAAGCTCAATTGAATTGGTCAGAAAGTGTTGATTTTTAAATAACAGTATATATTTTATGTGTATTAATGCACATATTTTAAATCAAATTTCATATTGATAACATACTGAAAATCACTTATTGGACAGATGCTTAGAAACCTAATAAAAACTTGTGTTGATTAATATGTTATTGGTAAAGTAATTAAATTTCTATAAATTGAAGATAATTGGACAATACACTTTATAGTTCAATCTAACTTTTATTACCGTTATCGTCTATTATCTATGGAATTATTTGTAAACTTCAATTAAAATTATATATATAAGTTTAAGCTTCATGTAAGGAGCTATACAACATTTAAAAAAAGGAGTCTCCAGTTTTAGTGCTTTGTAACAGTCAGAAAGGTTTCCACAATAAGAGAGTCTACAGATTTTACACTTTAGTCAAATGAAAAAATAGGATGGCTGCTACAGCGAATGTTAGAACTTAAACATTTCAACAGCATTAAATGTATAAGTAGATTACTTCAGCTTATTCTTCGAATAATAATGATTGTTGGTAAGAGAAATAAAACACTTGAGGATGTGCACACCATTATGCCAACCTGTCCATGAAGAACAGGATGCCTTTGTCATGTTTCATTTATTACTTAATAATTAAATGATATCACACATGAGGGAGTGCTGCTGTGCTGAATAACAGCACGGCTGTGAGGCGATCACAGGGATGAGGGCGTGCTGATATTCAGTGCAACATTGCTTTTATACAACAGTTCCACAAACACCATTTATCATCAACAGATTATGATTATGGCCGCGACTGGTGGAACTAGCGTTGAGCTGCTGATTGACAGTTAGAGATCGTCAGCTAGTTTAATTAACCGGGTGAAAGTAGTCTTCTAGTTGAGGAGAATTAACCATGGAGGTGGTGAAGAGTCCTGAGAAACTTATTTAGATGGAGATTTCCATTTAGAATATCAGCTAAGCATGTAAGTTAGAATCCCTTGCTCCAAGTAGAGCCTTAGATCAGAGGTAAGAAAGAGATTTGAAACTGTTATCAATATTAAATAATCAAAGTTCTGGTAATCAAACAAACTTTTATGACAAACACACTTGAATCCAATAAATGTTCATTTTTTATGGCGTTTATTTTTTTATAAAACAGAAACCAAACTAGGATTCGCTTGGCTTATGAAGGCCACTGGAGTTTGATATTGATCCATACACACACACGCGCACACACTCGCACACAATTTCAGCTCATAACCATCCATTGACCCAATAGCACCCATCCCTGGACATTTCCTTGGCTAAATCGAACTCTACCCGCCCCTTTTCATAGTTACTGTACTGCATTTATTCTGCTTTTCTCTCTTCTGAAAATAATAACTTAAAAAAAAGAATTTATTTAAAAAAACAAAAGGGAAAAGAAAAGAAAATCTAAATGGGGCAGTGGAAAAATGTTGCCATGATAATTTGATACATCATCACAACATTAAAAATAAAGTGGTAACCCAACATCCCAAACTTGTTTAAACTTTTAACATACACACTTTTCCTAAAAAAAAAAAAAAAAAAATAAAAAAACCGATCACAGAACAATAAAGAACAGAAAGATAAACAGAATGTGCATGATAATAATGAAACCTGCAAAGGATTTCTCTCCAACACTGACATCACAACGTCTCAAATATGGCTTCAGGCATAAACGCAGACGCTGCTCGTTTTGGTCAGCCATATTTATGAGCGTTGAAAGCTTGCGATCAAAGGCACTGACGTGTCTCCGGCATGACACACCTGAGAGTCGAATCGAGGTAAACTGAGGGAGAAATCCAACACACCAGTCAAGATGAGAGAGACAGAGAGAGACAGAGAGAGAGAGAGAGAGAGAGAGAGAGAGAGAGAGAGAGGTTTTTTTTGTTTTCAATTTGCATTTAAGGCATCGTCCTCATGAGGGAGGTTCGAGAGTCATTCGAGATTCCTCTGAAATATGACTTAACGTGTTTAACGCGACTCTTCTGATCCTTTGGCCAAAAATGAATTTTCACATTAACGCAAACATCAGAGCATGATCGCTTCTTCCTCCCTTAGATTTGCACAGAAGCTTTCAGACTCAATGACCACAGATGTTCTTCAAAGCAAATCGGTTGACTTAATAAAATCGTTTTTGAACAGTTTGTTAAAATGTCAGAATATTTCATAGCAGAAAAAAATTAAATAATAATAATAATAATAATAATGATAATAAATATGTAATGTACTGTATGCCAGAGTCACATCTCACACACAGCTCACAATAACTCCGAGTCAGAGCTTTCACTAGAGGCCAAACGACACTAAATATTACAGCCTTCCAGAAAATCCACCCTGAAAATGTATTTAATAATGAAATTCTGAGGTAATTTTAAATGAATTCATAAGGAATGAATCTTTCCTTGGCATGTTTTTATTTCAGTTTCCTCCTACATTACCCACAATCCTGTTCCGCACTGATCCTAGTGCTGGTTAGATTTAACCTTCGCTTTGTTTCTATTCATAGAGAGTGATGATGCAGCATTGCATATTTTATCCCGTTAGTCTGTCCAGCTCCTTCACTGCCTCATCTATTCATGCACTCTGCTCAGAAACACGTCAGGTTCGAGATCAAGCCGCTCATCGTTCATTAAAATACCTCTCACAGGTCCATCTCGTACAGTAGACAGGACGTTTTTTTTTTTTTTTTAAAGGAAAATTCAGTAATCTCTTGTTAACGTGACACTGAAGGATGCTGGGAAACAATGAATGAGAAAAGATAACCAAGCACAAAAACTGACTCTTATTCTAATCTAGTCTGAGAGTGTGACAACGTTTGTAGTTGTAAACATCACAACATAATCCCGGGACGAATATTAATATAATATAATATTAATATTTCAATATAATCCCATTTAACTGATGTGTTTCAGAATGGAGAATTTGCTCTCCTTTAATTCGGGGTGTGATTTAGGAATGTGTTTAACTGGTGGACTTAGTTTCTCTTGGTATGTGTAGGATTTCCTTCTGAAGGAAAAAAAAAAAAGAAAAGAAAAACGACTGTACCTTTCATTTTTGGCCAAAGTACACTTTTAATCTATGAGCAGCTTTCACGTGTCATGAGCTGACTTTTCGATCCGGTCTCTGATGACGGAGTCGACTACTCGACAGGTCAGTGTCACGTCTGAGTTTTACACACATCCAGACAGGTGCATAGGCAGAGTGCAGACACACACTCACACACAGACTCACTCACTCACAATCACATTAACATGAAACCTACACATGGCAATCAGTAACTGACACACCTATATGTGCACACACACACACATTGTGTGTGTTTCATCCTTAAACACTTCTTTACACAAAACCTGAGCAGCTTGAACATGAACATTGAAGGTGCATGTAAAAATCCCAGTGTTGAAGATCCCACACACACACACACACACACACACACACACACACACACACACACACACACACACACACACACACACACACA
>JAQMYK010000037.1:24215006-24228279 GCA_030014345.1 Clarias buthupogon
GGGGGGGGGGGGGGGGGGGGGGGAGACACTCAGCTGTGAGGAGACCATCATCAAGAACCTGTACCCACCCTCCCCTCCCCCCACTAAACACCGGTAGGACACCGGGTGGTGGTGGTGGACATTACCGCAGGTCCCTCTGTGGTGGTGTAGTGGACGGTGACCCGGAAGGGCCGGTGTGGCCGGATGGCGGCGGCGGGAAGCGCGATGCGGAGCGAGGAGCCGTAGTCAGTGAAAGGCTCGAGGTTGTAGTTGAGAGAGAAGACGATATCCGGGGACCCGGACGCGCCCGGGACCTTACAGTCCACAGAGTGGATCAGCAGAGACGGGTGGACGTCCAGCACGAGCGCCTGCACGCCGGACTGCAGCGTCGCGAGCTCGAGCACCTGCCAGCCGGTGATCCGCTTCAGGCCGAAGTTGACGCGCAGGTCCAGGTGGAAGTGGCGCAGGGAGAAGCTGTGGAAGTTGGACGCCGACGCGACGTCAACCAGCCGGCAGCGTCCGAGCGCCCGAGCTCCGTCGCGAGCTTTCCCAGGCACCGGCAGCGCCTTCCGGCAGCAGCAGCACAGCGCCGCGTTCAGCTCGGCCATGGCAACCGCCGGGTCAGGGGGAAAGAAAAAAAAAAACCAAAAGTACAACAACAAAAAAAGTTCTCAAAAGCGAAACAGGACGAAGCTCTCAAACACGCAGCGTCTACACGGGTGACATGGCTGATTTATTATTATTATTATTATTTTCTTTTTTTTAAGGAAAGTTTTCAACTGGATTCTGAATTATTCCAGCCCAGGGAAGAGAAGAGTGGAGATAAGCAAGAAGCCAAAACAAAAACATCTACGTGAAATCCATCGGTGCCGCCGATAACACACAGTTCATCACTCCATCCTCCATTAAAAACAGAAATACTACAGCTTTTCCAGTAACCCGTCTGTGGGGTGAAACTAATGTAAAAGCAACACGGCGGTGAAGCTGAGACTCCACTGTGCGCTGAGAGACTCCCTTTACAAAACAGGAAGTGAAAACAAGGAGGAGGAGGAAATCGCACGGACAAACACAAAGTTTTGGAGGAGCTAGAGGGCGCTGTGGAGCCTCAGATTCGCTCCCACACAGTTTTTATTAACAATTTCAACACAAAGTCCGAAATGTGAACATAAAAAGTAATCACTGATTATTTATGAGGTATATTTCATCTAACCGAGTCTCTGAAATGAATGTCAGGGCGTTGCTGAGTTCTACTTCCGGTTGTAATTCAGATGATATGTTTACATTAAAGATGCATTCGGCTTGTTAAATGTTTACACTGTGTAATATTCGTGTATATAAAACTCCGAATAAGGCACATAAAATGCTATGATTGTCAGTGAATTAAATAAATACAGTATTGAGATGTACAAGTTGTATTTTAGTGTCGAAATGCCCCTGAGTCACAGCATTAGCACGAAACCAGAAGTTCTGCTGAAGATTAATTTATGTGATCTATAATTTAATAAATAAGTGATTGGTTTCACTTTATGTCTCTTTACAGAATCTGATTATTAGTATTATCATTAATGTTTATACTACAGTCATACTATAGAATGTCAGCATATACTACACACACACACACATGGGAAGAACATGCACACACATACCCAAGCCAGGAATCAGACTGTGCAAGGCCTCAGTGCTATCCACCACGCCACCTATATATACAATGCATATTCCTCCTGGTACTCTGCTTTCCTCCGACAGTCCAAAGACATTCAGATTAGGTTAATTAGCATTCCCAAATTGCCTGTAGTGTGTGTGTTCTGCGATGGACTGGCACCCTGTCCAGGTGTGTACCCCCTCCTTGTGCCCTAAGTCTCCTGGGACTTTCCTCTATACTTCTATACTCATCCTCATTATAGAGGATGAAAGTATTTTCAGACACAACCACTCATCATCATCATCATCATCATCATCTATACCGCTTTATCCTGTATTCAGGGTCGCAGGGGGCCTGGAGCCCATCCTAGGAGACTTAGGGCACGAGGATGGGCGCACCCTGCATGGGTGCCAATCTATCGCAGGGCACACACACTCACACACTCATTCACACACTACAAGCAATTTGGGAACACCACTTAGCCTAATCTGCAGGTCTTTGGACTGTATGAGGAAACTGGAGTACCCAGAGAAAACCCACCAAAAATAAGGAGAACATACAAACTCCATGCACACAGAGACAGAAATCAAGCCTGGCCGGGAATCAAACCCAAACCCTGGAGATACAAGGCAACCGTGCTAACCACTACACCACCATGCTAGAGAGAATCTGATACTGTATGCTTGTGTCTTTCTTTTCAACTACGTCAGCTAATGTTTGTTCCTCAAACATTAGAATGAGCATTAGTCACATTACTAGGTATGACTTTCAGAAACATTCAGAAAAATCGACATAATTTTTGACTATTCCACTTATTTAATTAATGAACACATTAATTTTCGGGGATTTGTCCTGTCATATCAACTGTTTTAACCAAATTCAACCATTGAAATTATTATGCGTTTATTACTGTCATAAAGCAGCTTTACATAATTAGAAATATATATGGAAATAAATTAGAACATATATGTAAAAAGTATAGACTATAATCATCAGATTGTCCCTGATGAGCAAGCCCATCCTCAATTGGGATACACTGGACTATACGCATTCTAATATTGCTGTGTTTGAACAACAGGTTTATATTTATACACTCATACTAATGTGTTACAGTTGCTATAGTAACAATTCAAACACAATGACTTGTAGGGTGAACATGACGCATTATCTGATATTATTGATAATGAGATTTAAAAAGCAAATTGAATGACTAAATAAAGCATAATCATTTGATGTGGTGAAGCGAGATAGAGCCAGTCTGGTAAGGGAATGCCTGTCTATTGCAACTATAACATAAGAGAGAACAGAAAGTAATTAGTCTCTCGATTATTCCACAACATTAACTCTAACCACAATCCATTTAAATGTGTGCAGTAAATCAAACAATGTAATTGTTGATGAATCAATGTGGGATAAGAATAACACAAAGAAGGCTATGCATTATTTAAGCAATATCACTTAGCACAAGGTTTTGTGATGAATATCAGCATGGCGTTGATGACTTTTTTAGGGGTGAGTGCCAAAGGCAACCCAACCGTGCTGATATTTAGCACAACAGCATGACACCAGGTGTGATATCGCTTTTATGTGACAGTTCCACAAACACCATTTACTGTATTATCAACAGATTGTGTAAATCATGTAAGTTTTTCCATCTATTCCTCTTTAGAATATCAGCTCTGTTGATTTCCAGGGTTATGTTTCAGCTGTCATACTACCTAATGGAATATGAACAGTTTCACAACAAGAACATGATAAACAGCATTTTCAGATTTTTACTAATTTTAGTAAATTATTATTCTGACACACAAGGTTGTCAATAACAAACTTGAAAACTGTATAATTAGGAAACTATATAACCCCATTTTAGAAGCTTTAGACATTCTGGAATGTTCTGGAAGCTGGAACAATCAGACAGAGGATTGTCATTTTTTACATTTATTTTTAATTTATGGGATTTCATTTAGAAGGTAAGTGAAGCAGTTCATGGTTGTCATTGTGTAATTATATTTATATAGAGAAAGTTTTTAATGCTTCTTTAATGCATATACTACCTAACTGAACATAAACAGTTTTACCGCAGAACACTATAACCAGTATATTCAGACTTTTACTAATACTTAACAAAATTATGTGGGAGACTTTAGTGTAATCAGTGTGGTGAAGCAGAGAAATAACATTGCAAAATTTAAAATATGGATGAGCAGTTTATGTACAAGAGTCATGAGATGCACACACTGTGTGTGGAAAGCTGTTGGTTAAACAGTGCATACATGTACTATGATAGGGAGTTGTCGTCATGTACTGAAGTAAAACGTAAACTGGTCTAGAGAGAGGTTAATAATGCGGTAAACTTAACTTTATATGGCTTATAATGGTCCTTATGATCTTCAATAATTTTTCAATTAAAAAGGTTTTGTATGCACGAAAAATTTAACACTTTTTTGAACACTTTGGTGCCAATGCATTCTATTTGACTCACTACAGTATCACAGTGTAATCATGAGTTTGCTATATTTTTTTAAATAAAAATTCAACCAACATATTATTAATACTAAAGTATTGCCATAAACACAACTGCAAGTTGATTTATTAATTGTGACAAAACTGTGGGAGATGGAAATATAGCTTTTTGAAAAATTACACATATAAAATATTTTGTCATTTGTGCTTTTTAACATCCTTGTGACTCAAGAAAACATGCACACAATATTTATCAGTTTGCAATACTTGCTTCATTTGCAAAAACTAATTTTTCTCAAAACTGTCAAAATAGAGTTATCTAATTTTGTTGTAAAAACTGTTCATGTGCTTTCTAGTTAGTGTATACGGTTACTTTTAAGCCCCTCATTTTTAAATCCAAGCAACATTTTTGCTAGACCATATGAATTCTGCTGGTTTAAGAAGTGACTTTAAACAGGGACTAGTTTGATGGCATCCCGAGATGTTCAGCAAACACAACTGTGAGATATGGAAAAAAGAATCGTCTACTGCCATAAAACAGACTAGACTTACACAATGCTATATTTTTAGATTATTTGATTTTTTTTCCATGTTGCTCTGGAACAGTACCAGTGTGTCTACAGAACATCCCTTCATCGTCAAATTTGCATAGTTGGATCTGATCATAAAACAGGCATCAACATGTTCCACTAACAATTTCCTTATTTATCAGTTTCATCTTTTGCACAGCAGTATAATCAAACATTGTGTGGCTGGAGTGCATATAAAGTTGACTGTAACATTTAAACAGACAAAACACATCATCAAATAATATAAATCAATACAGTGTCAGCCAAAAAATGTATACACACTTTAGGAAAATAAAAATGTATTGGGACATCATGAGATGAATACATGTTGTACTTGGTATAAGTTACCAAATAATTATAGCACATATAGAGTAGTGTAAGTAATACTAAAAACAATAAAAGAACAATGAATTGATTGAGGTGCGAGGATAAACATTGCATTGTACTAAAATATAGGTAACAAATGTAAATCAACATTCAGTGCAGCTTTATTAGTTATTTTTCTTTAACTTTTACACATTTTGTAATTTTGCATTCTGTAACTAAAATGTAATTAATTGGGATTTTTACCTTTTAATTAATTTTACTGTTGGGACACTAAAGGGGCATTAGTACCTTACTGGGTTATTGCTCAAAAGGTCAAAGGTTCAAGCCTCAGCACTGCCAAGCTGCCATCTTGAGTAAGGCCCTTAAACCAGTATGCTCCATGGATGCTGTACTATAACCCCTACCGCCTAACAACCTAGAATATGCAAAGAAAGCTATTTCACTTTATTCTAATGTACTTAATGTATTGTGTTATATAGAACAAACAAAGGCTTCTTCTTCTTAATTAAAGAAAAAGACATTTGGAGGCTTATAATGGAACAATGTCATTGTCATTTTGCCAGCATGATTGGAGTCGTTGTCTTGTTGTAAGGTGAAGCTCAATCCCAGTCTCCTACATTCTGAAACATTTTCCCCCTAGGATTGCTCTGTATTTGTCTCCATTCATCATCTCCATTGCTACTTATTAGTTTCTCCAGTTCCTGCTGGGGAAAGAAATCGCGGAACCATCATGCTTCCACCACCATGCTTCACTGTTCCCATTGTTATGGAATTCATTTAAAGTCTGCATGTGAAGTTCAAAAAAAGAAAAATGGTTAAATATTCTACCTTATTTTGACTAAACCTAAAATAAATGTATATGTCTAATAATCTATAGTAGCATTAATTTTATTAAAAGCAATAAACTGCAAAACACAAACTTGTTGAAAGTTTTTATGTGCACCATGCTTGAGGAAAGAACATCTATATTTGCAGCACCTTCAAACAAATTGTCCTACAAATCAGCTTCATTCAATCTTTATCATCATCTTTCATTATGTTTCTCTTTTTACTTCTTTTCCAGAACTTTGATGCATGCTTATCTTAATCCTTTCCTTTTACTAACTCACAAACACAACACCAACATTGTGTTGCATGTAAATTAGTAATTTAAATTAATCATGTAAATTACATGTACAATGCCTTTTTGAAGTATTTGCTCCCTAGTGATTATTTCTCTTTTTGGCATGTCACAACCTCAGATTAAAATACTGTATATTGGACATTTATGCTCCTTTTGAAGTTCAATTCAATTCAATTTTATTTGTATAGCACTTTTAACGATTGACATTGTCGCAAAGCAGTTTTATACACAAAGTGACTCTCTAATGATTGAAATGCCTTCAGAATTATAAACAAAAAAAAAAGAAAACCTCATAATCAATAAATTCTCACTTATTGCGAATTGTCCCTTTGCAGCAAGTGTACTGTAATTTGAGTTCTTTCAGATATTCTTTGCACATTTGATTACAGGATTGTCTCGCATTCCTGGATGCAAATTTTCTCAAATTCTTGCAAATGAGATTCAATGAAATCTAAACAATTTTGTTTAATTTTATTCCACTGCTATAGTAATACAGCAAAAAAGACTAATTGCTTCTAGGGGTGAATACTTTCTGAATGCAATACTTTCTGTATATTGGGGCGTATATCATGTAAATCAACCATAACCAATCAACTATAATGTTAAAGTCATTAACTTTAAACCCACCTAGTTATAAGATTTCTCAAATTATGGGGGTTCTCTGGTCCCTTGGGGCATGACTTCACAGGGCCTGTGGAGGGTGCTGTGGTGTCTGGCACCAGGACATTGGCAGCAGATCCTTTGGGTGCTGTGGGGGGCCTCCATGGATCTGACTTATTTGTCCAGCACATCCCATTGGTGGATGTGAATCTAACGGATTGGGATCTGGGGAGTTTGGAGGCTGTGTAGGCTCTTTGCCTGCTGGGTCCTGTGCTCAGCAGACTGTGGAGATTTTGTCAATTTGTCAAAAAACATCATTTGCATTATCTTTTCTGTGGGATCGGACCAGACGGGCTGGACTTTGGTTCCCGCGGGCAAGAGTGAGTCTTGGGTCCATGATCCTGGCACCAGTTTACAGTTTAGTTGGTGATCAATATTGTTCAGTTCACCTGTCAGTGGTCATAATGTTATGGCTGATCGGTGTACAGTATGTATACACCACGGGCAATTTGGGAATGCCAATTAATCTAATCTGCATGTCTTTGGACTGTTGGAGGAAACCAGAGTGCACAGAGGAAACCCACCATCTACGGGGAGAAAACGTAAATTCCACACACATAGGTATCAATACATAGGTATTGATTCCATAACTGAATTTGCTTTAATGTTGTAGAGTTTATAATAAGTTTTTTAATTATTAGTCTATAGATGTTTACATTTTATGGTATCTGCATCAAAAACTGATTTATACAATTCATTATTCCCAGGTACTGTGCAAGCATTCAGAAGGCGTTGCTCTTAAACCCATTCCTCGTTCATCTTTCACAAAACACACAGACGTACACCTAAAAATAATTTTATTGACAAGAAAGAGAGTTGATTCTCCCTGTGTAACATCTCAGGCCCTTTACAAGGCAATTAAGAAATCATGCTAAGGCTGTGGAAAGTAAAGAAAGTAACATATGACCGGACGTTGTGCGGGTCCCACCGAACAGGCAGGTAGAAAAATCCGATTGACCTTCATCAAGGCTAAAGTTGACCTTCACCTGATCTAAGTTTTTAACTCCGAGTGATCCCTTTCCAGAGCTTTGCTCCGAGAGACCAGATCTTGCTTATAACAAGCATGAAACAGGACACAATAACATTATTAGGCTTTATACCATCTGGGCGCAGCTGGTGAGCTCTTCAGACCATGTGAATGTGCAAGGACGAGCAAAAAACAAACGAAAACGTAAAAGAAACATCACAAAAATAGATACGTATGTCAGCAGACGGAAATGAAATGTTGATGCAACACAAGAGAGTGAAAAACGTGTACAAGGCCTCTTAGCACAAATGCGACTGTCCTTGTTGTGTGGAGCAAGTATTCTGAAAAGCAGCGCTGTTTCTAGAAAAGTCTGTCTAATTCAGTGCCATTAAAACGTCCTGTCAACAAAATCACCAGCATCAGGAGTTCAAGTTACGAGACATCACACAGTCACACAAGTTGGCAAAAATCAAGTTATTAGACTCAAGGTTATGGTACAGTGATTTGTGAACGTGACATACGTGAACAGAGCTGATGCACAAACGCAAAAGCTCTGTACACACACACACACACACACACCCTTTTCCCCAGCGTAAATAAGATCATCTTATAATAGATATAGATAAACACTCTATGAAACACACCAGTTTGCATGGATGGAACTACATGAAAACCGATGTCTGCTTGTATAATGCAAAATAACGTTACAGTATCAGTATTTGGTGACCTGACCATTGCAGCTAACATTAAGTACATCTGAACAGGCATGTTCATGATTCTGTCTCCATAGAGACGCAGCATTCCCGCTCTCCAGACACGGCAAAGCCCCAGATGCCTGCAGGAGCAGGTGACGCTTAAGCACCAGTGACTGGTTGATTCAGCCGAGGATATATTTGTGTATCCTCTAACCTAACAAGTGCTTGCTTGTTGTCCTTTCTATCCTCTGACGGAAATCTTGTTCTCCACCGCGGCCAGCATGGCGCAAAATCGCGAGTTCTCGTTTGCCAGAAGTCTGGACGGCTCGTCGAATTCCACCACCTGGATCAAAGGACAAAGATAAGAGTTGGGATTCAACCTTAAAATTGTATGTGATGTCCATAGACTGGGTTTTATCGGGAGTTGAGCTTCTACAACTCTAGGTCCTGAAGGTTACCTGGCCCTGGTTGAGCACCATGATGCGGTCGCAGCCGAGCACAGTGTGCAGTCGATGTGCGATGGTTATGGTTGTGCAGTCTTGGAAGGAGTTACGAATGGTTTCCTGGATTAGACAGTCTGTCTCCGTGTCCATAGCAGCAGTGGCCTCGTCCAAAATCAGGATCTATGTATAAGTGAATGGAAAATACAATGACAAAACAATACATTTTTTCGGGGGGGAACGCTTTGCCACCAGGCAAACCTAAAACCTCGTAGACTCAAATAAAGAAAATTAGTTGCTGTTCCTCTACTTTCACTGAAAGGGTTTCCCCTAGATTAGGAAGTATGACAAATCATGAATTTGTACTCATTCACCCACAACAAGAGCATTGAGCGAATCCCACCTTGCACTGTCTGAGCAGTGTTCTTGCTACACACAGGAGCTGCCTCTCGCCCACTGAAAAGTTCTCACCGTTCTCCACCACCTCAGACTCCAGCTTCAAGGGCAACTGAGACACCTGTACATGGGGAGGAAGAACGGAGGGATGTTGATGTAATCTAGGAGTGGTGAGAAACCGACAGAGGAACTGATTATGGATTTCTGGTGGGGTTTGCTTTCAGCCTGGTCACTTACACACTCCTTCATGTGAGTCCTCTCCAAAGCATCCCAGATCTGCGCCTCTGAATACTGGTTGAACGGATCGAGGTTTGATCTGTTCGGGGGGGGGGGGGGGAACATTTACTTGGATGACACAAGCTGAGAAGTGTAAGGTAAGTAGGGAATAAAACACTCTTAGGGTCTAGTTGTTATAAGACAATAACTAAACCATGGGGTGATAGGGTGTATGATCAAAAAATGTATGTTTTCCTACTATATAATAGCACATTGCAAAGGGTTTTATTCCTTATAACATTCTTATATAACTCTTATAACATTAGCAATTACTTTTATTTATTCAATAAAGAATGATGAATCTACTATTGATCAATTTATAGCTACATTTAAAGTTGTGGAACATTTGCAAAATGAGTCAGTCCCTGTTATCACTTGCGCTATAGCAGCTAACTTTTTTCTTATAGCTTGTCATAATAATGAGCAATACAGCAAGGTACAGTGCCGTGAAAAGAAAAATTCCTGATTTATTATTTTTTTTGCATATTTGTCCCATTTATATGATTGAGATCAAACCAATTTTAATATTACACAAAGATGAGCCAAGTTAATACAAAACCCAGTTTATAAATGATAATTTTATTTATTATGGGGAAACAAGCTGTCCAAACCTGCCCTATGTGAAAAAGTAATTGCCCCTAAACCTAATAACTGGTTGTGCCACCCTTGGTATAATCATTTGCGATAACTGGTAATGAGTTTTTCATGTCGCTGTGGAGGAATTTTGTCCCACTCTTCTTTGCAGAATTGTTTTAAATTTAGCCACATTGGAGGGTTTTTGAGCCTGTTTAAGGACCTCAATCGCATTTAAGTCTGAACTTTGACTACGCCAATCCAAAACCTTATTTTTTTTGGGCCATTTAGAAGTAGTTTCAGTGTGTCCTTCAGGACTTTCTGGTAGAGCGCAGAACTTACTTGTCCAGGTGGGTTTGGACAGTTTTTTCAGCCGTAATAAATGAAATCATCATTCAAAAACTGCATTTTGTATTTACTCTGGTTATCTTTATGTTTTATCTAATGTTTTAGACACAAAAAAAAAATTTGTTTGACGATCTCAATCATTTAAATATGACAAACATAAGGGGGAAAAAATCATGAAAAGTCCTTGGTCATGAAAATGTATATCTGCTGGAAGTGGAGACTCCTTCCATAACTGTTAAGTATGTTAAGTAAATATATCTTTCCCCAAGACAAGACAACAATATGGCATTAACTTTTTTGTTTTGTGAAATAACTCTTCTGCTTATGATACTCAGATTATATGGCAGGTTTGACATACGTCCCTGTGAATGAAAGGTTACTATAGCAACAATAACATATTTAAACAGCGCTGTGGTATAAATACAGTTTTAAGTACCAGTAATTATATAAAGACTCCACAAGATCCATGTGAAAAACGAGCACTGACCTGACAGTCCCGCTGAAAAGCACAGGTTCCTGTGGAATGATGGAGAGCTTGCTGCGTAAATCAGCAAGGCCAATGTCGCAGATATTAACGCCATCAATCTTGATGCTTCCACCGGAGGGCTCCACCAGTCGGAAGAGAACCATGCCTAAGGAGGACTTCCCTGATAAAGAGAAGAAACACGAGGGCGTGTGATCCTTTGCCATCATTTTATAGTAAACCTTATGTTTTGAAGATATTATTTAACCTGTTTTCGTTCAGGTCACAATGACTTGAACTTTTCTAAGCAACATTACGTGGCAATAAAACAAAGTCAGCTGATAACCTGAATGTACTGAATGACCAGAGTGTCACATCTATGGAGTTACTCTTCGCGGATGCCACGAGTATATACAAGGATATAAATTGTGAGCACTGGGAGCATGAGGAATCATTTCACACATGAACTGGGAACCAAAGCTAAGCTAAAGGCAGACGAACTTCATACTAAAGTATGCTTTTTTCCCCTGGCTAAGCGGTGCGAGTATCATGTGAATCTCTGTGTGTCTGAGATCGGTAGTCTGATAACAGCACTGACCTGAACCTGTCCGGCCCACAATCCCCACCTTCTCCTTAGGCCGGATTGTGCAGGACAGTTTCTTCAATACCAGCGGAAGATCATCTCTGTACTTCATCTCAACGCTGTCAAATACTATCTCTCCCTCCTGTGGCCAGTCTGAAGGAGGGGCTTTGTTCTTCACCCGCGCAGGAGCCTCCAGTGACAGAGACTGTGGAAAGAGAGGGGTGAGAAATGATTACTGGGTTCAAACGGTGGATCGCGGGGATTTGTACTTTAAGAGGTATGTACAGAATATAAACAGAAACAGAATCTCAGATGAGATGATTTAACAGGGATTTCTAGGATTATAACTGTATTATTACCATTAAGGTCATTGGTAAAAAAGTGTGGCATCAGTGCTTTACTATAGGTCTATTTGATCTCTATTTGTACTGCAATGTCAAGTGTTACTACAGGCCCGATAATGTATCGGAACAAGTGCATTCATACAGTATAAACCTGTGATTGGATTTTTATGTTAGAAGTTTATTATTGGATCATGTCTGGTTGCTGAGATAAGACCAGTGGGTTTTGATTTTGGGGAGGAACTTTTCGAATGAGAATTGTGTGACCTAGTAAGAAAGAGGGAATGCTTGAGCAAAACCGATATGTGCGACTTAATAACAGACCTGATCTGATGGGTCACATATACGTAGTAACGTGAGATGGGTTAGTAGGCAGGGCTTCCATGGGGTCAGTTAATATTAGAGAGTTCAGCAAACCCAGATCTAAAGAGGCCATGTTGGGGTCCAGATACTCATTACAGATTAACAAACATGACACTACTAGCTATGCATGAAGCATTTCATACTGTGTTTGTGAGAACCGTCATGTACCTCGATGTAGTGGTGGATTCTCTCTACTGAGGTGAAGCGAGCTTCTGTCTCCGATGCAAGGCGGACAGTGAACTGGAACAGACCGGTCAGCTGAGGGAGACAAAGTCAGAAAATCAGCTCTCCTGCCAAACCCGTCCAATCTCGAACAAGTCCATCAATACTACAAGCTCTATAGACCGATCCGCATTGCTTCTGCACTCACCTGAACGGCGTAGGATATCGCCAGGCCTGCATATGCAGGGGGGATCTGACCATGCATGAGGACAATCATAAGTGCTGTGATGCTGATAAGAGCGACACTGATTACATCCAGACGCACAGCAAGCCAGCGCATCGCACAGCTGAACAGGTAAAATGGGGCCTGGTTCTGATCCAGCAGCTCCCGATATCTGAGACAAAGCGGAAAGGAGGATTGAAATCAATCAGTGTGGTTTAGGGTTCTGTGTTAGCGATCAGACATTCATTCATCTTTATTAACCAGACGGTGGATCCAGGAACTATTCTGGAAACACTAGGACCGAAATACAACCTGGATTAGGAGCACAACACACACATTTACACTTTACTGGGACAATTTAGAGCCTTCAAGCCACCCAATTCCATCCAGTTGGAGAGTTGCAGAACAGACTTTCCTGGAGGGCTCCCAAGTAGCTCAATGGAAACGGTTTCACCCTGTTGAGAGTGAAGGGACTCTCTGGCCATGCTCTCTGGGCGAAAGGGTTGGCATACTCTCCCTTTCCTATCAATCAGACCTAGTGCTGCACGATTAATAATATCGCAATCGCAATCGCGATGTCAGCCTATGCGATTACATTACAGTAAATGTTGCGATTATATTAAATAAACAAATGCGTTCGCGGACGTAACAAGACATTCATTCTAAGAGCTGCATGGCCA
>JAQMYK010000037.1:24230190-24255190 GCA_030014345.1 Clarias buthupogon
ATCGCAACATTTGCTGTAATGTAATCGCATAGGCTGACATCGCGATTGCGATATTATTAATCGTGCAGCACTAGAAGGGGGATACATTTTTTGTATCGTCAAGCCAATTACTGTACATGATTTTCCTAATGTGACCTCATATAAGAATATACTTATGGCGTACTGCTGAGTTCTGCGTATCTGGAGCATTAACAGGTACACTTTGTGGACTTTTGGGATATGTGTTTTCTTGTTAAAGCAGGACCTTTACGAAGGATGGGCAGAAAATTGTCAGATAACCCTTGGAATTAACACAAATCCCTCCCACAAACCCCACCAGCTGATGTTCTCTTACCCCACTGCCCTGATTGATCCAGTAGCTGAGCCACCAGTTACTGAAAGCAGTGCTGCCCACGTTGAGGATGAACAGCGCCAGGATAAAAAGGAAGACGGGCAAGCCACCTAAAGCTTGAATATAGACTTTGTACACCGAAAAGGGGACTGAACCCTTCCCGCGCTCTTCGGGCTGCATCAGCGGACCTGCAGGAAGAGAAAGAGAAAGTGAGGTATAGTCATCTGAGACACATTTCTAAGTTGTAACAAATGGTGTTAGAAGTGAGTTAATGGTGTAATGCAATGCCGCTATCTGCATCAGTATCGTACCACACCTAAACCCTGGGGTAGAAATCCCAAGACGCTCATCTGTATAAATTCTGGCTCTGACAATTCTTAACCACTCCAGTTATAATCAAGATCTTTGCGAGCTACAATGTCAAACAGCTTGGCCGGTAGGAAATGATCAGTGACGTACTGTGTGTTATCTCCCACTACTGTATGTGCGCCATCAAATTTAGAAAGTCTGATTTCTGATCTAAAATTAAACGGCAGTCTGGCAGCCAAAACGGCTTCAGAGTTCAAATAAAACTATCCTGAGACTGGTTGTGTCTTAATGACTCACACATTCAGTGCTACACCTACCACTGTCCTTGCTGGGAGGTTTCTCCTTCTTCACAGATGCTGCCTTGGCGTTTTCACCTCGTTTCTTCAGAGAACTTCCAGCGTTCTTGCTCGGCAACTGTTAATATACAATTTTAATGAACCTACAGTACGAGTGTTATGTCAGGTCATTCCAGACACAAGTTTTTTTCCTCTAACACTGTTAGAGATGATGCAAACCCCTGCTGAGTCTGAGTCTTACCTCAATAAAAGGAGTTTCTCCGAGCTGTAGGGTGTTAAACATCGCTGCGTAATCTCCGTTCAGATTCATCAGGTCTTCATGGCTGCCCTTCTCCGTGATGCTGCCCTCTCGCATAAAGATCACTTCATCGCAGTCCACCAAGTACTTTTTCGAAACAACATAAGCGTGTTTGATTAAAGCACATCTTTATTATGCTACGTCAAAAAGAGAACTGAGATATTGAGAAGAAGTTGATACTGAGAAGAATGGGAATCTGTTTCAGCCTGGATCAAACCATGCAGCAGATCAATGTTCCTACCTGCAGCTGGTGAGTGACAAAGATGATGGTCTTGCCGCGCAGCTGCTTCTTAATCGCGTTGTTAAAGATGTGGTTGCTCACATGGGCATCGAGAGCACTGAGGGGGTCGTCCAGGATGTAGATGTCCCTGTCGCTGTAAAGCGCCCGAGCAAGACTGATCCTCTGCCGCTGACCACCGCTTAGATTGGCCCCTCGTTCACCAATCTAGTGATAAGATGAAATATATATATATAAATACATACACAGGCTACTTGTTTATACAATTAGGGAACAGCAGCTTTGCTCTCCAGAATATACTCACCCATCATAGAAAAAAAGTACTATCACACCACAGACCTGATGAATTCTCAAATCCAGTTGGTCTGAAGCTGTGCTGTGAAAAAGTATTTGCCCCCTTCCAGGCCCAGACCATCACACTACCACCACCATGTTTCACTATTGGTATGATGTTCCATTTATGAAATGCTGTGTTAGTTTTATGCCAGATGTAACGGGACTCAAACCTTCCAAAAAGCTCAACTTTTGTCTTATCAGTTCACAGAATATTTGGGGATAATCAAGACATATTTTGACAAATGTAGGACAAGCCTTTGTGTTCTGTTCGTCATCAGTAGCTTTCAACTTGGAACTCACGCGAGGATGTTATTTTTGCCCAGTCTCTCTATTTCTTTTTTCCCCCCCAATTTTACTCGTATCCAATTCCTCTGTCACTAGGGGGCTCCCCCCACATTAAGGCTAATACTACTAGTCAGTCAGGGAGGGCTGACAGCGTGGTCCTCCACACCACGTGACGCCAACCAACTGCATCTTTTCGAACCGCTCGCTCACACACTGTTGGGGGCAGCGTGGTCTCTCAGAGGAGCGCTATCCGCTCCTTCCAATTGCGTGAGCTTACATATGGCCATGATTGGCTGTAGAGCCGTGATTAAGGTGAAAGCACCATGTGCCTCCCCATCCCACCCCGCTGAGAGAGCTCGGCCTCTCAGCTCTCTCTAGGTTCTTGGCTGCGAGAGGCTACAGCTTCACCCGGGTACAGAACTAGCGATCTACGAATGATAGAGCGAGCACTTTACCACTGTTCCACTCGGGGGCCCACTCAGTCTCTTTTTTATTGTTGAATCATGAACACTGACCTTAACTGAGGCAAGTAAGGCCTGCAATTCTTTAGATGTTGTTCTGGGTTATTTTATGTGCCCCAGGAGTCGTTGTTGTGCTCTTGGAGTAATTTGTATAGGCTGGCCACTCCTGGGTTCTCCATTTGTGGAAAATGGCTCTCACCATGGTTCGCTGGAGTCCCAAAGCCTTAGAAATGGCTTGGTAACCTTTTTCAGACTAATTCATGTCAATTACTTTGTTTCTCATCTGTTCCTGAATTTCTTAAGAATGTGCTCCTTCACTGCTATATAAGTGATTTCTTGATTCAAAAGGTCTGGCAGTAATCAGGCCTAGGTGTGACAAGCGAATTTTAATTCAGCTTTCCAAAAATCACTTCATTCATGATTTAGCAGGGGGGCAATTACTTTTTCACATACACCCAGGTAGGTTTGAACATATTTTATCCCTTAATAAATGAATTCATCATTTGCATCAACTGCATTTGTATTTACTTAGGTTATCTTCGGGTAATATTACAATTTGTTTGATGATCTCAATAATTTAAGTGTGAGAAATTTGCAAAAAACAAATTTCATTCAGATAAATGCAAATCCTTTTCTTTCACAGCAATGTCATGTTTTATTCCTTACTTAATATGCTGTAAATTTAGATGATTATCTTTGCATGTCTTAATGGCTTACCTCAGTCAGATCAGAGTGAGGAAGAATGGCCATGTCCAATCTCAAAGAGCAGGAACTCAGGACTGCCTGGTACCTACGGCAACCAAAAACAGACGACTTATTTTGGGATAGAGTGGTGCTACAAAATGACCCAGAAAATGAGATTTCTTCTACATCTTACAGGCCAAGACTCTTAAATAATTAAATGCTAGAATCAGTCGGACCCCAACATGGCAGTCCAGTCATATTTCCAGTAATGCTTTGTTACAGTTCACATACTGACAATTGATCTGCTTAGACAAATAGATGAAAAATGTTGCTGTTATTTGTTAAATTTGTTAAATACTGCAATTACACCACCGAAAACAGCAAAAATACTAAAATTTGTACATAGAAAATACAATGTTTTTTCTTCTTTGGCACTAAAACTCACCTTTCATCTTCATATTCCTTCCCAAACAGGATGTTGTCACGAAGTGTAGCATTAAGGATCCAGGCTTGCTGGGCCACATACGCAAAGTTTCCATCAACCGCTACACTTCCCTCTAGAAGCGTCATCTAATTGGTGGACAGAACAGTGTCTTTCTTACCCGTGCCCTGAGACTTTTTTTTCTTTGTTAACTTTATATCAAGCCTGTATGCACCATTGGTTATGACTGGCTAATAAAACAGAAGGAGTTACCTGGCCAATGATGGCAGATATAAGTGAAGTTTTTCCACTGCCAACACTTCCACAGATACCCACCAGCTTCCCCTGGTGAAAATAAAAACACGTTTACAACACACATTGGAGAGGCACTCCCTCAGGACATTGCCTAAAAACAAATAATTCCGCACTCCTAGGAAATTCAGACCCATTAAGAGAGATTCTTTGGTTGTCCCTTTTGAGGCCCCTAAAGGTTCTATGTTAAACCATATTATCTGAAAGAGTTCCAGTTGAACCTTAAATACACTTAGGATAGCGAGAACTGTCAATTATCCAACAATCTTTTAAAAGAAACTAATCGATGTCCTCTTTCGCTAGAAATGTCATCCCAATTTTTTTTTTCATGGGCTTTTGCCTTTATTCTAGCGGTCGCCAAATTTGAGTTGCAAGATCTGGCACAGGTTTTACAACAGATGCCCTTCCTGTTGCAACCCACCCAATTTCTTGGCTCTTGGGAGCAACACTCAATCTAAGTGGCCAGTATACATTTGATTGGTTGGGGTTTAGAGCCTCGCTCAAGGGCCCAACAGTGGCGACCTGCCAGTGGCAAGGCTCAAACCTCTGTCCAATCCTTGAGCCTCAAATGTTTAAGCCACCACTGCCTAGAAATGTCCCCTCAGTAATTTACAGATATAATTTGAACCTTTTGTATGGTGAGGTCGATACAGTGCAAGGTTCTTTGCAGGCGCTGGCTAATGGTGGGTATAGGCAAGGTGTGGTCTTCTGTTCCTGAGGTCACGTCTGTCAACAGCCGTCCTTGGTGCTCTTCCTCCACTATTCCACAATGGCTCGGATCCTCCTTCTGGTATTGTTTCTTGCGTGCCACTCTCTGACTCATTCCCACGTAGGGAGTACCTCTTGGGGTAGGCTGGGCGCTGTGCCCACCCGTCTCCCAGGCCAAGCTCGCCCCACTTAATTCCACAGATATGTGTGGGCTCTGTGGTAGCTCACGGATCGTCTTGACCTCGGCCATCAAGAGAACACTCTGGAACATCACACAGATGAAGAGTTTAGTAAAAAGATTTTATAAATATATGTGTATCTATGTATTTGATTGCAAGTCTCACCTTAAACCTCTCCATCGCAACAGATGCTTCAGAAAGGGACTTGACAGAGAAGGGGGTGACTTTCAAGGCAAAGGTCATGGCATTGAAGACGGTGACAACAGTAAATGCCTGGGGGAGGACAAAAGTTCAGCATTCCTACAAAACAAATCCAGTGCCTATGTATTTATAAAAGTGAGTTAACAGACTCTACCTGAGCAGCAGTGAGGTCATAACCTAGCAGCATATGGGTGGAGAAAGTTGCCACGCTAGCAATCACCACCACGATGGGAGCAACTCCAACAGTTATGCTCTGGAAATATCCTGTTCGCTCCAGGATCTGACGTTCTTCATCTCTTATTCCTGCAAGATTACATCCAGGGGGTTATGCACTTATTGGCATTTCAGCAACTGATTAAACATTTCATCATGCACTTACTTCTGAGAACCTGTGAAAAAGCCTTCACCCAGGCGTACATCTTGATGAACTTGATGTAATTCAGGATCTCGTTCATTTTTTGAACACGCTGGTCAGTCACGGCAACACCCTTCCTCCTGAAGTAGGCTGTGAGTCTGGAGCTAAACATCTTTATGAATTGGGCAAACAGAAAGATTATGATGTCAAACTCTTCAGAAAGCCATGCTCAGGCAAAGATCGTATGCACAGCTGCTCACCATCGTAGGGTAGAAGAGGATAAATACAGCAGAGCCTAGTAGAGATGTGGGTCCAAGCACCGAGAGGTTGTAGGCCATTCCTAACACGGCCACCAGGGGGCCCCCTGCCAGCAAGCTGCCCATAGCTGCCGCCTCAAACATGCGCTGGCCGTCGCTCGAGCACATGTTGATCAGCTGGAAAAATCAGTATAGGCATGTTGACTTTACATGTATTATGCTCAGTATTACAACTACAGATGAGTGAATAAATAATAAAATAATTTGGGCAGTGTTTTGGCGCGTCACAAGACACGGGACCAATGGAACTGTTGTAATTCTTCTTTGATTAACAGGTGTTAAAGCAAGGAATTTTATTGGCCAGGCTATTAGGCACCCATATAAGATTTGTGGATCCAATATCCCCCCCATCACTAGAGGGCTCCCACATTAAGGCTACTACTACCAGTCAGGGAGGGCTGAAGGCTATCACACGTTTCCTCCGAACCATGTGACGCCAGCCGACCGCATCTTTACAAGCTGCTCGCTCATGCGCCTTTGGGGGTGGCGTAACACACTCGGAGGACAGCGCTATCCATCCCTTCCGCTTGCGTGAGCTCACAGATGCCCCTGATTGGCTGTGGACTGTGATTGATGTGCTAAGTGCCTCCCATCCCTCCCCCCGCTGAGAGAGCTCGGCCATCCAGCTCTCTATAAACCCTCGGCTGCTAGAGGCTACAGCATCACCCAGGAATAGAACTAGCGATCTCTGATAGGGCGAGCACTTTATCACTGCACCACTTGGGGGCACATAAAGCTCTCAATCTATCCTCATTATGCTTTACTCATTTTATATGACCCGGTGACCCTGGCAATGCCACTGACTTCAGCAGTGAAACATGGCATGATGGATGGGTCACCGTAAATATACAGTACCAGTCAAACGTTTTGGACACACCAGTCAAAAGTTTAGACTGCTTTTACCCTGAAAGCAAGACCAAAAATTGGAGAAGTTCGTTAAAATCAACAATTAACAAACAGCACCTCAGATTAGAGCCGTTATGAAGGCTTTACAGAGCATAAGTAACAGACACATCTCAATATCAACTGTTCAAAGAAGATTACTGCACATTTCAGGTGCCTTCAGCAATGTTTTACACTCACTGTCACTCAATCATCTTCTATACCGCTTTATCCTGTATTCAGGGTCGCGGGGAGCCGGAGTCTATCCCAGGAGGCTTAGGGCACAAGGTGGATACACTCTGGACAGGGTGCCAAGCCATCGCAGGGCACACACACATACACACACTCACTCACACACTACGGCCAATTTGGGAATGCTAATTAGCCTAACCTACATGTCTTTGGACTGTGGGAGGAAACCGGAGTACCCGGAGGAAACCCACCAAGCACGGGGAGAACATGCAAACTCTGAACATGCACACAGAGAGGGGAATCGAGCCTGGTCGGGAATCGAACCCGGACCCTGGAGGTGCAAGGCGACAGTGATAACCACTACACCACCGTGCCGCCCATTGTTTTACAATGTAAAAAAAAAAAAATCAGGAATGACCACGGAATAAGGATGTGCATCCAAACGTTTGACTTGTCGTGTATACCAACAATGCTCGATGGGCCTATTAAAATGATTGTAGCTCCAAGGTAGATGTACATAATAAACGAGCAACTCTTCATGTTCATGACTCACCTCTCCGATAGACTTTTCGCGCAGGCTTCGGAGATGCAGGATTTTCTGGAAGGCCATGGTGAGGATGGCGCCGCGCAGGCGCGTGCCTGTGCGGTAGTTCAGTGCCCAGGTGAGGGCAAGCGACCAGGAGCGCAGAACCTCGGTGCCCAGCAAACCGAGCACCAGCAGGATGCCGTAGGGCAGATCGGGCTCACTCTTCTGAGTGTACTCCAACATACGCCTTACCACAAAAGCCTATAGAGAAAGGGAGGACGAGCAAGGGGGCGACAGGACACAGCACGCGTGACTGAGGGCACACACGCACACGCCTCCCAGAATCAACAGTCCTACCCTTATTCTCACTTCGCATTCCTTATTCTGTCTAGTTATCGTATCCAAAGTGCACTAGATATCTTATCGAAGTGCACCAGATGCATGGTTGAGAAATGGACTGAATGGTGTTCTAATCGTTTTTAAAAGAATCAGTTAAGGTATAGCAACTTCTACTAGAAGAAATAGCAGCCATTTTTGAGATTGTGTTCTAATCGTTTACCTTAGATGGCCCTTTTCTCTACCCTTTGAAAAGAACAAGAGAGACAATGAAACAGCACCAATAGCGCTAGGATTTTGGAAAAACAAAAGACATTGCACTGCTAATAACAACATGTTATTACAGACATCCCTTTTTGTTTGGCGGATTCAAAGGCATTTTACCTACAGTCACATCAGGCTGGGATACAGGACGGAGACGCACTTTTGTTTTAATACCTGAAAATCAATATCAGTTAAATGAAAAAAATTAGGAGCAAAGAGCATATAGGTATAGGAGACAAGAACAAGAACAGCCACTTCAGCATTGCACATACACGCATACATATCACTCATCATTTCACACACATAGGCATTCAGGAGCGCTCATCATACATACTGAGAACATTCGCCACCATTCGCATATGGTTCATCACAGCAGCAAGATTTTATTGAAAAAAAAAAGAAATTAAAAAGAAAAGAACGTGAATTTCAAAGAGGATATGACATCCATGATGCACATTCATTAAAACAATAAACACATGTTCCAGGAAAACTAAATGTACAAGATGCAAAGGAAATGAATGTAAAAACTCAACAGAAAGAAAAATCGAACTTAACAAAAACAAGTTTAGGTCTTCCATCGGATCAAGAGTCATTTGTAATTTGACATGATTCGCGAACTCACAATACTTGTCTTTCTGTCTACTTATATTCAGCTCAGTAGAACAGCTTGGAAAAAAAAAAAATCACCACAAATGATTTAAAAAGAAAGACCACTTGGGTCGCTGAAGGTGTCCATAGATGACGTGGTCAAAGAATTCATCGACATACAAAGAAAATCGAAATGGGGTTCATTTCCAGTATAAAAGCTTATCGGTCCATATAAGACTTAAAAAAAAAAGAAAAAAGAAAAGAAAGTAGAACACAAGTCCAGTTTTTTCCTGTTTCATCAGGATTTTGCTTCGTGTAATCAACAGTCCATTCGCACATAGCTAAATCACGGACATTCAATTACAAATGACACATTAAACAGCTTAAAGCGTAATTCATTTCCAAACCATTGACATTTTTGCTGGATCAAATCAAGAAACATTTTTTTTTGGATGTGAGAGCAAAATAGAGATACGAGAACAGGGGGAGAGAGAGAGAGAGAGGGAGAGAGGGAGAGAGAGAACGAATGAAAGTGAGAGACAGATGGGGAAGGGGGGGAGGGGGGGGAGGGGAGCATAAACTCTTGATCCAGCCCTGCATAAGGAAACGTGCCCTTACCTCGCGGGCGTCATCACGTGTTCTGTCTGCCAGTGTTCACTCCGCTGGTAAAACCGACACCCTGTGGAATCTAAAGAATAGCCTCTGTCACATGTCTCTCACATGGGGCCATAGCCACCTCTGTCCCCCGAGCAAACCCCCAAACCCAACTCGCATTCTCCCTCCATTAGCCATCTTCCCCAAAAATGTTGCCTAGGTTAAAAAGAAAAAGGGAAGGAAGGGTTCCTTTAGATTGATATCCTCTTTTTTTTTTTTTTAAATGAGTTAGGACTCTATCCGGAACAAAGGACAAACTGTATTTCCTGAGCAAATCTATCTAGAATGGATAGAATGATGGAGACCGGTCGCTGCTGAGTATACTGTACAGGATAGGTCATCTAGGGTCAAATTTCGGATCAAATCTGAAGTCCTCCAGAGGGTGAGGAAGGCAGAGACTTGCCGTGTCACCATGGAGGGACAGTGACAGAAGCTCTCCTTGTAAAGCCAGTTAGCCTAGCCTCCTGACGCACCTCGAGTAAACTAGTGCTTTTGCATCAATGCCGTACAATCCGAATTTGTGGCACAAAAAGCAGTAGTGGATAATGATGCAGCTTTCTTAAAATTCAAAATGTCTCTTTGGTTAGTCAGACTTCAAAGCAGAATTCATTTGTTTCAGTTCTGGGCACTCCATAACACTTACAAGGTAGTTTGGACATATATGTGTTACAGTAAGATCTGACATGACCTCATAATATATATACATTACTGTATAAATGTGGGCTTAAAATGTATTTAAAATCCTGTAAACACTATATAAAGAAAAAAAAATTTAATACGTAAATGTAGTAAATCTCATTTTTGAAACAAACACTGATGTCTTTAAGGAAGGCATAAAATATTTAAATGTAGGAACACTTAAGGAAATATTTTAGGTAAGATGGACTTAAATGAATCTTAAAGAATGAACATTGAGTAAAAATCACAAGAAGAAAGCAATCAATCAATGTCTTAGGTGGCTGATTGCATTGTATTAAGGGGAAAGCTTTGTACATTCCATTTTCATTTTAATGCATTTACATCAACACAGTTCTAAATACGTCTTAGGCCATCTCAGCAAATGAGCATTTCTGAGATATACTGTACAAAAGGTCGACCTAAACATCTGATGTACTCACCAATGCCCCAGCAAGTGCTGTGAAGAACCCAGAAGTAAAATAAAACGGAATTGCCCTTGAAGTGAGTAAGCCCTCCTTAACAACATGAAACATATCTAGAGGGAAAGAAAAGTGGAAACCTTTCCAGGAATGCAATATAAAGTCATAATACGTATTCCAAGAAGTGCAAGAAACTCTTTTGGCCAGGGGGAACAATGTAAGTATGATTTGTTTTCGTTTTTTTTTGTCTTTAAAATCCTACAAAGAAAGAAACCTGTGATGGAACTAAGAAACTTCAGAATCAGACATGGTTAACAAAAAAAAAGAAAAAAAAGAAGAAAACATTTACTTGCCAGTTTTGAAAGGAAAAAATAGATAGAAAATAAAGCAAATAAATAAAACAAAAGAAAAGTCTGCAAAATCTATTTCATTTTCAAGCTAATCCCAAAAGTATATATCATATAACAATCCCACATGTTGGTTTTGACATAGCACTTAAAAGCACTAAATAAATAGCACTACATATAAATGAACCCATTATCATAATTGTATTTTGGCAACCACACTTAAAGACAATAATGGTAACAGCTCTGGTAAATCTTATGACACAGTCCTATCATCCTATTCACTTTCCATGCCCCGTGAAAACACTCACCTTTGTGTTTGACCAGAAGGGGCAGGCTTCGGTCAACCCCAGAGCTAATGATATATAGAAAGAGAGAGTGATAGACAGCAAAAAGAGAGCGAGAGATAGGGGAGAGAGAGAGAGAGAGAGAGAGAGGAAAGAGAGAAAAGGAGAGGCAGGAGCTGAGATGGTGTTACTTACTGGGCCACAGAAGCCTGCGAGCTGAGTAAACATGAGGCACAGGATAGACAGCAGTAATCGGGTACGACAGAACAGCCAGACAGCACGATGGAGAGAGGCTTCGTCCCCTCGCTCTTTCAGCTCCTTCTCCCAAAGTCCTGCCAGCCTGCAAACACACAAAGTCACACAGTCGGTCTAAACAGCCAACGTCCTTACATTAATTTTCCACATTCTGGACGATCCAAATGATCTGAGACAGGTTATGGCTCTTCTTTAACCATTTGTGTTCACCATAAGACCTTCGATGACTTTCAAGGGCTTTGCAAATTTGCAGGGGTGTCTGGTGTTTCCCAGGAGCTGGCTGAAAGACTTCCCACCTTCTGCATTCATGTGGACATCTGGAAACATCGCCCCATAGGCCTGCACTACCCTGCTCATTTCATCAAGAATACAGACACGGACCTGGTGGGACCCCTTCCAAAGTCAGCCATCATCATAATTGATGATGAAAACAGGGACATGCTGTGCTCCAACATTGGCATTACACAACTGCTGCTGTAACAAACCATCAAAATACCACCGGGCATGATATTGCGCGAATGCCCTTATAGAGCCCCCAGAGAACGCCAGCAAGCTATAGAAGAGGAAGTGGCCCAAATCCCGCAAGCTGGCGTTATCAAAGAAACTTCTAGACCCAGGACCAGGCTCACTGTCAAGGTGCCAGCAGTTTGACTTTCACCCCTCAATCACTTATCAGTTCTTGAAAGTTACCCTTTACCAAAAATCGAGAATTGACTGCCAGAGGAGAGGCCAGTTCACCTGACCTGACGAAAGGTCTTGGGCAGCTAACACCAAGTGATGAAGCAAAGCCAAAATCAGTGTTTAGTATAACCACCAGACACTGAGTTTTCCCCTCGTCAACAATCTAAAGAATGTTGAACATTGTTGTGGAGCCCCTATCACTTTGCAGCAGCACACTTGGATAACTTGAATCGGCATTCAATCCCAAAAATGTAATAAACACCTTTGTTACATCACAAAGGTCCTACAGGTGCTCCACTGGCCTTGGCTCACAGACAGACTCTCACACCGTGAGAATCTTATCTGGGACTGACCCAGACACAGTTGTTGGGCTTATTGCATTACCCACAGCTTGCTAAACTCGCAAGGAATTTAAAAAATGAAAGAAAGAAGTTGAGGCTATCTGGGAATACACTTGGCTCACCACCAATAAACAAGCACATGCTTTTTGGAAGTTGGCTGGCTTTTAAAAACTTGTCTCGTGCATGAATTCTTCTCTGTAGCATTTCCTAGTTCAGACCTGACCAGATAGGGTGGGTAAGATTAAACCAGACTGCAGATGCAGCATTCCACGCCATAAAGATGTGCCTTAACATCTCCCCAGTGCTCCACAAGCCAAACCCCAGCATGCCTGAGTGCAATCCTCTCCCAAGAACTGCCAAAAAAGTTCCTTTACACAGAAAGAAGAATTTCACCATCAGAAACATGGGCAGATGAAGAACTTTGCTTTTACCTGGAAGGATAGTGATTTACATTAATGACTGATGAGATGCCCTTGCAGTGAACGGCAAAGAAACAAATCCTAGAATAACCAGTTGGTTTCTCTCTTCAAGGCTTCTCATTAGGATGAGGCAACTTGCCAAATTGTTCTGAGCTTCCAGGAAGGATATAGTACAATACCTCAAATAAACACTCATTACATCTCAGGACATATGAAACCTTCAATCAAACCTTTGGGAATGATGGGCTACATTAGCAGAAGAGCAAATTAGGTTCTACTCCTGTCAGGCAAGAACAGAAAACTGAGGCAATCACAGGCACATACACAGAAACTGAAGAGTTTAAGACTGAAGAAAGGATGAGTGATCTTTAACAGTCTAGACTGGGTAAGCCAGTGCCCATGAACCCCTCAGGCAACACAGTTGTGTGGTCTTCTGCTGCTGTAGCCCATCTAAATGTTTAACGTTTTGTTCATAATGAGATGCTTTTCTGCAGATATAAAAAGTGATTATCTGCCTTCCTATATCCTGCCTGGCAGCTCAAACCAATGTTTAACCAACAATCAGGCCATGATTAAAGTTGCATATCAAAGATCGCACTATGGTCCCTATTCTAAATGCAATGGAAAAAAATATAAATACATAAAATGATGTGTGGGTCGAGTAACGAGGGGCCTGTCGAGCTTTATGTCTAGCAACACCAATGGGTTTATTCCTCACCCAGGTCTTTTCAACTAGTTCTTCAGAGAACTACCCTTCTCCAGTCCTTTCCTCATTGTGGTCTTTTATCAATAGAATTAGTCCCAATGCCCAAGCTTCAGGCCATTATAGAGACAGCAGAAACAACATTTCATAATGGTGTCCCACTGGGAACCCAGTTAAACTCTGATGTATGCAAAGCTGTCTAGACACATTAATATCATGATGAGTCTCATTGTTTCAAGACTAAGAAACTCGGATCAAGAGTGAGCCTAATGTATACAGAGTAAAGATTCACAGGGAATTATACCGACCGTTTGCTGTTGGTCTCACAGTTCTCCCATCGTGATACAGCCCAAATGTCCTCCAGCAGGAGCTGGCCCTTCGCGTGGGCCATTTTGGCCAGCGGCGTGAGCCAGCTGAAAGTCATAAAGGAGAAGAGGCCGGCATTGTCCACGGGGTGCTCGTGTCTAGAACACAGATTGTGAAGATATTTAATGCCCATGAAACAAGTTAGTTCCTCTAACAACTGTTTCCTCTCCTTTTTCTCTTTTCAAGTTATAATATACGTATATTAGAGATGGGGGGAAATTTAGACATTTTTAATCTTGTTTCTTTAGTGTGGCGATTCACATAGACACACTGACTCCAAATTCGATTAAAAAAATATATATATTTTAACGTTTATAATAGAGAAGAAGCGGTGAATTGTCCAGTGACGGCTAATCAGAGTCGGCTGGGTTTCAGTTCTTTTTTTTGTGGATTTTTTCCCGATTTTCTCCCTAATTTAGTTGAATTCCTCCCCGTCACTAGGGGGCTCCCACATTAATGCTACTACTACCACTCAGTCGGGAGGGCCGAAGACTATCACGTGTTTCCTCCGAACTACGTGACGCCAGCCGACCGCATCTTTTCGAACTGCTCGCTCACGCACCGTTGGGGACGGCGTAACACACTCGGAGGACAGCGCTATCCGCTCCTTCCACTTTCACCGATGCCTCTGAGTGGCTGTAGAGCCGTGAATAATGTGGCCAATCAGCTCTCTCTCGACCTCCGGCTGCGAGAGGTTACAGCATCACCCGGGAACCGACCCAGTGATCTCCGGATGATAGGGCGAGCACTTTACCACTGCGCCACTCGGAGGCCTCGGCTGGGTTTCAGTTTGACCGGCCCTCACCGGTGATCGGCCGATCAGTTAGAAAAGATGCGGTCAGCTGGTGTCCCGTGGTTCGAAGGAAACACATGATAGTCTTCAGCCCTCCCGACTGAGTGGTAGTAGTAGCATTAATGTGGAGCCCCCTAGTGACGGGGAGGAATCAGACATGACTAAATTAGGGAGAAAATCTGGAAAAAATCCCCCCCCCCAAAAAGGAAAGAATAATTATGGCAAATAACTGAGGTACGTGCTGCTCAGTAAAAATGTAGCTTTTTTGCTCAATTTAATTAAGTTTAACAACTTAACTGTTTGTATTGTTTAAATGCTGCAGTTGGTTATTAAGTGAGAAAACTAATGTTAAAGAATGAGCTATATATAAAGATTTAAAATTGTAACAAAATCAGGGAAAATTTTATATCGAATCAGGATATTTATAAGATGGTGATAGTTTGTGAATCGCAATTTTAATCGATCGGCACCTAGATGATAATATTGTATCGGGAGGTGATTGATGATTCCCATCCCTATTAAACAATATTAAGAACTGAAGAGTTTTAAATTAATTCATGGGAAATCTCCCTGTGTTACTATAGAAACAATAACATATTAGAACAAACGCATTAATAGAAATCATGCCTTACAGCCGGCTCTACTCTTAATCAGTCGATTAATGAACAGCCTCCAATAAATAGGAAGTGAGAATTTAACAGCATTGTGCTGCAATACAAAAATGACATTCATGCACGGAGCAGCAAAATGAGGAAACTGTTGGTTTCTTGGGGATCGAGTTGCAGGTTGACCTTCCTAATAGTGACACTCGCGGGGCTTACTTGCTGGTGGAGCGGAAGGGCTTAAGGACACCGACGCTGTGGTGGTACTTGCTTCGGCCTCCCTCCTCGTCCAGTTCTTTAGCGTGAGCGATGCTGCCTCCGTCCAGCGGGAACCCGCCTTCGGCCCGGCCTGCTGTCTCCAGACCATCCTGACACACACGAAAACAGGGAGGAGTGAGTCAGCATTTTTTTCTTCTGCTTCAGAAAACAGTGACATTGCACTAACTGAACAAAGCAAATAAAGAAAAAGGAAGTGAACAAGCGTCTGTAAGCAAGTGACAGGTCATATGTTAAAAGCACGTAAGAACATGACTTGGTTCTTCTAAGGAAACAGCTCACATGGCAGAAACTGTATGTTTAGTCACAAACACTTTTCAGACAAAGGTTCATGAATTTTCATCTCACACACACACACACACACACTTCCTGTGCAAGTTTGGTTTAATATACCGTCAACAATAAATTATTCTGTTATTCTTTATTCCGTTTTTCATTTGGCCAAAAATAAAATGAACACAATTTTGCAATTAGCTCAAATTTAACGCACATGTATCGATACTTGTTGAATCTGCATGTCACTCAAATCACTACACAGTGTAAAATTGTACATTAGAAGTGGCATGGATCATTTGTAGAATTCAAATGTTATTTATTGAATTTATTTTGTCACATGCACATACTTGTGATGAGTCGTCCATGAACGATTCGTTCTTTTTGAACGAATCTTTACCGTGACTCAGAAGAACGAGTTGACTCAGAGAGTGATTCGTTCATTTTCTACTTGGCGCACATGCGCAAATCATCGCAAAACCCCCGTAGGTGTACAGGAAACAGAATTGAGAGATTCTTTCTTAATGACTCTTCTACTCCAAGTCGTTTGTTCTTTTGTCACGTGACTCCCATAGATGCTATGCGGTGCAATAGATTCAAAAGAACGAACGACTCAGACCAGAAGATATGAGAGGTGAGCTACTCATTCTGTTTATTATAATATGTCTTTAACTGCATTGTGATATGTTGATTACTTGAACTATAGCCAAAATTTGTGTATGTAGACGTGTTGGGGTTTTTTTTTATTGAAAATGCAACATTTTATTTTATTTCTGATCAAAAGAACGAAATGAACTAAATGACTCAAAAACGATTCATTCATTTTGATGAACGAGATTCAAAGAACCGAATCACTAAAATGATCCAAACTTCCCATCACTAGCACATACATACAGTATTCTCCTGATTTTAGCATCATTCTAAACTGTTAGCTAGAAGCTTTCCTCATTTGTTAGCGACGTTAGATTCACACTTGCATCGAATAGTAAAAAGAGAAAGCTTCAGATGGCAAACGTTCCAATATTTGTTTTCCAATGAGTGAAATCTAAATCTCCATCAAACCAGACTCTAAGAAAGTTCATTCTTTTCTTGAAGATAATGTAGGCTATGTTAAGAAGAGGAAAGGTCCAATCTAAAGCTACATTAGTGTTGAATCAGAACCACAGGACACTTTTTTAATAATATAATTATAACAGTTAAGGTACAAAAACTTTATAAAATATCAGGTTAAACATCTACATGTCTAATTCAGTTAATTGACATGACTGGGGTCCGATTGGTTTGTATATTTGGTGAGATTTTATGTCTCTAGTTTTATGATGTCCAAAAGTATTTCAAATGTCCAAAAGTGGAATTCAACAAAATGCTTTAATGACATTCTCAAAATTTTCAAGATAATAAGAATAATTTGTTATTTTATGCAATGTATTTGCTATACAACAATCTTTTTTTTTTGTATAAATGCCCATAATTCTTCAAAACCTGCTATATTCGGCTGGACATACAGTAGAGTCGGAAAAGACGTCTGCGGTACTCTGGCGACTCTCGCTCAATGCATGCCTTCTTCTGAAACTAGTGACATCATCTGATTTGTGCACATGGAGAGCGATAATACTGTAGTAGCTGCGTTCTGATCTGCAAGTAGGATCCTGCAAAAGTGTTAAGTACGATTTGAAACTGCAGGGAGCGAAACTGCTCGGTTCAAAGGGAACAGTGAGACGGTGGAGGGAACAGTGAACAATGGTTCATCATTATGCAGGAAGTGGACGAGTTCAATTTCTAATCAGAGCCTCGCTGGAGAGTGAAAAAAAATTGGTGCTCTAAAAGGGATTTATATATTTATTAAGACACAATAAGAATTTGTATCTAATGCAATATTTGAATTGAATTGAAAAATCTATTGACATCAATAAATCCTTAATATTACATAGGCTACTGATCTGTAAAAAATGTCTTCATACATCTATGGAGATATACTGTATATAGTTATAGATTATATATGAAGTTCTAAACATTTCAATAATATATGTTTTATAATGCTATCAGTTTCAATAAATATTCAACATTTAATTTCAGGAGAGAAATTTCCATAGTAGCATCAAAAGGCATTCCGTGGCATTATTGTTACCATGGTAACACATGGAGGAAGCGATGCCCCAGTTGTTGGCGTCTCAGGGTGTTTCGAATGGAGAGATTTGGTCGAAAAGTAAACTGTTTTCTTTATTACGTAGACTTATTTTGGACTCAACCATAATTGGTCTCTTGGTCTTAGGCACTACTCTGATTAAATACAGTTTTGGTCTTAGGTTTGCTTCCATTTCGACTCTGGAGCTTGAGTAGTCCTAGTCTTGGGCTTGGCAATGACCGACTTGATTACGGCTCCGTTCCTGAACATGGCTGCACTGTTACAGATTAGAGAGGCATTTCTGCCTATCAGTTTTAGTTCCAGCTGTTGCACAAGTGCATTTTCTGTCTATCAGTTACAACAGGGCATCATGTCTCACATGTTTCAATCGGATACACTATCATACACACAATCACTGTTTGGGTTTCATTTAGCGTGTTTGCACTTCTGAGATGACCGCCACTTTTAAAAGAGATAGTATAAGTTTAGACGCCTTTTCTAGACGAGTTTTTAAAGGTCACATATTCTGCTCCTATTTAAGCTACATTGCAGACGTCTTAGGGTCTCCAAAACTTGTCTGGTATTTCTCTTTGATGTTTCTAGCCAATCGGAACACAGGGACCAGAAATGTCCATGTCCAGGACCTTATTGGTGCATTTCCAACTAGTTTTCCGAAAAATCACTCTAAAGGACAGGGATGTTGACGGAGAGAGTGAGATCTACAGTGTAGGTGGTGGTGATGCAACTTACAGAACTCCAACCAAAGAGTTGCAGAGAGGACCTAAGAGGGAACATGTAGAGAAGATAGAATGTGTGGAAGTGCTGGATAAAAGCTGAAGAAGCATTCGAGACAAAACAAGGAAGCACTCGACGTTTTTTAGAAAAGGCTGGACTGGACAATCGGCTTTAAGAGACTGGAAAGATGATATGAGAATGAGACTGGATTACTGGATTACTGGATTCCAACCACCGTTAAACAACAAAGAAGAAGAAGAAGATTAGCTAACCTAGTCCTTCTTAAGGGCTAAAAGTCAGTGTAGCTCTTAAAAATAGCACCCAGACAACAGGAGGACTGGACAGACCTGGACCGAACGGAGCATAGAGCCGGTGATTGTAGAATGTGAGGTCAGAATAGGGGGTTAATCTGATTTGCTTGTTTAAGCCACGGCCAATACAAAAATAGAAAAAGCACAAACAGCACGGAATGTTCTTATGTTTTTTTATTGGCGTGGATTCATGCACATCAGAGACCCATCTGAACTCCTAAAACTGACTAAAACTGACTTTTGTGGAATAGGTCTTTAAGGGCTAATTCTAAAGACTACAAGTTTCCCCGACCTGGTTCACGCATCACAAAGCCAGTCATGGATATTATTTTTATTTTAAAAATGACAGACGGACACGTTTCTCGGTCACAGTGACCCTTCACGAAGCTAACGATCCACACAGCCAGAGGAAAGGAAGGTCTTACACTGCATCTTTCACACACTGCTGATGCTATAACTAATCTTCAGAGGACACGTTACGGCCGTGTGTATGCAGAAGTGAGGCAGAGGTGATGACTGGGGGGAAATGACCAGGAGTGCTGTGATAGGAAAAGAGTCAATGTCAAAAAAACAACAAAAAAAAACAGATAGTTCCTGTTTCCACCCTGAAGCACAAACTAAAGTGATTTATTCTTCTTGTAGCACAGCAATTAGTTAAGGATTATAATTGTTTTATTTAGGAACCAAATGTCATACGGTAATAATTATGTGTAGTTATATACAATTTATGTGTTGATGCATTAACAGAAGTTTATTACGTTTACTGTATCAGGAGTTCAAGTCAAACCGGGATTAAAAGGCGTAAAACTGATTTACATTTACAGAAGACTTCGAGCACACTGCAGTCTTTCCTATAAACATTCAGCGAGTAGAACGCCTCATGGACAGATAACTTGTCGACAAATTGTGGAAGAGACACATCTGTCTGTGAGAACTGAACACACAATCGTTCACAGACACTTTACAGGAACTCGGGCTGCCCCCCCCCCCCCCCCCATACAGTCCTGATCTTGCTCCAGGCTATTTCAACATGTTTGGGAGTTCCTGGGAGTCCAGCATTTCAGAAAAACTTTCTACCTTAATAGTATGCAATCACTAGTGAAATGCTGGGATAAGAGCATTAGTGTAGCAGGGAATTACATAGAGAAATAAATGTAGTAACTGCATTCTGTTATTCTGCACCAAGTCCAGGTTTGACTTGAACGTTGCTGGTACAGAATACAAATCAACAGCTCCTGACTAATTGAATAGGGAATTCAAGAGCAGTGTGGAATAAAACAATAAAACATAAAACATGATGATAATGTGGTTCAACGTGGCAAGAGGTGTCATAAGCCTTGTGCAGCTTTTATTCTGCTTTCCAGTAACGTCAGTCTCTCGAATAACTGGAGATCGACTGCACAATGACGGGACGTCCGCACAAAATAGGCCTGGAGTGACACGTCAGGTTCCATCA
The DNA here is from genome assembly GCA_030014345.1 of Clarias buthupogon. Classification (NCBI taxonomy): domain Eukaryota; kingdom Metazoa; phylum Chordata; class Actinopteri; order Siluriformes; family Clariidae; genus Clarias; species Clarias buthupogon. The sequence goes on from JAQMYK010000037.1 coordinate 24,250,428, forward strand.
ACAGAATCTCAAGCGATGATATCTGAGCGTGAATGAGAAGAACCGGGTCCGTCATGAGCCGGTCTGGTGAGTGCTTCGGTAATTCCGCTGCAAGGATCAGAAACGGATACCGCCAATTGTTTTCATCAGTGAAAAATGTTAATTATGATGATGATTTTGATATTGCCTGTTTTTTATCTTTAGGCAGGAATTAAACCACAGTCTCGTACAGAGTGTGAAGAACAAACGATAAGCAGCATTAAAAACACACGGCTACCTCAGGAGTGTAATTACTGGCGCACACACACACACACAAAAAAAAAGCTGCCTACCTAGGGAGGCGACTGCTAAATTAAACACAAACATTGATGGTACGAAAAATATGTACAGGACGAGCTCCTTTTATACCACAGCAGTTTGACGTCTGTTACTGTGTTTTCTTTATTAATGAACAACACACTGTGGTTTTAACCACATCTAATGTCATGTAGATCTGTGAATCATAGGTCGACTGTCGATTCCAGTAGATTTTCAAATTTATTCAATTCAAAAGCACTAAAGGTATCCAATAAACACTGAAATGCTGTGTGAATTGTGTTGCTGGTGGTTTAAAGGTCCTGTCATGTGGCACAGCAGTACAGTGCTCGCTCTATCATCCGGAGATCACGAGTTCGATTCCCGCGTGATGCTGTAGCCTCCTGCAGCCGGGGGTCAGGTGAGTGCTGATTGGCTCAGAGGGGAGGGATAGGAGGCACTGTAGCGATCTCCCATCAATCACGGCTCTAAGCCGATCATGGGCGTCCGCAAGCTTATGCATGAGGAAGGAGTGGATTACGTTAGCAATCAAGATCATGTGGCTCGGAGGAAACACTTTTTAGTCTTACGTAGTTGATGGGGGAATGTCCTAATGACGGGTGCGAATTGCCTATAAGAAAAAAATGGGAAAAATCCCCTGGGGAAAAAATAGATTCAATTATGAACAAAAGATCAAATTTTAAAAAATCAAAGGGTTAAATCGCTTAATCAGTTACATCACCCAGCGCTAATGTTGTGCAGCGTCCCTGAAACTCGTTAGCTCTTGTTATCATGTACGTTACAACAGTCTCTTTCCTTCTCGGTTGTTGTTAATATATAAAAAAAGGGAAAGTCATCTTCGCTAAATTAGAGAGGGGCCAAGTTTTCTGGGTAAGAGGGAGAATATTACTTTCTCTTCGCCGTCAAGAACAGCAGCTCGGCTATCTGCAAGCTCAAGCATGTTGAAGACGGTAGATAGCGCTTTTCTCTAAACGTTTTACGCTCTGTGTGCGCGGTTTCAGAGAAGTTGTTGAATGTCTAGGACAAAAAGTTTTGCAGTGTAATAGAATTCCACGAAGCACTGATGCATGTATGACCTTTAAAAGAAAACCGTTGTCTTACATAAGGTGAAATGAACAAAATGCTCTGCAGCAAAAAAGGAAGAAAAAAGAAAAGGAAAATAACAGAGCGTTCTGCATCCCTGGCTTTTCTGAATGAAAACGCTTAAAAAAAAAAAAGCCTTTCTGCAGTGCCAGGACTGCCCCCTGCCTTTATTGTCCCTCGCTCCCTCCTTACTCTTTCCTCTTTTCCTCCTTTCTAAAATACAGTCACGTTGCACAGCCGCCTCAGGCTAGAGACAGAGAGGGGGCGGGGTGGGGGGTGGGGGGCCAACCTATCGTTTGCCAAGGCTGCTCTGTGCATCACTGTGACTCTGCCATGCCATTGGAAATCGCAGCCAGAAAGGGACGGGCCTGGGTTATGTAAACAACCGAGCGCAGCAGAAAGAAAGCAGCCAATCAGAATCCGACCAGGCGGCCCCAATGGAATACTGAACGGTGGGGAGAGAGAAAGAGAGAGAAAGAGGTAGAGGTAGAGAGCCAGGCTTGACTGTGCAAGACAAAGAAAAAAGGGCGACACAAGACCCGGCGAGGTAACATGCTGACAAATCGCTGATTGGTGAAAGCGGACAACAATACGAGGGAGGGACACGGTGTCCAAACACAAAACAAAACAGCTGTATGTTCTCTAGGGCTAACGGCATACGCCTGCGTCAGCAGCAACCCACATCCCTGAAACTGTGGCAAACTGACAGCACACAATCAGGCCCAGACACAAACATGGCACCGTTTCAGGAGCCCTTTAACAGATTAACGCTTCACACTGACCTGGACGTTAGCGAGCTGATAGTGGTCCACTTCGTTCGCTGGTAAAACCTCTCTGGAAGGAACGGCCCTGTACGCAGGACCTGCTGCCAGGCAGTCCTTTCCCAAGTCATGTTCTTTCATCTTCTATTAGCAACCATAGGAGCGCTTTACTGGCCTCCACACTGAGCTTTTATCTATATCCAAGTCATCGTAGGCAAGAAAATCAATTGTTATGTCAGGATTAGTATGAGATCTGTCTGTAACTGGCATATACAGATCACTTACGGTTATTTAAATACACTTCTAGGTCATATACTGTATCATACAAGAATGACTACATAGTATCAAATATAATGTATATTAGTGACATAATAATATGTTTAGCGACATAACAATATGTAATAGGTCTCTAGGCATGAAATGATCCTTATTTGAGCCAATGAGCATAATAATATTAATATAACAACATACGATATTAATAAGGGATTATAGCATATGTTATTACGGTGGCTCAAATATAACCAGTGCATCTGCAATTTGTTCAGGAAGTGGTGCCGAGCTTGTCAGCTTTTTTTTCACAAAGACCCCAGAATTTTTCCAGAACTCCACAACTGTCTCAAAAAAATTCTATCTATTGATATATATATATATGATATATATATTGATCTATTATTATAAAAAAAAAAAAAAGGTTTAATATGTATTTAATATGTAATAGCTTTCAAGCCAGGGAATATAATATTAGTAAAACATACAATATTTATAAGGAATTAAAATGTGTTTTATGCATTAAGCAATTGAATAATAAGATTTATGTTCTTTAACAGACACCCGTCTACTACGACTGCTAACACGACTACTATTCCTACTGTTCCTATCAATATACACATTAATGTATGGCATTACATTAATTACATTAATGCCAGGGGTAGCTCAGTGGTTAAGGCATTGGACTACGGTTCGGAAGATCCCAGGTTCAAATCCCACAACCGCCAAGTTGCCACTGGTGGGCCCTTGAGCAAGGCCCTTAACCCTCAATTGCTCAGATGTATAATGAGATTAAAAAAATGTAAGTCGCTCTGGATAAGAGCGTCTGCCAAATGCCTAAATGTAAATGTAAATGTATGTATTTTACTAGTTCAAAAACCTTGTCTTGTCTTGTCGATCTATTTCACTTGCACATCTAACTGGTTAACAAAAAATCCCCACAAAACAATGAGTTCCTCTCATTAAACTGATGGATGGATATTTACAGTAACTTCAGGACTGTTTAGAGTAAAGAGGATAAACAGTTCTCATGAGGCTCTGCCTGCGCATGCAGAGAAACCATAAGAGCAATGATCTCACTAATATGTCCTGGTTTGGTTTTCTTCCTACATTACAGTATTTAATGACATCCTCTCCGGCCCACCAGGACAAGCGTATAATAAACATGTCTAAGGGGAAGTTCCTACAGATCATATGCATGAGAAACCTAGACTTCCTCATATAAAGCACTGCGCTGTCTGTCAACACCTGTAATCAGAAATAAGGCTTTTATTTATTTATTTATTTATTTATTTATTCACGTGCAAACACTAGGATCAGATCCAGGGACATCATGAAATTATTTGTCTCTACTGCACCAGTCAGAGAAAAGACAGGCGTATATATTACAGTACGAGCTGATTGGCATCTTTAGACAGGCCGGTTACATCAATAGACCTTGTGTTACAATGTAGCTATTAGTATACATCTGACAAATCCTCATATGACATATTTCTTATATAATCAACCCAATACCTTACACCTGAGTAGTATAATTCGTTATAATACTTCTTTATGATGCTCTGTAAAAAAAAAAAAAAAAACATTGCCTTCACCATCATTGAAGCATCGTTATCAAGAAAACTGTCTAATCCTATTTTTATTTGTACTGTTCGTTGCGAATAAAGTAAAGACAGTAAAGACATGACCCAGGAGAAGTTTTACCTTTTGGAGCTTCGTCTTGACGATCTGCAGATTTCGAACAGCAGGAGAAAAAAAAAATAAGTCGGTTATAAAGCCGTTCTAGCTGCGCTGTTAGGACCGGGGGATGATGGGAAATGTAGTTCCTGTTCCGATAGACCGCGGGTAGAAATTCGCGCTGAAAGACTACAATACCCATGATGCACCCAATGCAGGAGTTATCGCGAAACAAAAACAGGATGAGCTTGTGTTACACAAAAACATCTTCCGTGTTTTCATGTCGTTTATCTTTGTAATCGATTGTCCTTCTTCGACATGTTAGATGGAGCACATAGTGGATAAACAGAGAGATAGATAAGACTTATTTCCGTGTTGTTTTAGTTCCTGTACATAAAAAAGGCATTTTTGTGAATTAAAAAAACTGGTCACAATGTGTGTGTGCGTGTGTTTATGAGGGCACAGAATGTTCCTCAGCAACAAAGCACCAAGTTTTAATGACCAGTGCCGAATTTTAAACTCAACTCGAGACTACATTTTGCTTGAACTTTGTATAATGAATGTCAGTGTTTACAGCTGCAGGTGAAGCTCGAAGATTTCTTAAATAAAAAAAAAAATAAAATAAAATAAAAAATGTATGTATATATATATATATATAAAAAGATTTTGTACCAAATGTAA
>JAQMYK010000037.1:24266836-24296340 GCA_030014345.1 Clarias buthupogon
TACCCTAGCTAGCATGCTAAAGTGCTAATGTTACACAAAAGCTTATTAGGAGAATAAATAATCAAGCTAAAAAACGTCACTATCAGAAGTGTGCGGCCATTAATTGTCGCTTAGCTTATTAAACGTGTTGCCTTTGCGCATGCGCAGTTCCGTAGCTGCGCAACTACTAAAATCGTCTACATCTGCAGTGTTGCCGTGCATAAGTGTTGGCGCCCACAAATGTTTGTGCTATTGAAAATAGGATGACTCTTAATGTTGAAGGTATTTGCAAACGAGCATATAAGTCAAGTAGTGCATAAGTCTTGCCCCCCATTTGTGCCAATTTGGACCCTTGGTCATCAACCAGTGTTGGTGTACTCCTCTTTTAGCTCAGCCTCAAGGACTACATATTTACTGTTCCATTATAATTGTCTCTGAGCTGTTTATTGCTTTCTGCAACGTTTTCCAAATCTGTTCCTAAACGTTACGTTAACATTATCCAGTGACAAATGATTTTTAAAGCAAAACATTTCAGTTCAAATGATTCCCTAGACCAGTTCTTTGGCATCTCACTTGGGTTCACTTTTGTAGAATGGCGAAGGGGGAAAAAACAACCCAAACAAATTCCTGACCATATTTTCGTCTTTATGTCGAATGTGATTCAATCCTGAGTAAATTTTTAAGCGGAAGTGATGTAATTATATATTTTAGTTTGCTGTAGGCTGTACACTTGAGCTGGAACTGTTGCTATGGTTACACCATCATAATGTAAATACAGGATGAACATCCAGATCTTGTTCTCAAAACAGATTAACTGCTTCAATATTAATCTGGGACCCGACCAATATGGTTTAGGACCAGCGTATTTAATTGTGCATTGCTGTGTTCAAACCAAGGGGTGAACTGAACCAGAATTAATGTAGCCATACACTAAACACAACAGGTATGAAAGCACCTTTGGTGTTTCTTTGCTCTAACACGCCTCATGAAATCCCGGAAGTCAGTCAGCGCAAAGATTGAGTGTTCTCCAGGATAAGATTTGGGAACTTCTACCCTGGCAAGAGTTGTTTTCAGTTGTTTCTCTATTGTTATTTGAACTGGTGCAGTGTATTTGCTTTGACTAATGAGGGAGCCAAGCTGTTCGTTCTTTCACCTGTGTCAGTCTGGCAGTACCACATGATGCTGATGCATATGGAATGTTTCTGTGTAGTTCACTAAAGACCACTCTGTATGATGGGTTTTCATCTCCAAATTGATCTTTATATGTAATGTATTCACATGTTCTAGCAAAAGGTTAATGTGTTGGTTTCATTTGATATGTTTGTTTCCACTTCAGGCTACGGAGTATATTCCCGAAAAGGTCAAGAAGGCAGAGAAGAAGTTGGAAGAAAACCCGTATGACCTGGACGCATGGAGCATACTGATTCGAGAAGCACAGGTTTAGTGATACAGGGTTGCATTTCCTTTTTACCCGGGGTGACTTAATCGGGGAGTTGAAACTGGGATGATGGGGCGGGTTTGCCGATCCGACTCTGCTTTAAATAAACATGATTTTCCTTTAATGTATGTAAATGCATTTTTACTTCTTTTAGAACCAACCTATAGATAAAGCAAGGAAGACGTATGAAAGACTTATCACACAGTTCCCGAGTTCGGGCAGATTCTGGAAGCTATACATTGAAGCTGAGGTTTATATTCTATTTCTTACTCCTTCCTATTTGTGTGTGCAAGGAATTTCATTTCATATTCGGATCAACAATGTGACTTTCACACACCTCAAGCAGTGGTATTGGGGAAGGGAGGGTTTGTACTCATTATTTATTTTTTAAAATTATTACTTTTTAAATTTTTCTGAGGTTAAGTTCATATTGTTGCATGTTTTATCTGCAACAGCATTAAAACTCTTTTAATAGTATCAGAGTGCTTTAGCCTTTTATTCACTTGTTGTGTCAATTTCTTGCCTCCTGTGTCATTTCTTTGAGGTCATTGTGGATTATCTGTGTGAACACTGAAAGTTAGAACTCTGCATATTAACACATTTTTGTTCTTTGGCCAATTTTAGTTACAGGATATGTTATTCTAACTTTAGGCAAGAGTTACATCTCATCTTAGTCCCCCCCCCCAAAAAAAAGAATTAAGTTCCATACGTTGTACTTCTGAGGCACATGACCTTCAAGTTTAGAAAAAAAAATTGCAGGAAATATTTACACATTTGTACTCCATGTCCACCAAGACATGTTTTTCATCTAGTCCTTTAGATTTAACCCGAAGCTACCAGTTTATCACTGTGCAAACTGCATGTGTAAGGGTGCTTTCACATACAGTGGTCACTCTGTCTCAGTGGAACCCTTTTGTGTGCTCCTACCCAGGGTGGTTCTTGGAGCAGTCGCATCTAAGCGATGCAATCTCAGTCAGGAAATCTCTAGTCTAGTCAGGAAAGCAATTTAGCTCCAGATTGACCAAACTGCACAATGTGTTTTGTGTCCACTTTATTATTATTTTTGGCCATCTGTAGACACACTGTCCATCCAAAAAACTTTCTTATATTTTATTGGATCACAGTTTGCTTAGAGTACAGCCTTGGCATCACTTTCATTGTTAAGCTTATGCAAAGTCTTATGCACAGAACGTTTATGGATAATTGTAGAGTCGAACCACAGCGTAAAGTTTTCTCCATCACATCCCTAAGATTCTTAATAGGGTTAAGGCCTAGACTCTGTGGTGACCAGTCCTTGTGAGAAAATGTGCTGTCTGAACCACTCTTTCACAATTTGAGCTGATGAAACCTGGCATGGTCGTCATGAAATAAGCCTTTTTCATCAAGGAAGGAAAAAATGTGGAGAACCTGGTAAATCAGTACATTCGGCTCACTTAAGATTTTTTTTTTGTGGACATAAAATTGCTGATCCTAGACCCGACCAACAGAAGTGGTAACGCTGCCCCCACAGGCTGGTACGGTAGGCACTAGGCATGATTGGTGCAACACTTTATCTACCTCTCCACTCTGCAACAGGATAAATCTGGAATTATCAAACCACATGACCTTTTCCCCCATTGCTCCACACTATCCTTTATGCTCCCTAGTCAGAGTAGCCTCACTGAGAAATGACTTACTTAAGTAAGTCACTACACAGCTGTTTAGTGCCAATCCCTTAAGTCCCAATCTTCACAATGTGTGTGTAGATTTTTTTTTATCATTATGGCTGTGAATCCTTTCCTTCCGGATTTTTAGTCATGTTTCACAGTTCTTAACCCAAGTTTAGTAGTTTCAGCAATTGCCTTAGTTGTTTTCTTTGCGTGATGCAGGCCAATAACTTGACCCATCTGTAACACAATAACATCTTTGTCACGGCCACAGGATTAGTCTTCTGAAATGGTCGCTTGAAAAATGAGAAGCTATTTACTGCATCAGTTAGTTTTACATACCTTGCTGCCTGCTGAACCTGCAGTAATTATCCAAAGGAAGTCTCTTAACTTGTTTGCTTAGTTAAATCCAGGTGGTCACTTCTATATATTTTTTTTTGGGTGGTGTATGAGCTCTTGCAGTGTGAAATAAGGTCTGGACATATGGACCACCAAACAAGAATATACTTGAGCTGTCTTTTATATATTTATTTTGTGCATTGTGTTAGTTTTTCTATTATTAAAATCACTAGACAAATAAACTTATACTGAAGCCAAACCAAATAGCAAGCAAAGTAAAGGGCTAAGTTTTACCTTGATTTAGATTAACAAATGTTAAAGCATCCATGGTCACTCACTTGCCTAAAATGTAAAAAATATTCGTAAAAGAAAGACTAAGAAAAAAAACCAACTACTGTCATCAATGTCATACTACACGAAGAAGTTTGAGGTTGAACATGGTTTATATTTGCTTAAAATTTTTAAATAAAATAATGCACCCTGAACAGTTTGCTTCGAGGTGAGTGTGACTTAAATCTTGTGCTTGATGCTAACTGCTAGCTGTCAACTAATGTGCAAACTAATGTGGTACACGTGTTTCCGAGTGGCACGTGGTCGTCTGTAGCCGGGAGCCAGCGGAGCTAAACTCTGGGTACTCCGTCAATCATAGTGATACTAGACAGTCTTGTACTTTCGTAATCAGAACGAACAGATTAAAAAGGTAGCTGGTTTCATGTGTTTTGGAGAAAGCACGTGTTAGACCTTACCTCCCTGGTATGTGGTGCCTGTCATGATTGCATGTTTGCATGTGACCAAATTGGGGAGTAAATGATTGGTGCTTTGGTGGTGCGGGTGAGATAGCATGGTAAGTATCTCGCATCTAACAAATGAGCATTGTTTACAGTTTCTACAGAGAAAAGGGTTCATATATATTAAGGGGTCACAAATTATATAGATATTTTTAAATTGGCTTATACAGTAGATGGCCAGGCCAAAAGTCTGTGGACACATGACCATCATGCCCATAATTTGCTTTTTTTTAAAAATCATCCTGTTCCAGATTTAGTTCTCTGTTTTAATAACCTCCACTCTTTTCTTCTGGGAAGCTTTTGCTGTAATTTTTCAGTCTTGTTATAACAGTTTGCCGATGCAGCCGCAGAGGGTGAGTGAGGTTGGGTGGGGAGACCTGGTGGATAGTTGGAGTTCCAGTTTAACCTTGTTAACGGTTGGGGTTGAGGTCAGGGCTCTTGTTCAGGATACTTGATTTGAGCTCTTCCACTCCAAACTTGGCACACCATGGGCTCTAAAAGGAGATATCAATGTGTAATCTGTGCTTCCACTGTGTTTGTGGCCCCAGATGTGGATGTGATATCTCTTAGGTATCCAACCCCCCCCCCACACCTTTAACAAAAAGAGGGAAAAAACTTCAAAGCACTTTTTTAGAATGATCTGGATAAGAGTGTCTGCCGAATGCCTAAATGTGATGGTCAGGTTTCCACAAACTTTCAACCATGTAGTGTTTACAGATTTCATACACTGATTTATGGAGTAGATGTTTTTTTTTTTCTTTTAAACTCCATCTATGGAACCTGCTGTCCTCCAGTTTTAATGGAAATACAGTAGCAAATGGACAGAATGGATATACTCATTGCTTAGCTGGTTTAATAATAATAATAATATTAATAAAACAAAACGTAACAGTGTAGTCGTAACTCCATGCTTTGAATTTTATTATGTCTGATCTGCAGCATTAATTGAGTTAATTAATTGTCCTATTAATAATAATTTTAAAAAAGCTAAATTTAAGAAACCATTACGTTATAGCGTTATCAAGTGGTGCATTTCAACCTTAATGTTTGTTCAAACTTCAAACTTAACCGTGATATTTAACTGTCTTTAGATGCTTCCCTAGCACTCACTTTTGACTGATAAATAAAAAGCAATAGCTGATTAGTATTAGGACATATCATAAATTCTGACTTGTATCACAATATGAATATATTTTAACATTTATATAGACAATCATCATTCTTTAATTTATCTAAATCATAGTTCAGCTTTGTATTGAATTATTAATCTGTTAAAAATAATGTACTCTGTGCTATTCCACATGTATAATTCCTGTAACTTCATCACCATCAATTTGACATAAATATGAATATCACCTGGGCTGGCTTCACTGATTTAAGGTTTAAAGAAACCTATTTATTTATTGCAATTTCATGTTTTTTTTTGTTTTTTTTTAATGGTCGCTTGCATATAGGAATGTTTGTTCAAATTTTTATATATATATATTTTGGTGGTCATGCATCATTCAGCCATCCACAAGTAGTAAACAGACATTACATTAAACTCAGTGTAATTCATTTTTTCATGTTTTTTTTTCTCTCCCCTTAATGCCTACATTGTGTAATTCACAATTCTTTTTATGCCCTCTCTTCACTGAAATATTATACAGCTACATATACTGTACATAAGAGTATGCTTTTTAAACAAGTATGTGTCAGGATAAATGGCATATCTAAAAAAATAAATAAAAAAAAAGCCTGGTGAAAAACAGGACCTTTTTTTTGTTTTTAAAGAAGCATATATTATCTTTGACTCTTAGTCTTGTCTGTTTTTACCCTCCTAATCCTGGATATGCATGTTTGGCAAATTACAAAGTTGATATTTTTTTTCTTTTCTAATAAAACTGGTTGATAAACAAAAAGATTTGTTGAATTATTGGGCTGTAATTTTGTGTCTGACAGACTGCCTTTGCGTGTGTGTGTCTGTGTGTGGAAGAGAGGATTGGATTTCTCTAAATAAATCTCCTTCCCTTTTTAAAAAAAACAAAAATGATTAGTTTATTATTTATTTTGGAGTTATTATCTTTTAGAAAAACTACGAGAAGAAATCTTTTAGCCTGATGCTTTTAGTTAGAGGCCATGCCTACATTCCTGATTTAAATTTTTTTTTAAAATATGAAACAGCCCTCATTTATTTTGTATGCAAAAATTGTGATATAGGTTCGTCTTGATTTGCAGCTTTAAACCATTTTGTACTTGTCTTATGAAATTGTGTGCATTTGCTTTTTCAGCCTAAAGTCTTATTCTGGCCATGATTAAGTGACATTCGCTCTTTGGTAATGTGATACAGTATGAACCGTATTACATCACGTCTCAGTGCTGTGAAATGACTTCTTTTAGATCGTACCGTCACCAACCAGGTCACAAATTCAGGATTTTTATAGAAAATGTATAGCCACTACAAAGCTTTAAGTTTCCGTTGAACTTTTTAAGTAGCAGTTTTTTCGAAAGGTTGAATTGTATACTGACAACTGCATCCTGGGTGTAATATGACAATCATTCAAGCTCCTTCCTTTTTGTCTTGTGTCCTGTCTTGTACACTTCCTTGCTCTCAGACATCAGGTGGCATTCTTGTCCCGGTTCCCACTTTATTGCTGTTGCACGTTGTGGCAGAATGAAAAATGGAAGTGGGTTACCTGTTTAAATTGCTAGTACCCTGCTTCTGTGAGCATAGCCATATAAATGATCCAGAGCTCAAGGCGTCCTGACATTACATTTTATCACCTCAAGACGTGCAAAATAGCCGGACTGTTATTCGAGAGGTTTAAGCTCATCCCAGGGCACCAATCCTCCATTATATTCATTTTATTTTATTTTTTCACTTTTTCAAGGGAAATTTTTTTAGCGAAACCGATGCAAGCTTTTTTACATGCTGTGTGTCGTGATAATGGGGATTTGTATGAATTTCACATTGTTGATCTTAAAGGAAATGTGTGTATGTGTTAGTGTGCTAGAGTGTATGTGATGACGATATGACCATTCTTTTTCTTTTTTCGCTCAAGCAGAATCGTGCTTTAATAACATCGGTTTTGAAATCTGTCCACAGATCAAGGCAAAAAACTACGACAAGGTTGAAAAGGTAAGCCTCAAAGACGGTTTAACTGGTTGTGCCATCCTTAGCACCACCAACTGCAATCAAGTGCTTGTGATAAATCAGTCTCAATCAGTCTTTCATATCGCTGTGGAGGAATTTTGGCCCACTCTTCTTTGTAGAATTGTTTTATTGAAGGTTTTCGAGCATGTGCGGCCTGTTTAAGGTCGTCTCAATCGGATTTAAGTCCGGAATTTGACTAGGCCACAAATTTCTAATTACAATTTTTTTTAGCTTTCTAGAGGTGGCCTTGCTGGCGTGTTTCAGATTATTGTCCTGCCAATTATAATCCATGTGCACTTGAGCTTGAGGTCACGAACTGATGACCAGACACTCATAAAAATGATTTAAAATGGCATTTTGTATTTACACAGGTTATCTTTGTGTAATATTAAAATTAGTTTGATGATCTAAATCATTTTACTGTGACAAATATGCATATCTCATATGCATGAGAAAAAAAATGCATATATAATTTTGAAATAACGGAAGGGGCAAATACTTTTTTCACGGCACTGTATTATGCAGAATAAAACATTCCCACTTTTTGTTCTTTTTTTTCCCCTCTATATTTTTTGTTGGCCAGGACTTTAACAAACCAATTAGATTCCCCCCCTAATGTGACCTCATATAAGATCATCTCCTTCTATGGCTTGTAGCTGAACTCTGCTATTCATTGGAGGGGCGTGGCTCAGCCGCAGGTCATTTTGCATAGACACTGAAACGGTGCATTTCAAGGCGGAAGGTTTGAAGAAAGATAAAAGGATTATGGGGTGTTTCAGCTGGTGAAACTTTAGCGGGACTCTGATACCGGTGTTAAATTATTAAAGAAATAGAATATGAGAGAAAAAAAATCAGTGAATGAGTACAAAAGTAACCTTTCCCTTATTTGCCACCACATACTGTATATTATATTTCGAAATGAGGCAAAAGTGGGACACTATTTAAAAAAAATCCTTTTTCTGAATCTGTTTGCTAATATAACTTGAATGCTTTGGCATTGGGAGGTGATCTGTCCGTCTCGAACGTGGTGCACAAACATTTGAATTTATCTTGCATTTCAAGTCATAACCAAAAAAATTAAATAAAAATAGGGAAGTAAATGTTCTGGGACACGCTGTTATGAGAAAGCGATCCAGAGCTGTTTTTTTGTCATGGCAGGTACAAGGTAAAAGTGAATCATTTCCCTATATTTTATTCGTCTTATGCCACCATCATTCGGCAGTGATTAAAATTGTTTATTTATTACCGAACATCATAGGTTTACAAGGATGTTTGCTTTTATGGAACCTCTGTGAGATAAGCTTGTTCCAGTTATAACTGCTATAAACATTTGTCCATTCACTAACCTCTGGATTTACTTCCTTTTTTATTAAAGGGAGCGACAAGTCATACAATCGATTATCTTTATGCTCAAGTATTTCATCATTTTCATTTTCAAGTATACTGTATGTGAATATTATGATGTTCCGTGGGATAGACTGCAAGGCCCCTGTGACCCCATGTAGAATATGTGGTATGAATGATTGACAGATGAATTAATATTATTATTACAGTTGTCATATGTCACTGTGAATGAGGAGTTACTAAAAGAAAGATAACGTATTAAACAGTGTGTCATCCCAATGCTTATAAGATGTTTATGATTAAAGCACAGACAAGTTACAGACATTGTAACAATTATGTCTAGTCATGTTACAGTAATCAAATGTATTAAAGAATTAATTTGTCTGATCGAAAAAAAAAGGGGGAAAAAATTTTGGGTACAAAGAAACTGGGTTGTTTGGTGAAGCTGAAAGGGAAAGTTTGTCCATGCCTTCTTGTTTAATGTCTTTTTCAAAGAACATGGAGTACTGTGCATAAGTCTTGAGCCGCCCTCACTTCATCATATTAAATTAAATGAATGAACTTGGCTTGTTTATGTCAAAACCTCAGCAGCATCCTCATTTCCCCTCTCGTCATCACCAGGCCTGATCATCTGTCATCATCTTCACCTGTTTCTCACTGGTTCATGTCTTAAGTTAGCTGGTTTATAGGTCACTGTGTACTTAACAAACAAAAACCTTCCACTCAAACTGGTCAGGTACAGGCACTGGACCGAAAATGAGAGGCAGAAGGTCCTTCAGGAAGCTTACAGACCTATTATTCCACAGGACTACATAAAAAACTAAATACAAGAAACACTGCAAATCATCACTAGATCTTCTTTCCTTCACACGGTTTATTAAACTTCATCACTTATCTAGTAAAGAAATGGATAAATATTTTATGATCATCTCATGTATAAACTCTGAAGATGGATTTGGAAAAAGTGGCTAATCTCCTTTCTTTGGAACAACTTACAGAACAAATCTGAATGAGTCGGATCCCTTTGTGGGATTTACCTGAACAATCAAGACCCAAGTCCTGACTTTCTTTTTTTTCAATTTTTTTCCTTTTTCTTTCACCGGACTGTTCTGCCCTTGTCTTGCCACTTTTTCATGCTAATAATAATTTCTTAATTATCTGTCACACGTAACACAGAGAAATGATTTCATGACACATCCAGAGCGGGTAGGGTTAAGGCCCTTCTCAACGACTTAACGGTGGCAACTTGCCAGTGCTGGGGCTTGAACCCTAAACCTTCCGATCAGAAACCCAGTGCCTTAACCGACTGAGCCAGTGCTAACACTACTGTATGTTGCTTAATGTGTGTAAATGTTTGGTGTGTGTGTCAACCGTATATTGATCTGGCTATTTGTTGTTTTTTTGGGTGGGTTAATAAGAAATCAATAAATGTTTGGAAGCAAAATATAAAAAAAAAAATGGTGAAAGGTGACTCGAGACTTGTACTTTTTGAAAATTATTATAAAATTTTGAAGGGAAAAAAAGTAATAGTCTTAGGATTTGGGTGATTTTAGTGCTCGACCCACTTAATGCCATGACAACCCTGAGTTAAAGGTGACCCGATTTTCCTTTTTATTTTTTCTTGCTCAGTTATTTCAGAGATGCCTCATGAAGGTTCTACATATCGACCTGTGGAAATGTTACCTTTCATACGTACGAGAGACGAAAGGGAAGCTGCCCAGCTACAAGTATGTATATACAAGTATATGATTTATACATGAAGTATATGATTTCTGTGCCATATGCTAAAACAATGCAAAAGGAGACAGGACATGTCCTTTTTTGTTTTGTTTTAAAGCTTACTGACAGTCTATAGCGATGTACAGTATATGGGTCCTAATCACTGTGTATGTTTATCAGGGAAAAGATGGCGCAGGCGTATGATTTTGCCCTGGACAAAATCGGTATGGAGATCATGTCATACCAGGTGAGTGTCTCTCCAGGTGCCAAGTGATGTAAAAAAATAAAATAAAATTCTGTATCACTGATCTCGTACTATGTTTTGCTGTCTCTGCAGATTTGGGTGGACTACATTAACTTTCTCAAAGGAGTGTAAGTCGCTACACTTTAGGGAAACCACTTTTGCTTCATTATTATTATTTTTTTGTTGTTGTTGTTCAGCACAAAAGATTTGATCTCTCTGGTCTGTATTATAGTGAGGCTGTGGGCTCGTACGCGGAGAACCAGCGGATCACGGCTGTACGGCGGGTATATCAGAGAGGCTGCGTCAATCCCATGATCAACATCGAGCAGCTGTGGAGAGATTACAGCAAATATGAGGAGGTGAGAGGTCGTTAGTGAAGGAACGTGTATCGGGGTCAGTATCGAACTGTATCATACTGCATATATAATGCATGAATAGATATGAATTTCTTATCAGTTTTATTTAATAATACATTCAGCTTCTATGCATACAGGCTCTGTCGCCTTGTACCTCCAGGGTCCGGGTTCGAATCCCGCCCAGGTTCGATTCCCGTCTCTGTGTGCATGCAGTTTGTATGTTCTCCCTGTGCTTGCTGGGTTTCCTCCCACAATTGCCGTTCCCAATATGCCAGCAGGATGTGAGTGTATGTGTGGGATAGGCTCCAGTCCCCCTTGACCTTGTATACAGGATTAAGCCGTGTAGACAACGTGTTTCTATGCATGAAGATCTGTTTTCTGTGTAATGATTGTATGACTGTTTAGACATACTCATGTATTACTGTATGTGGTACACAGTAAACCTCTTTTGTTTTCTTCCCCCCTACATATTAAAGGGCATTAATATTCACTTGGCCAAAAAGATGATTGAAGATCGGAGCAGAGACTACATGAACGCTCGGAGGGTCGCCAAGGTGGGCGCTTTAGCTCTAATCACGATTTCTCAACTCCTCGTTTTGACATTCATATAACTCGGATCACGTTATGGTTGCTCGACCCGTTTTGTAGGAGTACGAAACGGTGATGAAGGGGTTGGACCGAAACGCGCCCTCTGTGCCGCCGCAAAACTCTCCTCAGGAAGCGCAGCAGGTGGAGATGTGGAAGAAGTACATCCAGTGGGAGAAGAGCAACCCGCTACGCACAGAAGACCAAACACTTATCACTAAACGAGGTGACTAGGCCGACTGTCGTGAAGCAATGTTTTATGTAGACAATTCAAGCACCTTCTTCTTTTTTTGTGAGTGTTGGAGTGGAAAAAATGCGAAAACGAAGCAGGATCGGGAAATGCCGACGTAGTTTAAACCCAACCTGGATGACATTAAGTCAGAAAAACTGCAATGCATAATGTAGATCACTGAACTGGAGCATTCAGCCTGCACTTCATGCATGATACCTGAGCAGATCAGGGTTTGCTTTAAGGTAGTCCTCAAAGTAAAGTACCAACTTTTACCAAGTACCAAGCTTAAATGCATAGTTGAGCTCAATAAACCTGTATACAATAAAATAAAAAAATTGGCGACCATCACAAAACCGTCAGCTGATGATTCCACCACCATCTGAGAGACACTAGACGCTCATGGCAGATTGTGTACTTTCAGTCAGGTGCTATACCCTGCCCTGTGTGACGCAGTTACAGATTGGCTGCCCTGTGAGAGGCCACGTTAGCCTTAACTAGAGTTTCAGGTCTCAGTATGATGGCATGGTATGATATCTGACTTCATAAAGTGTTCCTGTGATTGTGTATCCTACAGTGATGTTCGCGTACGAGCAGTGCCTTTTAGTGCTCGGCCACCATCCTGACATCTGGTATGAAGCCGCCCAGTATCTGGAACAGTCCAGCAAGCTGCTGGCAGAAAAAGGGGTTTGTGCCTTACTTTTCATTTACACCATGATCAGATGTGTTTGTTGCTCTATAAAGCATTTATTCCATGTTTGTAAGTTCATGTTGCCTTCAAGTCAAACTGGGATTTTTTTTGACTAAGCAGAATAACAGAACAAAAAACTCAAACTCAACACTAATGCACTTATCCCTAGTGCTTGGATACCATCAAGGTAAAAGGTTTTCTCAGTGTGTCGGAGCCATTAACAGACGAAACGATTAATGTCTTACACTCTGGCCTCCCAGGAACTCCCATAATGACCCAAACATGTTGGAATGCCTTGGAGAGCGAGGTCAGGACTGTATGCGGGATGTGATCATATAACCTGAAAGTGGTGTTTGTGAATGATGGTGTGCGTGCAGTTCCCACAGACAGATGCGTCTCTACTGCAAGTCGATTTTTAAGTATCGGGTCTACCACTTGCTCTGTAAGATGTTTGCACCATTCAAATATTTTCTTATCTGCTAAGAGGAAAAAACAAATCGTCTTCTATAAACATCAATCAATTTTATCCCTTCATTTAACAGGCATTTCATTACAAGTCCCAGTTTGACTCGAACACCCATGTACGTTATAGGAGCTATAAACGGTCATTCCATTACGAACCCCTTTTTCCTCTGTCTTGAAGTTAATCAAAGAAAAAGACTCATAGCTTGTCATGTTATGAAGAAACCGCAAAATGTTGAATGTTTTTTTTCAACTTTTTTTTATTTTTCATTTTTATGCCGTTCACTATTATAACAGCTGTTATAGGAAATTATTGAATGCTCTCTGTCCAATCAGAATACAAACAAATAAAAATAAAAAAATACTAAAGACTACAATATCAATTTATTAATTCATGACCATGTAAATTTCTAACATCATTTTTACCACCCGCTCCGTCTTCGTAGGACATGAACAACTCCAAGCTGTTCAGCGACGAGGCTGCTAACATTTACGAGCGTGCCATTTCAACTCTACTAAAGAAAAACATGCTGCTGTATTTCTCTTTCGCCGATTACGAAGAGGTGAGTTCTTTACCTCTGAGCGCACGTCTAACCCCGTGTGATTATCTTAAGCTTCTCGAGTTTAAAAATCACTTTCGCTGTGTCGTGTGTTCCACAGAGTCGTATGAAATATGAAAAAGTGCACAGTATATACAACCGCCTCCTAGGCATAGAGGACATCGACCCAACCTTGGTGAGTGTCATTTCATCCAAAAATAACAAAAAAAAAAGAACTTTAATCGTATTAACTATTGAAAGTCATTTGAGAAATGCTTTTTTTGCTCAGGTTTACATCCAGTACATGAAGTTCGCCAGGAGAGCAGAAGGAATCAAGTCTGGACGTTCCATCTTTAAGAAGGCCAGGGAGGACGTCAGGACGAGACATCACGTTTATGTCACGGCTGCTCTCATGGAGTATTACTGCAGCAAGGTGACGCCTAGACTCAAGTGTGAAGCAGTTTTATATCAGAGCCAGGCGACTTCATGAATGTGATTTATGGGAAAGTGTCGATTAATTATCTGTACCATTAGTGGGAGTGTATTGATGTGATCCATCTAATACTGCATCGTTCATAAGGATTTTTTTAGCAGATGGCAATATATTTAGTAATGTATGTTTCCCATGCTGAGGTTTTTTCTTGGATAAGTGGGTTCTCGGTAGGGTAGGCGGGGTAGCCTAATCTCCATGTCTTTGGACTGTCTGAGGAAACCGGAGTACCCGGAGGAAACCCACCAACCACGGGGAGAACAAGCGCAGTACATGCACACACAGACCACGAGGCAGGAATCGAACCGTCGACCCTGGAGGTGTGAAGCCACAGTGCAAACCCCTACGCAACTGTGCTGCTCCATTAAAAAAAAAAAAAAAAAAAATCATTTATTTATTTTTATATATATTGCATGGGTACATGGTTTACCTTCATATATAAAACTTCCTCCGGGTCAGATAAAAAAAAAAAACCCAGACATTTATTTAGAAACACCCGCTCACCTCTGGCATCACATACATGTTTTATCCATGTTTTGGATCGACACTGAACACTAGAGGGCGTATTTAATTGTAAATATCATTGTAAGTCAAGCTGTTTATTTGACTCTGGGTTTTTCTTCTAATAAATGCTAACCAGACATTTTATCGAAAGCTTCACCAAATCCTTGATGATGTGATTTTTCATTCATTCATTAGACTGGTATTATGTAGATCATGTGGTGCACGAGTCCCTGAACATGTGATTTAAAAAGAATAACCTTTGAACATTTTAATCATGTTTTGAACTACATTGGTTTTTAATGTTTAATAACACAGACTAATCTTTTATCCTGAATGCATGTCTATTCCCAGGATATGCAATAGGTCCATTGACTTTTTGGAACTGACTTGTCTTTCTTTTGTGTCTTTCATCAGGACAAATCGGTGGCTTTTAAGATCTTTGAGCTTGGATTAAAGAAATACGGAGACATCCCTGAGTATATCCTGGCATACATAGATTACCTCTCTCATCTCAATGGTAAGTAAGATCTGTGTATTTTTCCCTTTTCTTTTTTTTTGGACACCTGTCCTCACCGTTTCCTCTGATCAGCTGCCAAACAAACTTCAACAAATATTTGATGTCACCACTTCTACATCCTTATGGGGATGTCATAAACGTTGTCCCGTTCCATCATCCCGAAGTTCCTCTTTTGGTCTTCGCACCAGGACACAAACATCATGATTTGTTGGTCATGTGCAGTGAATGCATGATGCTGAAAGATGTTTATTGGCTATTTTAAAGGATATGAATCTTAACCCTAATTACGCACTAGTCCGTATGTAGTTCTGCCCTTGTGGTAGTGACCCTGTTACTCATAAACATGTTTACTCGTCAAGGTTGAAGCATTTTCAGATGGCCTCTTGTCAAATCAGATGGACAATATAACTCTCCACCCGAGTGGATAGTGCAGAGATTGTTTGCACTGCCATAAACAAAGCCGCAACTATCTTGTCGCTAGGCAATTAAATGCATTTCTGCTTCGTCCTGAAAAATGTTCTGAAGTGAGCGTGAAGGCCAGTATGAATTCTATCAAAAGTGTCTCTGATTGTGTTCTTTTGATTTCTTTTTCTTCCCAGAGGACAACAATACGAGAGTCCTGTTTGAGAGGGTTCTCACCTCCGGAAGTCTTTCTCCTGAAAAATCAGGGTTAGCGAGCTAATCGCTTTGTGTCGTCATGAATAATGAGTAACATATCAGGAATAACTGCTTATGTAAATGCATTATAATGAACGTTAAAAGGTTTTGTGTAGTTTTAACACGTTGTGTATCTTCGACAGGGAGATCTGGGCACGCTTTTTAGCATTCGAGAGTAACATTGGAGACCTGGCCAGTATCCTGAAGGTGGAGCGCAGACGCTTCCTGGCTTTTAAGGAGGAGTACGAGGGCAAGGAGACGGCTCTGTTGGTGGACAGGTACAAGTTCATGGATCTGTACCCCTGCTCCACCAGCGAGCTCAAAGCGCTCGGGTACAAGGTGCGATTAAAGCCTGTTTTCCGTCTCGCTGTGTTTCAGCAGCCACATGTACTGTATACCTCATGTATAACTATTTCCATTAAGATTCTTCAGCAGGAAAAATAAAGGTTTTCAGGTATTGAGGTCATTTTAAATAAGTAGTAATAATAAATTAAAAGCCATTGACTTAAACTTAAAAAGGGAGTCGTGGGTTTTTTTGTTTGTTTTTTGACATTTAATGTCTAAAAATGACTAGAAAGTCCCCAGTTTTCATGATGGTCTATACTGGTGAACAGTTCAAGATAAGACAGTACAGAGTCTCTGCAGTCATCACTGTATAAAGTACCAGACAGACATGGTGTACTAATTTGGTTGCCAGTAGCCTGACAAGTGCAGCACAGAATAATAAATACACAGGGCTACAGTATTCGTGACTACTCTGTAGTCACCATGTTTCATTAGGGTCGAATTTATCAATTTATTGTCCTGTTCTGTTTATTAGGACGTGTCCCGGGCCAAATACGCCTCTCTGATCCAAGAGGCTGTTGTCGCTCCTTCTGTCCCGACGATGAAGGATGATGGAGATCGTAAACCGGAGTATCCCAAACCAGACACCAACCAGATGATCCCCTTCCAGCCTCGGCACCTTGCCCGTAAGGAACACCATGACCTTTTTAAATGTCCTTCCTAATGTTACTGTTCAGCCTTCTGACTAATAACACTACACAGAAGTGTTATACAAATAAACTGTTCGCGTTGTGTCTATAAAGTATTCAGGTTTTGATCTCCAAAGCTTATGTTTGTACTTCACTTGTTCTAGATCAAGGCACATAGTGCAAGTTTCTTGTTCATGTCTTTATCCTGTGCTCTTCCATAATGGCATTTTGTGTGTGTGTGTGTGTGTGGCAGCCCCTGGCCTGCACCCTGTTCCTGGAGGGGTGTTTCCTGTGCCTCCTGCTGCTGTGATCCTCATGAAGCTGCTGCCTCCTCCAAATTGTTTCACAGTGAGTGTAGTAGCCAACTATAGTGCAACACTCTAGAAAGTAATCGACTTTATTCATTAAGGTTGCGTTGAAACAGATCTGAGCATACACAGCGCTTACCTGCGACTTGTCTTTCAATACTGTTTGCCATTTTATTTATATACTTCTCTACTGGTGGCTTAGTGGTTAGGACTGATGTATATGGAAATTTTTTTTTAAACCCCAAAAAAATTCCAACATTATATGAGAATTTGTATTAATGGTCCTGACGGCTGTCACGTGCCTACGGTTTATTATTATTGTAATATCACAGTAGATGATGATAAACCTATGGATTTATGTTCTAATATAATATTTGATAGAGATTTTGTAGTGGGGGCATTTTAGCGCATAACACAATTCTCCCCGTGCTTGGTGGGTTTCCTCGGGGTTTCCTCCCACAGTCCAAAGACATGAGACTGGCGTTCTCAAATTGCCCATAGTACATGACCGACAATTGGGGTTCGAGCGTCGGAATGATGGATATATCTCCAAGGTGGTGGAGTATGCATCACTCGATGTACCGTATGGCATGCGGACGGACCAAAATACCTCCCTAGTAGTCATACACGCTATGAAACCATGATGTATCATTTATTTACCTGCGAATAAGGAAATTGATGAAATGTGTATGTATGCTTATTTTACTGTCAGATTTGACTATGCACCTTTAACGACTATTGTGTTTGTTAAAACATATAATATTGATGTTCGCGGTAAGCAATCCCCGTTCCACTGATGGTAGAAGTTTAAAAATCCCAGTTTTAACCTTCACCCTTCTAACCTTTAAGTCCTGCAGATCGATCGAATTAGTTAATTATCAAGTTAAACTCAAGTATATCAAAGGCACGTCTTAAGTCTGTTTGATTTCGTTGTTATTGTATAAGTGTATCATCTGATCTTCAGTTCCCCATGAATGTTTTTATGGAAATCTTTCGTTCCCTCACAGGGTCCATTCGTCCAGGTGGATGAGCTGATCGAGACGTTCAGAAGATGCACTCTGCCAGAAAGTACGTACTCCAAACAGACTATAGGTTTATACCAATTTAAATGTTTTCCAAGAAACTAAATAAGGTATTGTTGGTGCACTTGGGCTACGTTCACATCACAAGCCGCATTGCTCAATTCGGATTTTTGATGTCAAATCAGATTTCATGATGATTCACTTTCATCATTACAAGCAACTTTTATCTGACTCGAAGGTGGACGATTTTGCTTCATCTGAGTTAAAACGTGCAATTTTTTTTTGCAAAAGTATGCTTGGGCATTTTGCTCTGCAGGATGACGAGCAGTTAGCGAGCTGTATTGGACGTCCAAAAGAAGGAAGGAAGATGCGCGGCTCGCTTTAGCAGTTATTGATAGCGCTGCTATGAAATTCCCACGTTGGCGGTACTGACCGATGATATCGGCGCCCTACACATGTACAGAGGAAAAACGTCACATGACTTCCAATCTAACTGTTCTTATTCAAGGAGCATGATCAGATATATATATCTGATCTGAGACCAAGACCTAAAAAACATCTGATGTGTCATATTAGCGTTAATAAAATTAGGTTTGAGTCAGGTAATGTGAACATAGATAGCCTCTTAGGTGTGGTTAGGACGTTCTCGAGAAAGTTCGCTTATTTAGTTTCTTGGAAAACATTTAAATTGCTTCATTTATGGAAACTTATGAAACTACATACAAACAGTATTTAGTTTTGGAGTTTGATCATGAATGAAAGTGTTTAACAAAACAGCTAATGCATATTTGCCATTAATGATGGGGTTGTGCTTTTTTTTGTTTGTTTTTTTTCCTTGGAAAATGTGGATGTGAGAAGAATTGTTGTTGAGCGTTCAGTAATGAATTTTGATGTTGATGTCTAATGGTGGTTTGTTAGGATTTGTTTTTTTATATTGTCCCTGTTTAATGAGAATTATAGCTTAGGCCAATGATAACTCAGTGCTTTAGATGTTGCATTAGTCCTTGGGAGGTCATGAGTTC
This sequence comes from Clarias buthupogon, assembly GCA_030014345.1. NCBI lineage: Eukaryota > Metazoa > Chordata > Actinopteri > Siluriformes > Clariidae > Clarias > Clarias buthupogon. Next base: position 24,285,823 of record JAQMYK010000037.1, read on the forward strand.
AAATACCGGCACAACCACGGCCCTCAACAGATCAGTTATAAAATTCAGATTAAAAAAATAATAATAATTGTCAAGTGCGTCTTCCAAGTGCTTTAAATGTAAAATATCAATGTTGATGTCATTAGGTACCTACAGTACAGTATGTCATAGGTTTTGGTGAAGTCTGATGTGATGGTGTTGAGGCTGTGTTGTTTGGATAGGTTTGGTGTTTCCATTGGTTGGTGGTTGGCTTGTGGATGCTATTTTTTGATTCTCCTCTTGAGACCTGAATGTCCTCATATGAGGACATGACATTTTCTCCCAACATTGTCTATATACTGTATATCCTTGTACCGTCCTCATATGAGGACTTCTTTAGCCAAACATTCTTCCTGGTTGAAGACATTTACATTTACATTTAGGCTTTTGGCAGACGCTCTTATCCAGAGCGACTTACATTTTTGTCTCATTACACATCTGAGCAGTTGAGGGTTAAGGGCCTTGCTCAAGGGCCCAACAGTGGCAACGTGGTGGTTGTGGGGTTTGAACCTGGGATCTTCTGAACCGTAGTCCAATGCCTTAACCACTGAGCTACCCCTGGCATTGATCGGTAAGCAGTCAGTAGAAATTGCAATGTAGACAACGGTATAGTCTGGGGGTCAGGTGTATATTTGGTGTTTGGTGAAGTTTTCTGTTGGTGAACGTTGAACATTTTTATAAGATTGCTGGTGAATTTTGGTTGCTTAAGAATGTTGGTCATTAACACAGGTGCTGATTTTGATGAATGTATTCATGAGAGTTTAATGATGAAGTTTGCTGTGGAATGAAGTTTAGCATCAAATGGACAGTGTATGCTTGGTGAATGTTGACTATTTTTTGTTTATGGAAATCGTTACTACACTTATTATTTGAGTATTTTTGTGTTTAATAAAGTGTTCGTGTTGGACGGTTAATATTATCAAGTTCTTTACACTGTTCCTTGCATGTTCTGTTTTTTTTTATTGCGATCTCTGTTTGAAATCAGAATATCTTGTTAGAGTAATCTTGCTATAATTAATCCTGTGCTGTAAAGTTCTCACGTCTCTCTTCGATGTCCTGTGTGTTTAGGTGTAGAAGCTGCAGTGGAGTTAATCACAGGCAGCCGTGGCGATGTTCCCGGAGAGGGAAACGGGCCCGTTGAAAACCACGCACTAAGTAACAAATCACTGAAGAGGCCTAACGCTGACTCGGATGACGAGGAGGAAAAAGGAGCCATCGCTCCTCCAGTTAATGACATCTACCGCGCAAGGCAGCAGAAGCGCATCCGATGAGTCCCAAACAAAACACTTATGCTTTTTAAGGACTCTTGTAACTGTTCCTTGTTCCACCAGTGATGGCTTCTTAGCTTCCCCCCTCCATGGATGGTCTTTACTGTCAGGCTGTGTGAACACAGACACAGACACGTACGTTGTGTGTTGCAAACAGGAACGTGTCGCCTCCAGTTGACCTCTCAGAGGTTTTTTTTTTTTTTTTTGACTCATTGTGATAACTCCAACTCTTCAGATCATCTGAGTCTCATCTTTAGTCTCGATTTTTTTTGTGTGTTTTTGAAGTTTTTTTTTTTTTTTAAACAGTTTTATTTTTAAAACTGAGTTGCTTATAATGTACAAAGTTTTATTCTGGATGTTGGTTGACACATAGTTCAGAGCTTGCCATGTGTAGTCCAGTGAAAACACCACAAACATCGTTTTGTAGTCGAATGGAAATTTCACTTCACTTCCAATAAAACAAAGTAAAGTAAATTGTCTGGTGTCAAATTTTTATTTTCAAACTAATTTAGTTCATAGTAATCCAAGTGCATTACTTTTTATTTATAACTAGTGGAAGTACCTGTCGTTGACGGGAAAACATAAAACATAAATGCAAACTTAACATTGTAGTTATCTCATAATTTGGTGCAGGACCCCGTACAGTCCTCTGGTCATACACTGCACAACCTTATTGTCACTAATTCCAAATCCAAATGACCTTTGCTTCAAAGCAAAAACCTCATAACATCATATTAAACTCATGCATAATTTGTAAATATGACCACAATGGTTGATCCTAATGGTCACATTCCAAATCTCATCCTAGTTACATAACAACAAAGAATACATTCTTCCACAGCAGGATATGCAGAACTCAGACGAGACTGACGCAGACGTTTTTCTTAACCGGCTACAGATGGCTTTTTGTCACGTTCGAACACTAAGTACATTCGGGGTTTTTCACACTTTGTTTCTGTTCTAAGTCTAGACCTTTTCAGTGACGTTTCTATAGAAAAGACCCATGATGTAATGTCTGAGGGATTTACTGGTCTCTCATGATGATGTCATGGCTTAAGAATCGTTTGGCAAGTGTCCTACATTGAATTGTGAACTTTAAAGAAACACTCATGCAACATTTCATCGAATCATTTTATTGATTTGTTTAAACTTGAAATGTTTTCTGGTTTGACCCGTAAAACCAATCACCTTGATTTGCTGCTGCTTCTGCCATTGTGAACTTTAGGTTTCTACATAGCAAAAAAGAAAAGAAAAATAGGAATAAACAAAGGCTAGGGGCATAAGTGTTGAAGGGAACACATGCTAGCTTTTATCTTAAAGTGGGGCCTAGCTGTCATGGAGAAGGGAAATCCTACGAGGTGGTATCAAAAAGTTTGGAGATTAGCTGTTTAGTTCAGTTTTTTCGCGGTATGTCCTCCCTCAGACGCCTTACAATCTGGCAGTAGAATTCACTATTGACTGTCTGGTCCCTGTGGATGAATTTTCGATGCACAATGTCGAAAAAGACGATAAGCATACACTTGGTCGAGCTGCGGGCCTGTCTCGCCTTTTTCGGTCATGGCGATGATGGTCTCTTCCACTGCAAAGACTGTTGCTTCGTCCCAGGGTCGTACCCATACACCCAATTTCGTGACTGATAATGATCCTCGAGATGAAGGACGGGTCATCCCTGGCACGCTGATGGAAGTTCTTGGCAGACTTCACCACAATGTTCCTTCTGCTACTGGATCAGCAACCTGGAGACGAACTTGGCAGCGAATGTTGAAATCACATGTGAGGATTACCTGGACTGTTTCCTATGACTCACCGACAATGGCAGCGTTAATGTAGATTGTTCTCCGACAATCATCATGCACAAGTTGCTGAATGGTTTCGACGTTTTTGGGAGGTGAGCTTTTTGAAGGTCTTCTGGTTGCCAATGCTTGAGGCGTTCCACTCAAAAACCTTGGACGCTCTAAACTTCTCGAATCATGTCAAACGTCTCTGTGGCAGATTTGCCCAGTTTCACTCAGATTTTCATGTTCGCTCTTTGTTCTAACTTGTTGTCCAAGATGAAATTGCAGATGTGGTAATGCACACGGTCAGAATAGCACCAGTTGGAGGGTTCCTGTTGTACACAGAATGTTGTCATTTGGAACACTGACTTATGAAGGTCTTAGAAGGCCTTGTGCTGCCATTTGTTGGTGTGTTACAAAACTAGTCTCAAAACTTTCAATACCACCTTGTAGTTATTGGGACAATATTGCCTTTGGCAATGAGTAAAACGATAGAGTTAAGTAGGTAGAAAAAAAATATTTTAGCTGCTATTGTTAGCCTTGAAATGGCTAGTATGCTATATAAACACTCATTTACAGAGCTAGAAATTGTTATTGCTCTAGTAGGAATCCTAAATAAGTTATAGTGTTTGGGACGGAGCCTTAAAATGACGCATGGTCTAGAAAGAACACCAGAAACAGCATTCTAGTGGGAACACATATCATAATGTTGTGATAAATTCTACTATTAGGGATGGAGCAACAAAATGGCTGATGGTCAAATAGGAAGCACACACAGTCATGGATTCAAGTGTTTGGAACGTAGCCTTAAAATGGCTGATATAATACAAGTTGTTCATAAATGATGGTGTTTTGTTCAGTCTTAGAACGAGAGACACCCTAGAAAGAGCAATACACAGACATATATATATATATTTTTTAATGTTCTAGTAAGATCTGTGTCTGCTTAATATTTCTACTGCTTGGGATTGCTGAGGTCTAAATTGACTGATGTAATGACATTTTAATTGAGCCACAATTTTTGTTTTTACATTTTTGACCGAAACCAAACGGCTAAAAACCAAATGTCTAGTGCTTGGTGGGTTTCCTTCAGGTACTCCGGTTTCCTTCCATAGTCAAACGACATGCAAATTAGGCTAATTGGCATTCCCAAATTGCCCGTAGTGTGCGTATGTGTGTGTGCCCTGTGATGGATTGGCACCCTGTCCATGGTGTTACCCCGCTTTGTGCTATAAGTCTTCTAGGATATGCTCCAGGCCTGCAGTGTCCCTGTATACATGAAAAAGCGTTATAGAAGATGAGTATTTTATAAATCTCTGTGAGGATTTTTAGTCAACCAGTTGAGGCTATCTGGAAGTTGAGTCATTCCATTTGGACCTCTTTCTTTCAGGTGGATAGATGGTTCGAGAGACGTGTGAACGAGGCCATCTATTTGCAAGTGGAAAATAGTTGAAAATCCCTCAACAAAAGTGGGGGGTCTAAGGCACGACCTGTCTCCTATTTTTCCTGCTGCCCTTTCATCCGTCCCCAGGAAGATCAGGACCTCTTCACAGGTCCACCAGGAAAGCCACATCTAAGGCCACACCTCTACTCTCACATTCTGTGGTCGTTACATCTCAATGACTCTCCATAATCTCTATTACTGGTTCTTCTTAACAACTCTTCCCCTTCTCTACACTCTAATGATTGTTCACCTAATAAGCAGGGAAGCATCCTTGACCCTGGAGGATACAACTTTGTGGAATCATACTGTATCAACTACCCTCAGACTGAAGAAGCTACTTGGATGAGTAGTGAAACGTTTTGACCTAATAAGAATGAAGTCCACTTGACATAAGTCAATGTCCAGGTGAAATTTTTCACATATCCAGCTTCTTCTTAGTAACGTAGAGTCAGAGCATATGTCAGAGCTCCATGTTATACAACTGGAGCAGAAATGGTTAAGGGCCCAACAGCAGCAACCTGGTCGAGCTGGGGCTCGGACCATCAACCTTCTGATCTATAACGCAAAGCCTTAACACTGTGAGCCACCACCACTCCATTATTTGGTAAGGACAGGCACTAGTAGAGTTTGGTGTCTAGTCTGCTTCTAAAGCACTGTTAATACCCTTCCACATGGTAATGGATGAGGACAGAGTTAGGATCACAGGTTGACATAAAAGACTTTTATTTAAAAAGAGCTCTAATCCATTGAGAAAATGTTTAGGAACCAATGACAACAAAGAACATCAAATGTCTATGAGGATCACATAATTTGATAACAGCCACATCAGAACAAAACCAGTAATGTTACAGGTCTGAAATATCTTGATAAATATAATTCATATTTTAATACAGGCATTAAAAGGTGCATGATGTCACACTTTGACCTTTCAATTCATGAATCCATGAACGGAAAATAACATTTACAATTCTTTTTACATCATTTACAAGACATTTTACAGAATCTACATATTACTTTGTACATTTTGTGCAATAAAGCCATGCGTCACAGATAAGCACTGGATATCTGGTTCCCGAAGTACTGCACAAATATCTCAGGGTGGCCTCTGTAGAACTGTCCGAGCAGTCTGCGCTTTTCCTTTACAGAAAGTCTGGGGTTCTCGTGAATGGTCCGGAGCAAAGCGACCAGCTCCTCTTTAGTGGTTTTCTGTACTGTTTGCGTGTAAGAGGTCCTCGAAAGACGTCTACAGTAAGATGGACCTGGAGGAAGAAAGAAATCTGGTGTTAGTTTAGACACATGAGTTAGACATCCAAGAATCATCACTAACATCATTAATTATGAGAAACTTTCTAACATATGTAGGACTGTTTTACTAGTTTTATTCCTCACATAATGTATGAATAATCAGTAAAAAAGATGCATAAAGCGTTTTTATTCCTCATAAGTGACAGCAATTAATCAAAGATAACCAGCATTCTTTATTATGGAGCAACTCATTGTACAAGTACATCCTTTGATGGACAATGAAAATTAAACGACGGACTAACTTATAATAACCTATTAAATATAAATGTACAAAATATACTAAATAAAGTATTAAATATTCCGTCATTCTTAAATAGTAAGACAATCTGTTTTCATTTTCCTGCCATCTGAATGTGTTTGCATAAATACATAATTTAATATAATCTTCAAAATTCCCGTAGTTCAATGTTAAAAACAACAACAACAAAAGTTTAAAAGATGAAACAAGAGAATGTCAAAATCGATACCAGACATCTGACACTAGGTGATTTTAAGTGCCGCTATAGAGGACGTAGAAAGCAGTGTCTTCTCTAACCCACTGTTGGACTAAGAATTAGACTTTGCCTCTCATTTCAAGCTGCAAAGACGCTGACTCGTGTATTTCTCACATTTGAACAGAGTGACCCTAAAGATAACTGTTAACAAGATCAGGCTGATCTTGCATCGTATACACCTATCCAAAATGGGTACCGCTGTTTTTAATAGCCAGTTCTCCCTTTTTACATGACAACTCCCAACCGACAGTGTGGAAACTAATACACGCTTCCTCCGAGATACATTAAGCAAGTTACCATATCTTTTTAATCTGCTACTCGTGTGGTGTCATGGAGCTGCACTGAGAAAGCGTAAGGTCATCAACGTGAGCTCATAGGGAGAAAACCTTTCCGCAATAGCAGTGCAATAAACATGAAACGACAAGATTTTTAGAAAATGACTTTGGATGAGAAGTACAAGTGGTGTTCAAGTCAAACTGGGACTTTTGAGTGTGCAGAATAACAGGATACAGTTATGAGAGTAAAAACTCCATTTATTTTTCTATATAATTCCCTGCTACACTAATGCACTTATCACAGTGTTTCACTAGTGCTTGGACACCTTCAGGGTAGAAAGATGCCACCTTCATGTCTGAATCGCTGGCCTCCTAGGAACGCCTTTAAAGACCCAAACATGTGGAAATGGCTTGGAGCGAGGTCAGGACTGTTTTGGGGGGGGGTTTGACGATAACTCCGCTCACAGAATGTCCACGGAAGGACTGGACATGAGCTCAGAGACACCTCAGTCCAGGATCGCAATTCATGGCTGTATGGCCTTCTTTAAAACGTTTGCTTGCGGTGAACAGCCTTTATTCATGCGAAATTTCAGCACGAATCCCATTTTGACTTGAACACCTCTCGTAAATAGATTCAAAATACATTTCAAAGTGCTCTATAAATTACACACCATGACAAACTGCTGACTACTGATCACTGCCTAACCCTAAGAGTTGATGTAGGATCATTTGATAGCAGCCGTGATAAACATTATTATAATCTTGTCACCAACAGGGTGTGATCAGAGGTTGACCTTCCAGTGTGGAAGTCTGTGTATTATCTACCGTAAGCTGTTGGTGTGACACTGTGCAAACAGGTATTAATAGTTGTAATGCACTTACCTGTAACAACGTCAGGATCTTTGCCCCTGATTATGGTGGCAAGTTTATCACTAACAAGCTTGTGTAAGGATGCAGGGATCTGGGGAAACATTCATAGAGATATGCTGTCAGTCTTTATATATTCAATTATGACAATGTAAAAGCCAGATAAGGAGGAGGAGTTTCAGAAATATGAAACTGGATAAAATGTATTTTTTTTACAGTATATTTGGAATTAATAATTATAGCGAAGGTTTTAACATTGAAATGTCAGAATAATTTTTTTCAAATTGTAGGTTTTAAAAATGAAATCAGCTTTCGAATGCACCTCACCTTAAAAAGATCCAAGTGGTTGTCTATCATGAAAAGCACCAGGAGATCCACCTTTCCCTTGGCGAGTCTGGTGCTATACACGATAGCACTGGAAAACGCTCTCTTCACCGCCATCCTGTTCTCTACCTGAGGAACAAACAACAACAAGGGCACGCAGTCAGAATTTATATCTTAATTAACATTATCATTGTACAGTACTTTAGTGTATTTGTATAGCATGAGCATAAAACATTGAAGGTTCTATCACTGCCTAAGTAATCTTTCTGGAATGATCAGACGTAGTGAATGGTTTCAGATCCGAATCGTTTCAATAAGGATGTGGTTGGACTGAAAATGGTTTTCAGTAGACCTATAGTATCAAGGATTCGTTAAAAGTTTGCCTAGACAAGCTGTTCACAGGACAACCATCTGACAAAGAAAAATATTCGTGTCCCAAAAGGTAAAGGGGGGTTTTGGGACACTAAACCCCCCTTAAATTAAGAGAATAGTGAAAAGAAGAAACACATTATTGAACAAAGGCTGTTTTTGAAGAATCTGCAAACAATGAAAGGATTCTGATGAGAACAAAGTGCTGCATTTTAACACAGCTTCATACTCTAAGGACACCACAGTGAAGCATGGTAGTGGTAGCATCATGACCCAGTATTGAAGAGCCAAAGATACTTAAAGAGAGCTGCTTAAAACGTGAAGAATGTGGTAACACGGCCCACGCAAAACCGAGAGTCTGATTCGGAAAGCATGAAACAGTGAGAATAGATTTATTTTTTCAAAGAAAAATATATGAAATACTGTATGAGTTTCTCGAATCCAGGTGTAAAGCTAATAAAGAATGTAGGATATGTTTTCACATGTCCCAGAAGATGTGTCACGGTAATAGCCGCCAAAAAGTGTTTCTTCGCAAAAAGTATTGACCCTGGGGGCTGACAGCTTATGCAATTAACATATGCCTGTTTTTCTGTCACGGTTCTATGCAAATATTTTTTTGTGTGTAAATCAAATCTAAATTAGATACATTTCAGTTCAAGTTTGGAACACATACTGTATATTATTTATGTACAGTATATGTATATGTTTTAACATCCCACATCCTTTATTAGCTTTGCACCTGGATTCGAGAAACTCATACTGTATTTCATATATTTTTCTTTGAAAAGAAAATTCTATTCTCACTGTTTCACGCTTTCTGAATCATATTCTCGGCTTTGCGTGGGCCATGTTACCACATTCTTTATGTTTTAAGCAGCTCTCTTTAAGTAGCTCTTTGGCTCCTTCAATGCTGGGTCATGATGCTACCACTACCATGCTTCACTGTGGTGTCCTTAGAGTATGAAGCTTTGTAAAGACATACTTGTGGAGAAGTTCAAGGGGGCGAATACTTATGCAAAGCATGGTATAGGACGTCATTCCTGATGATTGCTATCGGCCTGTGACAGGGCTGATATTGATATTGTGAGTGTGGACTTTGACAATATCAATATCAAAGTGTTTGTGGCTAATGAGCAACAAATGCAGTAGGTTTCTCCACTATGGCATAGGTTTAAGAATTATCAGTGTGAAACTGTGCTACGTGTCTCTTTGTTTGTTGTGTTCATCACATGTTCTCTGTTTTGTTTTCTTGTAGTGCTCTTTTGATGCCTCTGTGTCTTATCTAAAGTGTCACTGGGTCGCAACATATGCATTTCTCTGCCTGCGTACAATACTCCTTTTGTCGATGTTGCATGGCAGCATACATCCTGGTATACAGAACAGTTTCCTATTTCTTTGGCCATTTTTCTATTTCCAGCCTAAAGACAGAGCGCTAAATGAGAGCTAAATTTGAATATGAATAATGAGTGCATTTTTACATTTTACAGCCTAGTTGCTTAGCAGTGGTGGTAAAGGTCAGTCTCAGTCCTGGACTGTACTGTCTCGTATGTTAAGAGTTCACAGTAATGCAATAAAACAAGGCTTCTAATGAAACGTGCTGTTAAAGGAAAATAATCAACTTCTGGGTAGTATAACACCACTTGTTATTCAGTATTTTCCTGTTCAATACCTTAACATGGAGTTTTATTTAAAACATATTATCATCTTTTCATGCACGGTGTTTAATATACAGTTACAAATGTCATAGCGCTGTAATATGACCTGCATAAAAAAGAATTGCCCACACATAACCGGTCATATCCTTATATAATATATAATATTAATGTAATCATGAGTATTAATATAATATTAGTGTAATATAATATAGTATTAATATAATATTATAATCCTGTCTTTACCACATCTGGGAGAGTTACGGTGTGGAGAAGCCCCAAAGACGAGTACCACCCAGACTGTTGAATGCCCAGAGTGAAGCATGGGGTGAATCAGTGATAGTTTGGGCTGCAGTATCTTTTTTGTGCTATGTGGGCACGTCACTGCCAGGGACTACCGAACCATTCTGGAGGACTATGTGCACCCAATGGTTCAAACATTGTATCAGGATGTTATATACTGTATGTACATATAATATATACAGTGGAACCTCGGATTACGAGTAACCCGGTTTACGAGTGTTCCGCAAGACGAGCAAAGATTTTTAATATATTTTGACTTGGAAAACGAGCATTGTCATGGTTTACGAACACCGAGTATCATGTCATGTTTTGACGCCGAGCGTCACGTGATCACAACTGAGCCAACGGTTTTTCCCTCTCTTGTGCTGCGGAATTGTGGGTAATCGTCTCCCCTGCTGGGTCTTAGTGCTCGTCTCTTACTGGT
>JAQMYK010000037.1:24296440-24312387 GCA_030014345.1 Clarias buthupogon
TTTGGTTTACGAGTGTTTTGGAATACGAGCCCACTTCCGGAACGAATTATGCTCGTAATCCGAGGTTCCACTGTATACTTATATACACACACCTGATAGTAATGGTCCAAAGCACTTTGAACTTATACAAGAAGTGTTCAAGTCAAACCAGGACTTTTTCTACACTAATGCACTTATACCAGCATTTCACTAGTGCTTGAATAGCATCTAGGTTTGTAAGTTTTCTCAGTAGGTCGGAGCCATGACCGGACTGCCTGCTTCAACTGCTGAAATCCTGGCCTTTCAGGAACTCCTTAAATGGCCCAATCACGTGGGGAATGTGGCAATACTTCCCAGCCGAGTTTCTGTAATATGCAAGTGGTGTTGTACAGTTCACACAGACAGATCCTAGCAAACATTTGGACGTTTGATGACCGTTGAAATGACGTCCATCCGACACATCCCGTCATGGTTCCAAAATGAAAGTTGAACGGACGTGTTTGACATTATCTGATTTGCAACAGCCGTCATAAATCGTCCAATTTTTTGCTTGGAAGGTGTTCCACTCGCTGAATGTTCAGGGGAAACGACTGCAGTCGCAGCTGTGAGCTACCTCAACTTTCAGAAATATGGCTTTTGAAAAAGAGTTTACATCATTCAAATGCTTTACTGCGGCTAATATTCTCATCACCGTACTGTTCTTGAAGTCTTCTGTAAATGTTCATCTGTTTTATACCTTCTTTCACAAGAACTTCATGACATGCTGTTCCATGCTTACACTAACACGGTCACAGAAAACGTGTCATGACTAACAGGACTAGCACTCAGATCTCTTCTTCTGCTCATGAGACAAGTCCCGGTTTGACTTGTACACACATCATATTAGCATGTATTCAAACACACCCCCCCCAAAAAAAAAAAGCCCAGTCTCACCTCTTTGTGCAGTTTGAGGTCGCTTGGCTGTGCGGCGAGAGCCATGAAGCGGAGGAGTCTGCGGAGCTCCTCTCTGCTTCGGGAGTCCTGGAGCTTTAGGCAGAGCTGCAGGGCCTCCAGAGCCTGCTCCTGCTTTCCATTAACTACAGACACACATACACAGACACAAACAAGCTTATGAAAGCATACTCTGGGGATATATCGTTTTTAGATAACACAGACAGACTGGCCAAATGGGTCATATACGTAAGTCCCTTAGGTCTTTAAACAACCTCGCTAACACTTTTTGCCAACTCAATACAAGAGAGCAGAAAAGCTTGAACAGAAAAACCTGGCTATTAAATGATTAGCTGAAGCAGATGGTCTAGACTGGACTCTGGACGCATGTGACTAGTTGGACACTGATGTAAAAACTCATCTATTTAACCAACTGAGGGAAATATTTTCCCCACATTTTCACAGCATTTAATTTTGGTTAACTGTTAAATACTTATTGCATTTAATGTATTGCGCAACACATATTTAAAGAAGCATGACACATTAGGATATAAACACTGGAACGTGATTTACCTCTTTGTTTGGGATCTGAAATCAGAACTTATTCAATTAATATTTGATTTAATTTCAGGTAACAGAACACATCCACTCATCAACCTGGACGTGTCTGAAGAACTGAAGAAGCTACTTGGATGAAGAGTGAAACGTTTCTACTGAACTAAGAAGTCGTCCAGTTGACATGACTCGACTTCCACTGAGAATCTTCACAGACATCCACTCAATAAGTAAATACATGTAATATATTTATATTAATATTATAACCAGAGCTACTGTATGTGTGAGAATTTGTTTCTGGAATGATATAAGGCAGATCTGTCTCATGCAGATCCAAGCGTCCCCTCCTAACTTAGTACTTTAGGAAAGGGTCATTTCACTGGACTGGATTCTTGGGTCTGGAATAAATACTCATTGTTTCAGGAAATGTGTATCTTTCTTTTCTCTTTCTTTCCTGACCTAAAAAAAAAGAGAAACCATTTTTTCTCTCTCCTTCTGTCTCTCTCTAAGTCACTTTCATCTACCATGTCATTAATCCCAGGAACACTGGGTGTGAGGCAGGAATACACCCGGCATTAAAAACCAGTCCATGGCAAAGCACCATGCACACACACTTTATTTACACCTGGGGCAATTTATCTTATCTTAGCCAGAGCCATTAGAGCTACATTCTCCCCCTGCACCACCAGACCTCCCACTACAACATTTAAAGCTGATGTAATAAAATAATAACAGATCTTGCAGGACAGAATCATTACATCGCAGGGAATCATGAGGGAGGAACGAGAGGATAAAAAAGAGAGAGAGAGAGAAAGAGATGCATGCTGTCAAAAAACATACATCTAAAAACGTCTGCATGTGTGATACCAATAAATAGATTTCAATATCATGTCTTTTCCATGCTCTTGCTAAATGATCTGCAGGAATATTAGAAAAACAGAGATCGAAGCTCCTATTTAAGACCCCTTCCCTTCGTCCTGTCCTACCTAATAGCTCGGAGATACCGCTGTGTATGTCGAAGACGTGGTTGGTGAACAGTGGAGGGTAGTCCGTCTGGCCGTAGTGTTGGATCAGAACGCTATAGAGGAGACGTTTATATTGCGAAGTCTCCTCCGGGCATTTGGCGAGCCCTCGGCTGACCTCGACTACCAGCTGATCAGGAAGAAACTCCAGGCAGTCCACAGCTGCTGAGAGCCAGGCATCGGCACTACAGAATGGAAAAAACAAACAACCACAAGGGTTAATAAAGAAGACAAAAGAAAAAATACGCAGATACAAGCAGAGAAAAACAAAGCGATCTGATCTTAGTCTCGACCTTCAGACCGTCAGCCATGTGGGAGGAGAACTTGCACAGCAACCTGAGGGCTACGGCTTTCAAACAGAGCACTTTATATAATGACCGGCCTCCGTTTGTCTGGACACAATATCTCAGGATTACGCAGGTGACAAGAGGTGCGCGTCGTATTTTGTATTTGCATGCACGCCCAGATACGTCTGATTCATCATAGAAAAATATTCCAGACCACACCCCTCCAGGTTTAGGGACATCTGGTTTATTCGATGTAAAGAGACTGGTGGATAATTTTAGGGTGGGAGAGCGGATCAAAAGACTATTTGTTCATGATAAGATCGAATGAGTAATAATTCATTAATAAACAGAACAGGACGTGCTGTTAAAGCAAAATAAGCAACCGTGGTGTGGTGCGAGACGGCCCTGTGCGAAGAAAAACATCCTGAAGTGTTTTATTCCTTGTATGCGGAACAATACCAGGAATCTGTCAATACTTTAATCGTTTTAATGTGGGGATTTTCATATTTTAATCGTTACATCTAATGTTCTGAAGCGTCTATGAAACAGCGTCTGTTATCACTTACTAGCGCCTCTTTTTCCTCTTGCTTAAACTTAATAAAACAAACCAAAAAAAAAGAAACCCTGACAGAAATCTCCACCATATTAACAATTCTTTATTGAAATATGATATAATTCGATTATAAGGTGATGAAGAACACGTACTGAGCTTCGCTGAATGCTTTGAGGATTTCTCGGTCCACATAGTTGCTGGTGTAAAGGAGATCTGGGTCACTGTCCATCCCATGCAGGGGAGGGCGAGGACTCTCCTTTCCCTCGAGAAGACTCTCCAATAGAGGCAACTCGATCAGCTGCAGTAATCTCAGTGTCGCCTGCTGCTGCCAAACCTCATCCACCACTGTAAAGCAGACGACATGGATTATAAAACCTTTTCATAAAACCTTTTAGTGTTTTTATTTTATTTGTTTTAGTATTTAAATATGCTTTACATGAGATAAATGAGATCTTTAAATGAGATTGACTTACACTCCTGTGATAGACCCAGATTCATCAGCTGGGGTGTGATGACTGTGTTTGAGTTCAGGTTCCCCAAAACTTCCTCCAGGGATTTATCTGTTTTGACTGGCGAGGTGTTTGAATACTCCTGTTCCTCTTCCCTGTGTGAAGATGTTGGATTTGATTAGAATCTGGTTTTTGCACAAGACGTTGCATGCTATTGCTAACCACATCTTTTTGCATCATTTTTGTTTTTCAATCAGCTATATGTGAATTCTGGATCATACAGTAGTGGATTAGTGAGTAAAGTTCAAAGCTAATGGAAGAGTCCCAGCAAACCTCAAAAAACACATACTATAAAGGAAATATCCCATTTTAGGAATATATCCAATTCAATATCTTTGTTCGTTGACTTTTTCTTCAATAACCAGTTTATTACACAAACCAGCCTTAGCATTACATAGAAAACATTAAGACCAGTATTGTTCAGATTCCCCCTTGTGCTGCCTGGCAGGCTCTGGTCCCTTGGGGCATAACCGCACGAGATCTTTGTCAGTGTGCCTTGGTGTCTGGCACCAGGACATTGGGATCAGATCCTTAGGGTGCTGAGGGTTTGCGAGGTGGGGACTCGGTGGATTAGACTTGTTTGTCCGGTGCAGCCGATGGGTGGTTAATTGTATCAGGATTTGCGAAATTTTGAGGATGTCTCAACAACCTTGAGTTCTTTGCCCAAGTGCGCTATAGGCTGTGTTGCATTGGTGCATTTCTTTCATGGCCAACATAAAATTTTTTGGACGAGTTGTGCTGCATTGGCAACAAACATGGCCTTTGGTCCCAGTAGACACAAATGAGCCTTGGGTTCCCATAATTGCGTCACCAATTTACTGGTAAATAATTGATGTTAATGTGTTAATTTTAGATGGCTTTAATGCCATAGTTGATTAATTTCATTCCACATTCCAGTTCATCAAAGGGCACCAGACACACACAAATTCAAACAGCTCCACTGAACTGTCCTCCAAGATCAAAACCAAATACCTTTTCGGTAGTTCGTTCCTGTTGATGGAGGCAGATTCATACGTCTGTTCGATCGTATCCTTGTTGGCATTTGTATTCAGAAACCTGTACAAACTACAGCTGCTGTCCTCAAACTTGGCTGGCCTCTTCTCTTTCCCGAACACCTTGGTGTCCACTGCTTCGAACACCCGCGAGTCCATGAGCGCCTGACAGAGGCGCGCCGCTTTGAACCGTGGTACCTCATTGTCGCCGCAGAACTTGCTCTGGATGATGTGAGCCAACACCACATCCACAGCCTCGGAGCCAAGGAAGCAGTCGTGGTAGGACTTCAGGTTGTGACGTCGTCTCTTGACCTCCACTTGCGTCTGCAGGTTGTTAATGATGCTGCTCCAGATAAAGGTGGCACGGAACGGCTTCCCGGCCATCTGGTGTGGAAGGAAAGGAAAGAATAACTTTATTAATGATTTCCCAATAATTCATAAATAAATAATGAATAAGCATTAGTAATAACATTAGCTAATGCTGAACCTAGGTAGAGCTAGCTGGCTTACTAGCACTATTTTGTCTTTTTGTAATTTGTCAGACATTTCAACAAATATGCTTCTTGTTTCGCGGAGGTTTCCTCAGAGAAAGGGGAAATTATCCAGCACTACCTAAGCCCAATTTGTCACAAATTAAGTGTAACGGATGAAGCAGAAAAAGTTTTCCCATGATTTATACCCAACAGTGCAGCCCTGGACGACAGACAGATTTAGGCTCCAATAGAAAGACTATGTGCAGCCAAAGTCAATATTGAGAAAGCCATACAAATCAAAGCAGACCAGCTAATCATTTCTCACAAGCTACACTTCCTCTCTGGACTCGAACACAGAGCCCCAAAGGTGTGTACGGTTCCTCGGAGGATCTCCCACCCTCGTTTCTCTAAGACAAGAAGCCAGAATCCCACAATCTCTTTACACATGCAGATTTAATTCCCTCTCAGCACCCCTCCCATTGAACACCCACTCATTAATGGAAGCTCCTGACAAAACTGGGCTGCAAGACAAAGGAGGTTCTCCAGATCAGTACCACATGTGGGGAAAAGGGCGAAACAGTGACTGAGAGGACAAAAGAATGAACACGCTGCCTTTGTTTAAGAATTAATTATGTAAATTCGACCGATTCGAAATTGAACTGACGTCAAGTCCTGTAATGTTTAGAGACGAGGGGTCATGGATGGATAAAAATCAAGTTGTCTAGCACTGATCGGAGGTCTAAGCAGACAGCGGTGGCTGGGAGATTAGTTTCTTTCCTTCCTTCTAAATTGCTTCCTGCTATGTAATGTCACATGCTGAGACAGTTTGCATATCACTTGGATGACAATAACCAGTTTTAAATGGAGAAAAATAAGAACAGCAGAGTTAACCTCAGGTTTCCACTAAAGCAGTGATTCAATTTGATTTTGTGGGACTGCAATTTTCTATTAGATTCGATTAAGTATAACTAATGTTTATTGTCAGATTTGTCTCAAGCAAATTAAAAAATAAACGTATTTGTTCATTATTTTATTGCATTGTATCCCCTCATATATAGTCCTTGGCATGAATAAAAACATTCAGTGAGTCCTGTGGCACAAAATACAAAAAATAAAATAAAATAAATAATAATAATAAAAACCGTTGGCGCTAAAGATAAAAATATTACTGACAGTCTCCCAACTAGACATGGTTCAATAACACTCTGCTTTATATCAACCAATATCAATACCCAGATATATCTGATCTCCGTTTTTAAAGACAAAAAATTGATTGATACTATTGATAAGAGCCAATGCAGTCTGATTCAATTTGGTAGCCTTCAACTAAACTTTGGAGTTCAGTTCAACTTTGTTCAGAATACGGAGTAAGAATTGTATTAATTTTTAAATAAAATTAAAATCAGTATTTTAAATGTATACTGTAAACCACCTTGCCAGTCATAATTGAAACTGTGAATTATTTTACCCACCAGTTATTTTTCCTTTCTTGATTAAAATACCAATACCAATAATAAATTATACCAATTGTGTGAAAATATATAATTATATATGTGTGTGTGTATATATATATATATCAATATCCATTGAAAATATCTGCTTTGGACTGTGTGGGGAAACTGGATCACCTGGAGGAAACCCAAATTCTTCATCATCATAGTGCGAAATACAGTTTTAGTGCCACTGTTGCTATCCAATTCACCCTATACTCAGTATCACCAGATACCAGTCAGATCGGTGACATCGCTAATGACAACACCTCGTTTCAATCGCCTGGGGGTTACCCTACGTCGGTTCACCCTCAGGTGGGAATGCCACTCCTCATTCACAGCAACCAGACGCTGCCGTGTTTGGCCAACAAGACAGTAAATAATCACTGAGGGGCTTGTTCCCATGATGACCCTGACAATACGGTGAGATGGGAAAACATAGCTTTTCCACAACAATACCCTAACAGCAACAGACAAGCAGCAGTGACAAGGAGAGACACAGAGCCAAGATGAAATACAGAATATCTGGCGTCAATTCAAGCAGAGACAGGTCCAGCTGATATATCCTTAGGGGGACGCTAAAGAAGAGTTACTAGTTAAGTTGTGATTTGAATTCAGACACACACACACATACAAGCACGCACTCTTACTATCAATGCGAGGACTTTCTATTGACATAATCATCAAACTTTAACCTTAGTGTATAGATAGGACTTTTTTATTTTATTTTTTTTATCTTTTGCTTGTAAAATTAAAAAGCTGCATTTTTGTAGGACAAGCCAAAGGTTCCCACAAGGTCTGTAAAATATTTCTACCTTTCTGGGAATATTTGGTCCACACTATGATATACTGTACAGACATGCACTCCACTCCAGCACACACACACACACACACACACACAGGTTTGAGTGCATGCTGTAAATTCTAAAAACCTGTCACAAGCTATAGCAACCAGTTTCATTTTCAAATATCAACTAACAGAAAGTTTCAGTAAAATACAAATTTTAAATATACAGTAGATTAGATCACTATACAGATCATTCTTTTATTTATGACTTTATATTTTATAACACTGTTTACGCACACACATACACAAACAGACATGCTTATTTCTTGCAGAGCATTTACACTAATAATAATAATAATAATAATAATAATAATAATAAACCTATAATTCTTGTTAATGACATGTAAATATAAAATGAGTTCAGAAAAAAAAAGTTGCATTATATCAAATGTTTATATAAAGTAAGTAAATGTATATTTTCCTTTGCAGTTTGAGATTATTGACTGAGATCATGTTACCTGGAGGTCGATGCATGACACACACACACACAGGCGGCTGGAAATCCAAACTGATTCACTTACGGAGAGCAGCGCGCGCGGCGCTCACACACTCTGACTCCACCCACTTTCGTATTAGACACGCCCCCAAGCCAGGATTGCTCCGCTAATTTGCATAACAAAATGGCCGCCGAAACTTTTTTTTTAAAATCTGTAATATTGTCTGCCCAAAGGTTTCAATTCTACAAGTTTATACAGTACCAGTCAAAAGTTTGTATTTATTTTCTACATTCTAGAACAATACTGAATTATTTTTTGCAAAACTATGAAATAACCCACATGGACTTATTTAATTTAGCAACAACAACAACAACATCAAGTCAGTCAGTTGTTATTTTAAGACAGTTGCTCAGCTGTTCTGGAAAAGTTCTCACAAAGAACAGTTTTACTGTATGTCAAGTGCATTTTCAAAACCCTTCAATGATGAAACTGGCTCTCGTGAAGACCATGCCTTGAAGGCAAGACCAAAACATACCTCTGTTGGAGACGTTCATTTTGAGTTACCGGTTACCTCAGAAATCATCACTTAACAAACAGCACCTCAGATTGGAGCCGTTATTAAGGCTTTACAAAGCATAACAGACACATCTCAATATTCAATTCAATATCCAAAGGAGATTATTGCATATTTCGGATGCCTAAAAAAAAAAAAAGTACAATGTAGAAAAAACAATGAGGAAAGACCATGGAATTTTTGACTGGTTGTGTATAGACTTTATTTGTCTTAAAATTTTGGTATTCAGCTTATATTT
The DNA here is from genome assembly GCA_030014345.1 of Clarias buthupogon. Lineage (NCBI taxonomy): Eukaryota > Metazoa > Chordata > Actinopteri > Siluriformes > Clariidae > Clarias > Clarias buthupogon. The sequence goes on from JAQMYK010000037.1 coordinate 24,305,327, forward strand.
TACCTCAAAGAGAATATACATTATAATTTAAATAGCTGAATGTTTACACAACGATTAAAATATCCATTTTGTTCATTCAAGTTGTTTAATATGACAAATCCTAAAAGAAGAAGAAGAAAAAAAACTATCCTAAAAGAATTTTTTATAATATGCAAAATTTCCATGAACATTTCCAAACATCTAATAAAGACATACCTAAAGACGTGACCTAGGCTTATTACGAGGGACGTTCGAGTCCAACTTTTAAGGAATCTCTAAGGAAATTACAGATATCCAGCAGCAATGGACACAGTAACACAAAGACAGGTTTGTAGATGTGATTGCACACTGTATATCTTGCATATAGTTAGCAGACACAAGGTAATGTGAGAGCTGACTCAAAGTTACTACTGCAAAGCTGAGAACAAAAAGCTACAAGATATATATGAAGAATATAAATAAATCATGTCAGTCACAAGTTAAAAAAGCTTAAATTAATAATTCCATGCTACAGTAATGTGTTTCACTAGTTCTTGGATATCATTCAAATAGAGCGTTTTCTTAGTATGTCAGAGCCCTCATCAGACTGCTTGCTTCACTTCTGAAGCACTGGCCTCCCAGGAACACCTTTACAAAACCTCCCACCCAAATTTCTGAAATACTGACCTATTGCTGGTGAATGACTGTTTGTACAGTTCCCTCAGACAGAAATGCAGTGGGCTCTTTAAAACGTTTGCACCATTTAAATGCTTTACTGCGCCTAAGAGTTTTGTCACTGTACCGTGCTTGAGTTACAAGTTATCAGTTTTCTGTCTGAATTCATGAGAAATTTCATCACAAGAACCTGTTTGACTTCAATGCCCCTAGCATATTCTTTGTGGAAGGCAGAAACACTGACAGCTGACCAAGTGAACAAGAGTCAGACACAAACAAACAGTAAAAGACTCTGCAAAGCAAGACTCCAAACTCTTTTTAATGAAGGCAGAGTTCTCATAGTTCAGCAGGCTGAAAGACGTCATTTAATAGATTTTTTATGCACATCAACCCACAGCACCCAAAGGATCTGCTGCCAACGTCTTGGTGGCAGACACCACAGGATAGCCACAGAGGTCTTGTGGAGTCGTGCCTTGAGGGACCAGAGTTGCCCAGGCAGCACAAGGGGAACCTACACAATACTGGACATAATGTTTTCGACTGAAATGTTACGGCTGCTCAGAATAAAGCTCTTGAAGGATTGTGTCTATGTGTGCCCTTTTCCACCTCTGCCCCACTTTTCAAATGATAGCAGGTTTATTACACACTATATATCATATCTGTAAACCATGATCCATGTTACATGACAATAGTATCATCTGTGTACTTTAAATTGTATCTTTTGTTATGCAGGTTTCTATGGGCATTTAAGTCAATTCTAAACAGAAGTTTGATAATACACAACATTGTGACTAGAGACAATAATAGAATCAAATTCAAATTAAATTTGAATGTATTTATTTTGAGAAATTTATTTACTCCTTTATACTGTAGATAGGATTCTTTAAACATAATTCTTTATTTCCTTTGCACTGAACGTTTCTTGTGTTTCTTTTGACCTATTAGACCGGATCAATCAGCTCATTATAATTATATTAAAATAGGTGTAAATACAGGAAAATGCTTTAACAAGCCTGAAAGACCATACTCCAGTATTACTGCTCATTTAATGTTCAACCTTGTCTAGTCAACCACACAGGAGCAATACAAAACTTGTTGCATTACATCCACTTCTACAGGAGCTTGTTGGAGTTTCACGAGGACATTCGCACGTCTTGAACACAAATACTCCGGTTGTGTATTAAAACACTGTTAACACATTCTTTTCATCACTTTGCAGCTGATGGTTAAAAGGCATAAGAGATAAAGATGGCCATGTTTTGTTTTTCCTGTGCAAGTCCGTTTACTCAAAAAGTGCTCTTAAAAAAATTTTTTTTTTTAAATTGTCATTCCCCTGCATAACATGAATACTGGAATGGAATGTCACAGTTCACTGCATGACATAAATACAGGATAATGATAAGCACGAAGCAAATACACTGCATGATGCAGGCTAACTAGTCTGAACAACAGAACGCCATGGAAGAAATCAGTGAAAACAATTGAATATGAACTTTAAACTCTACACTATAATGCAATTTAGACAAAGTAAAGAAGATGGTTATAAAGTACATGGCAAAATATACTCTGCATAATGTGGCAAATTGCAGTACAATAACATTGCCTAATGTGCAAACCTTCATATACATAAGTACTTTTTCATGTAATGGAACATAATGGGTGAATTAACACTTGGAAGGCAAAATTCTAGTTGTTGAAAATGGCCGTCCCATAACATTACAAGATCCAGATACACGGTGAAATGTTCTCCGTTAATTTTTTTCCTGCATATTGATTTCAGTCTAATTATGTTTCTCCTGTTAGTCATCAGAAAGGCCTTGCCTATGTAACAGAGCGATAATAGGACTTCTGTCGTGTTTGACTAAGAAGCATGTGATCACGAGCGACAACAGACTCACATTAAGAAACCGTTGCGCAGGAAAGAACAAAAGCATTTTCCTATTTACAGTATGCTCCCTGAAGATAACACACACACATGGTCTATGAAGACAGCAGTGTCAAACAAACGCACATGGAACGCTATAAACAGTGGGGAAAAGTGTGTGTGTTCGGGATAATAGAGTGGAGCTGTAGGGAAACCAGTCGGACGGGGGAGGGACGGGATGATTTTTCACTTCTTTCTTCTAAACAAGGTGCTTTGTTGAGGATTTCAAAGCAAGAAGACAGAGTAAATTTGCCTTTCAATGCAGCAGTGCTGTTTCTCATCCGGGGGTTCCATTTATCAGCACGGCGCTCAGCTGAAAGTTCTAACCTTCATCCAGCACGGCGAGAGCTTTAGCATGTTACTGTACATCACTCTGCTTATTAAAAACAGTCTGTATAGACTTTATATAGTGCTTAAATGATAAAAAGAAAGATTGATGATCTAAAGTATATAATGCTTGTGCACAATATGTAAAACATATTAACAACTGTTAAATCTATAGTTATTCACAAAGCTTCTTAAGCCTAAAAGTTGTTCCTAGTGATGAAATTCTAAGAAAATTCTTAGAATTATGGCTTTTTCTTAGAATTTCCCCTTAAATTTAGGACTAAATCTTAATAAAGATAAAAATGATTCATGAAACATCTTAGCCCTAAGAACAGCTCCTAAGGTAACAATTATTAAGAGTAGAGAGGAGGACTTTTAAGAGGCTTAAGAGTTTCTATAGCTGAAGACAAAATGGTGTAACGAAGAAATATTCTCCAAACACTGAACTTAAAGCTAAAAGTAAACACTGCTCTTCTGTCCAATTTGGTTTTCTTGTTGTTTTACTTTCTTCCATCTCTCTTGGATTGTTGGCTACATACCATCCAAAAGTGCAACTTAAACAGACTGTCCTGCAATCATGTAAATTGGTAAAAGGTGAGCCATTTTCTGAAATATATTGCAAGTAATAAAATCAGAATGGTAAATAAATGTAAGAACGTAAATATAATAAATACTGCGTGGAAATCGGTTGCTTTAAAAGTAGACACATTTTTAACATTTGGCTGTTTAACTATCTTTAAGAGATTTATCCATATAAAAGAAATGTTGCATAAAGTAGCCTGTAGTCATGATTATACAATTTCTTTATATACAAACATTATGATTTCACTGTCTGTTCTATTATCATATATTCTATTTTCACAAAGAGTACTGTACATTTCAAGACCTTTACAGAGGTCAGAGGTTTTTTTTTTTTAAATCAACTAATCACAGTCCTTGAATTGCTGCATCATCGCTATCAACAGGGTCAATCACACCTCGTCACTAAGATAAAGCTTTTTGTACTTTCCTTACTCAGATTTGCTCTGAGAGGTTTCCTAAATCACTTTTAGTGTAGGACTCCAAGCTAGGACTTTTTAAGCTAAGATAGGAGCTCTCTGAGAGAATTCTAAGAAACTTTGTGAATACGGGCCCTGGAGCCTATATTAGGATACTTAGGGAATGAGGCAGGGTACACCCTGGATAAGGTGCCAATCCATTTCAGGGCACACACACACACACTCATTCACACACTACAGGCAATTTGTGAATGCCAATCATCCTAATCTGCATGTCTTTGGACTGTGGGAGGAAACTGGAGTACTCGGAGGAAACCCACCAAGGAGACTACCACAAAGCCACCATGCCATAGCATTAACTGTTAAAAAGAGAAAGATGTTGGGCTTTTTAGATTAGATGAAATCTAAATGAAATGGCTAGATTGTCACATTTTCAACACAACTGATTAAATATTGTCTTTTTTATTGAGATCATATTAAAATAAAATGATGTATACTAGCTATTAATACACCTTTAATATATGATTTATTACATTTTGACAGTGAGTACCTAGATCAGTTGTTTGATTTGCTAGTTCACAATGAGTTGGAAAGACAGGTTTGCTTAGTAAATCTAATAATAGAATCATACAAAGTATGTCATGTAGACTTACCTTTAAGTCCAGTTTAAACCAACATTCGGTGAGTGTCGGTGTAATCCTTCTAAAAATGAAACGTATTTACCAGGGAAAAAAAGCAAAAACAAGTGCTGAAAAAAAGTCCTTCTATTAGACACCCTTCCCACGTGACTGAAAACTGGTTCTACAGCTCTCCTCTGTTTCTCTGAAGGAATGAGTGCAATGTCATTGTTATGTAAAACAGCTCCCTGTGTTTGCTGAGTTTATAAGTCAGCATGTCACTCATCACTGTAACTTATCCCGGTTTCAGCTGAAACACCTGTCGGTTTGATTTCATTGCTAATCTGGCAACAGCATCAGAACTGGCTTTGCTTCATTATTCTGGCTTTCTTATCAAACAAAACACAATCACATTATTTAACCCCTACACTCTGCTGCCAGGGAGGTTTATCAGCTCAGCAGTAGGAGGTTTGGTTAAGTAGGTGTATAATGGGAAGTTTAATATGGCATCAAAAGCAGGAGTGTGACAGGTCTTGTGATAATTAATGAAGGGTAATGAAGGTGTCTTAGTTGTTACAGTACAATTAACCTCATTTAATTGGAAACAATACAGTATTAATCTAATTTTAACATCTAGTACAGTACAGTATGTACGGTACCAGACAAAAGTTCGGACACACCTGATTTCCAAAGCTGAAGCCAATGATCTCTTTTCAACTGTTGATATTGAGATGTGTCTGCTACTTAAGCTCTGTCCAGCCTTCATAACGTCTCTAATCTGAGGCGCTGTTTGTTAAGTGGTTGTTAGCCATAAAACTTTTGGAGAGCAGAATTTGCTACTCTCATTTCTTCTCAAAGTGTGTGTTGTACAATAAGCAAATCTTTTTGTGATGCAAAACGATTTTTGAGATGAGTGTGCGGTAATTTAAAGTATGTAGTGTACAATGTGATAAAATGGAATCATATCATCGTTGTAAACCTAAACTTGTTTTTTTGTCTGAGTATGTTCAAATTTTATGGATAGTGCAGAGGATTAGCAGATGCAAGAGATAATATGTAAATAACATAATTTTGCCACATTCACACTATTGATCTTTCTGTAAACTGACTTTCTGTGGGTTCAAGCTGTTCCACCCAAAACCACCAGCTCAGTCTCGGACAATAGGAGCGACAGTATCGACGGTTCGCACAAACAAAATTCCTCCCTGGGCGAAACCAGAACACAGTGTTAACGATCCTCAAAGCGCCCTCTCAGCTTCTTTCCCACAGATGAGCATGCTCTTATCAATATTCATAAATTTCTCAGCTCTAGGGCAGACTCTGATGCGTGGTGGAACAAATCTCGGTTTCTTCCAGCCATGTGCTCTGTGGAATCCTGTACGCCCCTCATCGAAACCAGCAGGACAGTGGGCTTCTTCACCAGACATCGGCGCTGGACATTGACGCCTTTGTTTTAATGCTACAGAGCCTTTCTGACAATCATATTTCGTTCAACAGAGGATATTGTCACAGAGCGAACAGTTTTTCCATGAAACAACTCCGTCGTGGGACGGGTTGGAAAGTACCAGTGTGGGACACATTACTGTAAAGTCTGAGGTCATGACCAAGTGTTTTCAAAATTTATTCTAACGCAGATGTCATTGACGTGATACTTAAATATTACAATCTTGATTTAATGATTTCGTAAACACAAACTGTTTAAAATCGTTCTTGTGATTGAACTATGAAAAAAATAATGAAACAGTTCTATAGAGTGAGTTATCATTCTTAATAACTATGCAAACATAAAGATAAAACTTTGGTGGAACAAACATGCATACTGTGATTTAATCCCTCACCATGTGTAATGTGTGTACGGGTTGTTAAGCATTAACCAGCCGCTCCCTTTAGAGGCATGAGTGAAAGTACAAGGTGACCCATAATTCCTCAGAATCACCATACTGTACCTGCACACAGGTGAACCTGAGAGGAAGTGGAATTCAAGAGGAATAAAAACACAACATGCGGAAAGACGACCTGAAACTGTAATTCCCCTTCCAGTTTTCTTTCAGTGCACACTGAAACCTTATCAGAATCCAAAAGCAAGCAAACAAATAAGCAGGTCTAAATTATGGGTTTTGCTCAAGGGTTTAATAGTGCTAAATTCCTGCCACTGGACAAAAAAATGAAGATGATGAAAAGATTTTAACCTGAAAGAACATGGAGAGCTATAACATGACAAAATTAATAATATATAAATATATATATGTCGAAATGTTTATATTTCACATATATAAGGAATATAGATTTCCTTCTCATTCACATTTTTTGTTTTGCACATATAAAGTATTTGTACATCAAAATTCTATAGTGTTTTTCCCCAAACTGATATGATAAAAAAAAGAAATATGGAGAAAAATAAATAAATAAATAAATAAATATACACATACACACACACAAACACATATATATATATCAGGGCTTGACATTAACTTTTTTGCTCACAGGCCAATGTGGCTAGTGGATTTCCGGAGTCACTCGCCATTCAGCCTTTTTACTAGCCACAATTTTGTTACCAGAAAA
>JAQMYK010000037.1:24326665-24342966 GCA_030014345.1 Clarias buthupogon
GGTCTCGCCCTCCTGGGATGGCCTTCATGAGAGCCAGTTTCATTATGGTGCTTGACGGATTTTGCAAATGCACTTGAAAATACTGTTCTTGCAAAAACTATTACAGAAAGGCTGACCTCTGTGTCTTAAAATAATAACTAACTGTTGTTTTTCTTGTTGTTAAGTAATTACCTAATCCCCTATGTGTTATTTTATAGCTTTGAAATCCCCAGTATTGTTGTAGAATGTAGAAAATAAATCACTAAACAAAAGCAAAGAAATTTGCAAGTGACCCCAAACTTTTGAACGGTAGTGTACATCTGAGTATGTATACACAAACACAAACTATGACCTTTTTAAAAAACTCGAATTGAATTGTGGCATGTGTAGTATTATGTCTCCTATAAAGATGTCAGTTTTCGCACCACAACTCTGCTGCAATTCTTTTAGCATGGAAGGCGTATCAAACTGCTTAGACCTCCTCACATGCCGGACGTAACCAAGCACTGTACTGGTCTGACAATGCTTTTAAACACTCACACTGTTGGTAGCCGAAAACACTCGTTTTCCATCCCTCAGCTCGGGTATGAATTTCTGCAGCAAGGCCTTCTGTACCTTCCAAATGGCTGGAGGTTCTATTCCTGCCTTTAATGTCACCTACATACAAAAAAAAAACAGGCCACATGGCACATCAAATCAAATCCAAACATTTTCATGCAATATAATAATAAATAATAATAATAATAATTTCCATCGTGCCTTTGACATTTGAAAAAAATAATAAAATAAATGCCTACATAACTGAATAGGTTATAGGTTAACAGGTTAACAATCTCTTTTAAATAAACACACTGAATACTACAGATGGGGGAATGGATTACGATTTTATATATGTTTGCGTTGGAGGTGATAAAATGGTAACACTAATATATACAGGTTAATGTACAACACTTGGTGAGTGCTCTAAACTATTTATACATTGGAAGACAGCACACCATCCTTTGTGGCAGGAGCAAAGAATTGTTTCAAATTATAATGAACTCTGAAAAAAATGTAACATTGTATCATTAAACATTTGGAAAATTGCAATACAAATTGAATCGGCACCTAGGCATTGTGATAACATCAGTATCAGGTGGCCCCTGGTGGTTCCCATCCCCAGAGGGTACATTATATGGCTCAAGGTTTCTAAACACCTTACTATTACACCCTTATTTAAGCCTGTCCCAGACAGTTACCACATCATTGGAAGCAAATAACTGTACAGGATGTACTAGCATTACAATTTCCTCATTTTGAGCATGACAGTGTCTTATGCACAAACCAAATTTCGTAAATACACAGTGATGGTGGTCAACCAAGGTTGGAACAAAACCTCAACTCCACTGACGACCTTTGGGATGCCCTAGAACGTTGGCGGCACCTCAGGCCTGCTCACCCAACATCAGTGCCTGACCGTAATACTGCTCTTGTGGCTGAATAAATCCCCATAGCCAAGCTCCTAAAAAAGTCAACTACCCTCCCCAGAACGATGGAGGTTATTATAAAAGCAAAAAGAGGACCAAATCTTGAATGGGATGTTCAATAAGAACATATGCGTTTTGTCGGTCAGGTGTCCACAAACATATGGCCAAATGATGTATTTAGATAAGGTACCACCAATTAAAGACCACATTTTGTACAATTTTCCATGACGTCAAGATGCACAAAAAAATCAATGCAATAAATTGAATTGTTCCAATGGAAACTGACTTAAATGTGAAACTTTTGATTGATTTTATAAACTCTATAATACTTCTTATCTTTAATCTTTACTAATAATTCATATTCATGTACTGAACTGAAGCATGCTCTGTTGTATTATTTTAAGCCTACAGTTATGTAAACCAATGTGGAGATATTTATTATCATGTACATACAACACACTTATCTGACAAAGAAAGACATTCAATCCAAGTTATTTACAAACCTGCAGGCTTTCTATGTCCTCATTTTTTACCACAAACTCATCACGTTCTCTGTACATGCCCTCCTCTCCGCTGTCAGACAGTTCCTCATCCGTGAGGCCTTCGATAGCTACAGTAGTCAGGCATATTGCAAGTTTGTTGGGAGGTATGTTCTTCACCAGTTCCTCCACTGGCATGTCATTCAGCGCAGGCTTTTGCTGCTCCTTTAGTTTTGCATCTACAGACTGTGCACTTGATGACTGATCTTGACCAGGGCCATCACTTGAACTTTTGCTGTCTAGAGACAGGACACTATATTGTTAAATCTTACCATTACAAAAAACGAATTAGAGATAAGAAGGCATCAACAGTAAATACACACCTGAGGGCTGCTTCTCTGTGGACTCGTCTAAAGAAGAGAGTGCAGAACTAATGCTCTTTTGAAGGTCTTGGTTTTTACCAACCGATTCATCTTCGTCTGACGAGAAGGATGGAAGTGTCTCCAGGTTTTTCTGAAGATCCTCATCCAATCTTTTCGTAGAGCTAACAGTATTGATGTCTGGTGAAACCACTGGAGTTGATGGTGGAATGGGTTTAGGGGGCAGTGCCAATTGATTAAAAGGTCTTTTGGGAACTGAAGGCTTTCTTGAGCGGTTGGGTGACCGTATAGGTGGTGATGAGAATTGCTGCTTGGGTCCAGATTTAAGAAAGTCCAGGAAAGATCCGATGAACCCAGTTTTAACTTCTGGCTGTTTTTCTTCTACCTCCCTTATTTTTTGACGCATTCTTTCCTGTTGCTGGTAGCCATCAAGACAGCCCTCAGAGGCAGAGGACGGACTTGTTTCGCTTCCTTTAGAGTTCTGGCGTTTTACTTGGCCACTTCTTTTTTGAGATTTTGGTTGACTATTTTCAGTTTCACTAGCTTGCTTGGAAGAACCCTTTGACCTGACTCGCTTCTTTGAAAGACCATCAGCAGAGCATTCTGCCAACTTTTCTTCCAACTTAACACTCTTCACTACTTTGGATCGATTCTTATTTTTTGATATGGTGTCTGCTTTCTCAAATCCAGTGAGGTTATACTCCTGGGAAATTAGATGATAGTTTGTGTGGTTGTTGGCAAATGTGTTAATAGTACCTCCATTAGAACTCATAGAAGAATCATTGCTGTTAAGCCCCTTGGGGAATACTTCATTTTTCTTGTGATGATCTGACACCTTGTCAGATAATTCATGCTTAGCGCCGTTTTGCTGTATGTGAGAGAATTCTTGGTTTCCATTAACTTGAATGTCTGTTGTCAACTGTCCACCATTTACAGATAAAGTAATGGCATGTGTGTTCGAAATCATGTGCTGTGAAGGGAAGGTATTAGCTTCATGCTTGTTATTAGCTAACTCATAGTGGCACTTCGAGTCGGAAGGGCTGGATATTGATCCCAAGTCCCCTTCAGAGGATGAGGTTTTAAAGTCCTGTGGTGTGACTCCACAGGCAGCCGCTGTGGCAGCTAGGATGTCGTCCACGTTGGACAGAATGTTTCTCTCATCTGCCATCAGCATGGAATCGGGAAAACAGATAGAGCTTAGGGTAAGGTGCTGCTTGGCATCATGCTGATTAGTCGGATTGCTAACAGTCTCTTTTTGTACCAGGTATTGCTTTGTGGACTCCCTAGCTTGGGGGGCTATCTGCGAAATCTCAACCGCAGTGACTGCGGAATTTAGGATTTCATTATTCATTGGCAGGAACTGAACTGAAACTGGGTGTGTTTGAACTGGCTTAGACTGACTTGGCCCTGTATGGAGCAAAGGGTGTTGAAGAAGGATCATCTGAGAGGGCTCAAGTAGGACTTGGGCACTGGGCAGCTGAACAAACTGTGCCTGTTCCTGCGACAACTGCCTATGATCTCCTCTGTTACTCTGGTCCTCTTGCTGAGCAGTGGGAACTTTATGGAGCACAGGGTGTTCTTTCAACTGGTCAGCGTCCAAAGTCACATGGGAGGCCTGCATTAATGTAGAGTTATTTTTTGTTCCACAGGACACATGAGAATCGGTGGTGCTTGCCAACTGCCCAATTAAAGTACTATTTCTCTCATCCTTGATAGAAGACATTGGTGCAACACCCATTAGCTGATCTTCGGATCGAGAGCTGCTTCGGATCACGCTATGACCGGGTCTGTCTTCCATTTTTAAAACAACATATACAACATTACTCTGTACCGCAACATCACTATTTGTGACAGTCTGGGTAGAACTACTTATCGAAGCCTGTTGTAATGCCTGTATATTCTGAATAGGAAGCTCCCCACAGTTCTCTTTGGAGCTAAGGAACATACTCTCATCTTCTTTACTTTTCCCATAGGCTAAGCTTTGTTCCACTGCGGACTGGTTATTCTGGATGGCTTGCGTATAATTGGCAGTGGAGGCTGTTGACTGGTCAGACAGTAAGTATTTCTGGGTCTGCTGCAACAGCATATCATCTGTCCTGCTTGGAGAAGACTGCATCAGGGTGTAATCCCGGGTGGAATTACTGGATGGTAAACTGTGGGCAAAGGAGGAAGAAAAGGGAGGACTAGGTGTGACAGACTGACCTGATGCATAGCTCTGAGAGGGACTAACAGATTCAGGTCCCTGGGGATAATAACTAACAGTGGACAGGCTCTGAGAGTGGCTGGAAGAATAATTGTGAGAGGCATTGCCCATACAAAGTCTTTGTGCCTGCTCATTATACTCTTCTCTGTTCGATGCTGAAGACATTATGTGCTTTTGGCCAGAAGCGTACATAAGAGAGCGGCTAACAGATGTCTCATTTTCTGACTGAGGAGCCAACGATAGTAACGTTTTGTATATAGAAGGTAATTTCTCTGGCTGATTGGAAGAGAAGGCTTGCGGTTCACTGCTCATGAGACTTGGTGATGTAATGTAGCTTTGGGAAGGGTTTATGGACATCAAACTGGAAAGCTGTGCCGAAGAATATGGCTGTGACTGGTTAGCAATCACAGAGCTCTGTTTCTGGGCTGTGGAAGGATACCCATGCTGTTGCATGGGTGATGAGACTACCTGCTCATGCAGCTCGGAGCCCTCCCCAAGATGCTCTGCTGCTTCACTAGAATCATCCTTGGCTTTCACTCCACATGTGGATGAAAACCCTGATGAGGGCACAGACGAGGAATGTGTCTGGGTTTGCTGCAGCTGAACTGTGGCTGTCTTCTGCTGAGAGGTGCTATTGATGGCCTGACTGGGAATTCCATTGGGGCTGTTTGGAACAGGCGTATGTCGAGAAGGGTCTTGGTAGGAGACATCGGTATCGTCAGGTAGGTAATCTTGCAAAGAGTGTTGTGCACTGACAGACAGCTGCTGCTGGACTGGCTGGGTGCTGGAAGGCCGCTGGTGGTGCTTGATGACACTACATTCACGCTGAAGTGCTCGTTCGATGGAGCTGGAGAAAACTGGCGCTCCATAAGGTTGGATAGTTTGCTGAGAGTTACTCACAGGAGGTGGCAGAAGGCTGAATTGTGGCTGCAGAAGATGTGGAGCAGACTCCTGGGCTGAGCGATATGTGGATGACTGGATTGGGAGGCTGGAGCCCAGGGAAGAACCACCCAGGCGGTCAAAGGCAAAAGCTGTTGGCACAGTGGTTTGCGAAGATTTCATCTGAAGTAAAGGGTCATTAGGAGAAAGCAGGCCATTTGATGGGCTAAAGGTAGTGTGCTGAACAGTTAATGCCGATGTGGTGGGGAAACTCCGAGCGGGAAAGGTGCTGGGGTGCTGGTAGGAAGAAAGAGCTGACAGGGTAGAAAATGTTCCAGAAGGTGGGAGAGCTCCAGTAAGAAAGAGCTCTGTTGAAGAATTTGTGCCTATAGAAGGAAATGCAACAAAGGAACAAGATGTTCAGTTGCACATAAACTTCTAAAGTGATGGTTTACACACATGTTGCCAAGGGGCCCGGTGACCTTGGTACTGACCGTTCAACAGATCAAATCAGACAAGAGATCTCACCACCTCAAATAAATAAATAAATACATATGCATGCTAATTATACATGCTTATAAATACATGCTTTAAAAAAAACTTTTTCCACAATTTGAATCCTGGAATATGCCTGTATCATCATGGAAAAAAACCATCCATTGATCTGATACTCTGGTCATTCAATACATTAAGGTTGTCAGCTGACTTCATTTTATCGCCACATAACAACGCTGAGTCTAGACCTGAACAACTGAAGCAACCCCAGATCATAACACTGCCTCCAGAAGCTTGTTGTACAGCGGGAACTGTGCATGATGGGTGCATCCCTTCATGCACTTCATATCGTACCCTGACGCATCTTTCGCTCTGGAATGGAGTCAGTCAGGACCTTTTTTTATTGCTCCGATATTTACGCTCCCTAGAAAACTGAAGCTTTTTGTCTGATTAGCCTGAATGACCATTCCAATATTTTTGCTTGATGCAGGCCAATAATTTGACCCTTCTGTAATGGTGACCTTTTTCCAGGCAGTATATTTATCACTAGTTACCTGCAGATGTTTGAATGCATACATTTACTATCAAATATATATCAGAATTTGTTCTCTTACCAGTCTGCCATGGTGAAGTCCTGAACTGGGGAAGTAACGATGTGGCTGCAGGTCCAGCCTGAAGGCCTCGGGATTCAATGGAAGAAAGGAAATTCATGACTGATGACTCAGTAGTGCTCCCTCCGGTGGTGTGCAGACTAGCATCAAAGACACCAGATACACCTACCCAGCAGAAGGACACCATAGAATGGGATAAAAATTATTATTCACAGGAAATTGTGAGCTTGTGATTGTTTCCTGTCTAAAGTAGTCGCCGTTGCATGCTTACCTGTGGGGTGATGAGAGGTGGTGTAGGTAGTGAGTGTATGACTGGAGGCATAGGATTGCCTTTGGGGATGTTCTGTCTCTATGTGACTCGCACCATAACTGGAGCTAAAAGCAACACAGTTGCATAATGCATTACGAAATCTGAAAATCTGTGTATCTAAACACTTTGTGTATCAACAATGATATGATCCTGTAATTACATAGAGGATAAACACTATGTTGTTGCGTCAATGAGAATAACAAAAAATATACAAACAATAGATAGATAGAAAAGAAGTGAGTAGGAATGCAATGATTTCACTTTTCCAAATGTTTATAATGACGCAGATCTCAATCAGCCAATACATGATACTGATTCAAACCGACAACCTCAGAGCAGCCAGTCCAACTTTCTGTAAGCTTGTGTTATGAAACGTATATATACTTGTGTTATGAAACAACTCATATTTAGTTTTGAAAAGTGTGGTTTTGTCAGAAATAGACCTATATATAGTAGAACCAATACCGATCCACTAGAGATCTTTTGTGTGGCAATTCATACCACATTGACACCATAATCTATTTTTTAAAAACAAAATGTTAATTTATGTTATGTTTGCATTCGAAGTGGTAAAACGTTCCTGGTCCGACAGGTGGTGCACTCTAAACTGGTCACACAGCATCTTGTCTAAGAGGGGCAAATTATCTGAGGAGTTTGTTTAGAATTGCAATAAAATCTGAAAAAAAGTACAGAATCACAGTACAAATTGAATCGGCACATAGGTAAAATGATAATACTGTATCAAATAGTCCCTGGTGATTCCTATTCCTACAGTCCACGGATACTGATCTTCTGGATTGGAGTGGTATTTCCCAAAATATCAGGACTGTCCTTATACTGTATGTAATAAGGGTGCTCCGATTGATCGGCCACTGATCAGAATCGACTGATAAGGACTTAACTTTTGCAGATTAGTTGCTTCTTGACTGGCCGATTACATAAACCAACACTATCGTGACGACGGAAAATAGGGGCACTGGTGGCTCAGTGGTAGGTGTTTCGCCTTCGTTTTTTTTTGGGTGGATTTTTCCACGATTTTCTCCCTAATTTAGTTGTGTGATTAATGTGGGAGCACTAAGTACCTCTCATCCCACCCCTCTGAGAGAGCTCGGCCAATCAGCTCGCTCTAGGCCTCCGGCTGCGAGAGGTTACAGCATCACCCGGGAATCGAACTCACGATCTCTGGATGATAGGGCGAGCACTTTACCCCTATCATCTAGCATACACTGATCTTACGTAATAATAAACAATTAGTATAATTTCCGGGTTTTGTCTATAGCGAATCATGGGAATGTGTGAACAGTAAGTTGTAATGAACTCACGTATAAAGCAACATACGAGATGTAAGACCAGCCCGTGATCAATACGACGCTATGCGATAGCATAAAACACTACATATTATGTTCATCTACCGCAGATGGAAACCTCTCATTTGCAGTGGTAGGCCACATCTGCCATTCCTTTACAAGTGCTCCATGTTCGACTGAATAAAAGCTGGTCTGGGAAGGTGTTTAACCAGCAGATAAAACATTAGCTATTCATTAGCGTATTAGTTCCTAAACATCACTCAGCACATTCCATAATGTGCTTTCTTCTCTGCACTTTAGAACTGCATGACACGGACAAACCATCATACCGTGAGACTGTACACCAGTCAGTCATATCATTAAAACTATCTCGTTTTTAAAAAAATGTCAAACCAGGACAAGCAGGATAGAAAGTATTATCATATATTAAAAACATGCCTACGCTCAAATGATTAAAAGTCCAAGTGGATGTTGGGCAATGGACAACAGCTGCCTTCTTTCCTAACAGACAAACACTACTCACAGTATTTTGATTGCATAATCTTGGCAAAATGCAACATTCTACATCCAGCAGTGACCATTGAAACCTGAAATATCTATTTATCCGTTACAGACTTGATCTATGCCTTGACCGTTTATAACAACCACAGATGTTGCATGCTACAGATATGAGCTGGCAGTGAAGTGGGGAAAGATCCACCTTCCATAATGTGCTTTCTTCACTGCACTTTAGAACGGCATGACATGGACAAACCACCATGTGAGTTTGTACACCAGTCAGTCAGATCATTAAAACTATCTGCTTAACAATGTGTACGACTCTTCCTTGTGAGGCCAAACCAGCTCTGACCTGCTGGAAGCATGGACGCCACAAGACCGCTGAAGGTGTGCTGCGTTATCAAACACCAAAGCATTGGAAATGGAGCCGCCACGGATTGGATGTGTTTGTCCATCTTCCCCGTAGATCGTAGATTAGACTGAGATCTGGAGAACTTATAGGCCAGTACAGACCTGTTCATTGTTATTTTTTGCACAGTTTCCATGATCCATGATCAACTCTGCCAGCTTGCCTTCATCCCACAATGCATCCTGGTGCCATAATTTCTAAAGGTAAGTGGTCAACACAACCACTGCGCTAGCCTTGGTACCCTGTGCATCAATGAACCTTGGCTACCCATGATCCTGTCCACTCTTGGATCATTTTTTTCAGAGGTGCTGAAAACGTGGTCCAACGTATATCAGAAACACCACACAAGACCTGCCATTTTAACAAACCCAGTCGTCTAGCCATCACAATCTGGCACTCAGATGCAAATAACTGGCCATTTATTCTGACAGGTGCCAGTATACCAAGTTAATACTGTAAATGTCATCAATGTCATACATCAGTGGTTGTAAGGAGGTTGCAAGAAGATCGGTGTAGCCCAGAAACCCGATTTAAGAAATGTAGCTATTTAGGTGTGGACTGACTTCAGTTAACAATGATCTACTTATTATTATGGATTACCTCGGAAGACAGGCAGTTATGATTATATAGTTATAATAAATTATTAGTAATATTAATATTACTTGTAATCTATCAAGATCCTCACATTTATGGATACATTTATGTATATTTGTAAGCAAAAGAGTTATAAAAACAAATAAACAAACAAACAAATAAATAAATAATCCAATCTACTCTATATTTAACTGTGTTAAGGAAACTATAAAATCCAGCATCCTGTAGGTAGGTCATATCCAAATGCCGTAATTTTCCATTTACATCAATTTGAATAATCTGCTGGCTTGATTTCAAATGATAAATTACAACATATTGTATAAGGAGTTAGCACGGTTAACTTTGTGTGTTGAATACGCATAACAGACCGTGCTATTATGGTAAAATACTCTAACGGAGTTGTGTGACAGCATGACATGAAAATCCAAATAATCATAAAAGTGCGTTATTCCGCTTATACCAGAGTGATTACCCAACGATTAGCATTTTTATTAATTATTTTACAACACTTTGCACTTTTTCACTATTTTGAGGTACATGAAACATTTATGAGACAAAACAAGTTCTTCTTATCTCTTAGGGCGGCATAAATAGTTCAGGTGATGACACCTCCATCCACACACACGACAAACTTACCACACCCATGCACACGGCTCAAAATGTTTGTACAGGAATGGAAAATGAAGTGAAATGAACCACTAATCTGTGTCTCCTGCACTGATTATGGAGTGCTGGCCCTAGAAAAGTGAAGTTCATAAGAGGGAATATTTAATTGAGCATGAGAAAGAATGTTTAAAAGGTTCACATTTAGCCTTGGTGTGTGTGTGTGTGTGTGTGTGTGTGGTCTGGACATAACCCAGAATAGGCATATTCAAACTCTCAAGAGGGGAATTTTGTGGGTTCAATAAACACTCATATCAAATCGTTTCGCTCACAGGTGTCCCAGGAAACAAGGTTGAACTGTAGTTTGTTAAAAACTATGGATGAATTTTAGACCCCAAAAGCACTTTTGCCCAATAAAGGACATCAGAACTACTGAGGGAGATCTTCTACAGATCTTCTCTCGGTGTGGCGCGGCTTGTGAATTTCATTTATAACATCATAGTTAAGGTCAGGGGTAGCTCCGTGGTTAAGGCCTTGGACTACGGTTCAGAAGGTCCCAGGTTCAAATCCCACAACCTCCATCTGTCCCTCATCTGCTCAGATGTATAATGAGATAAAGATGTAAGTTGCTCTGGATAAGGGTGTCTGCTAAATGGCTAAATGAAAGTAGTTACCTCTTTAAACCTATGGGAGATTGGATTGTACAGCTGTGGTTTGGTAAATATTAATTTTCACAAAGTCTGCTGCTTCAGTGCTTAAAAACATTTCCAAGGTTTGTTCCCCGAGTCACTTGTGCCCTATGGCGAGGAGCTCCATCGTGCTGGAACAGGCATTGTTCGTCACCAAAGTGTTCTTGGATGATTAGGAGAAATTGTTCCTCGCAGGATCTTTCTGTATCATTTTTTATTCATTAAAATTGTGGGTGAGCGCCCTCCCTTGGCCGAGAAGGCACCCCACACAGACTGATGGTCTAAAAATACTAAAGCAGCAGACTTTGCGGAAATGAATACTTGTGTCATTGTCAAAACCTTTGGCGACGTCTGCACTTTGTTTACCTGACTGTTATATGGCAATGGGGCATCGTGATGCTTGCCCTTCTGGTGTTCAGACTGTTCAATTTCAGCAACTACTAGGGGCGTTCAAGTCAAATAAGGACTATTAACCAGAATTTCTCATAAATAAGGGCATAAAACCGATTGACATTTAAAGAAGACTTCAAGCACAGCACAGTGATGAAACACAATGTTAGTGAATGATGATCCTGTCTGAGGTGACTGATTTGAGCCTAATGCAGTTGTTCGCATTAACATTCAGGTCTATTTGTTTCTTAAGAGCTAATACAACACAAGATGCGCAGGATAGTGGATAACCCCTAACAGCAATCCTAGGTTTCTTTATCTCTAAGTTGTGTTTAAAATTTTATACCATTGCAATGTTGAACATGTCATCATGAATAAAATCCCTTAAATATATACACAATAATTTGGTTGGTACCTGTAAATGGAAAAGTCGTTCCCAGTCTGAGTGTTCTGATTCATTTTCCTAGCCAACTTCTGCCAAGGGGGGCAGTTCTTTTACAGCTACAGACACGCAGAGATCACTCGTTTGCAGGTGAAATTTATGCAGAATGCATTACTCAAGTTAAAAGAAACAACTTGACCTCTAAGGCTTATAGGAGTTTTATTTTATCCTATTCCATCTATCTGACTCTACTAATCAAATGTTTATTAAAGGATATTTGTGAACACTAGGATTTTTTTCATTACTGCAATTTCATGGAGATTTGAAGTTCATTGTAGTATCACAGTACCATATAAAACAACTTCTTGGATTCCATGCAACTGGCGATGACATCATTAATTTAAAAAAACAAAACAAAACAAAAAAACAACAACACTGACACTCAATCCACCCGACATTTATAAGAAGATTTGGAAAGCTTCAGCTTTCATTCAGCAAGTTTCGCAACCACCAAATATGATAGCAGCACATGGCGATGAAAATAAGATTATTACAATGTTATGCAGCAACAGCAGTGTGTAGATGCAAATATTTCCGCAATTAAATGTCAAAAAGTTGCAATGCAAATAAGGTTTTTACAATATTCCTCAGCACACCATTATCACCCAAATTCTGCCTTGTGTAATTCAAACCAGTACTTTGCTCAATTGTTCGGAATAACAGAGCACAGTTATGAGAGTAAAAATGACCTTTATTTCTCTATATAATCCCCTTCTACACTAAGGCACTTATCCCAGAGTTCCACTAGTGCTTGGATAGGTAGAAAGTTGTCTCAATACACCAGAGCCATGATCGGACTGCCTTGCGTTACGTCTGAAATTCTGGCCTCCCAGGAACTCCTTTAACGATTGTATGTAGTGGAAATGGCTTTGTGTAAGGTCAGGACTGTACGGGAGGTGTGGCAATAACCCCCAGCTGAGTCCATTTAATATGCAATGGCGAAACGATTCTGTACCCGGAGGAAACCCACCATGCACGGGGAGAACATGAAAACTCTATGCGCACAGACCCAAGGAGGGAATTGAACCTGGACCCTGGAGGTGTGAGGCGACGGTGATAATCACTAAGCTACCTACTTACTTAATCATGCATGGATAATATCTTATTTCCTAGCTGGGAAATGGTTAAAGTAGGCGGCAACGATGGTGTAGTGGTCAGCGCGGTGAACTACATACAATCTCCACAGAAAGTTGGAGTCTCTGCTTGCACTCTGCACTAAATATACATTCGCCTTATACATTATGTGACCATACCTACCTGTCATCTCTCTCTCTTATCTTCTCTCTCCCTTCCCTGTCTTTATCTGTCGAGCTACACATAGCGCTCCTGAGCTCCCAGTGTTCTAGCCCGTTTCTGCCCTCTGGACCTGTCTGACTCATCCTTGTGCCCCGCTTCTGGTTGGAGATCTCATGGCATGGAGGCTCAATAAGTTCAGGACTGGAATTCCCTACAGCTTTGTACCTGAGCCTTCAATAACGAAACTGGACTCGAATACTAACTGAAACACATGTCTGGTTATATTGAACTTCCAGCCTCCTAACACATAGTATGACTTAATAAAAAAACTGGTGTTTTTGACTGCAAAACCCAGATGAGGATGGGTTCCCTGTTGAGCCTGGTTTCTCTCAAGGTTTCTTCCTATAGCCATCTCAGGGAGTTTTTCCTTCTCAGGGACAATCTGATCATTTTTCATTCATACACGTTTCCATAATTCTGTAAAGCTGCTTCCGACAATGACAATCGTTAAAAGCACTGGCGATGTCATTAGCTTTAGCTGTGATGGTCTCACAGGCTCACTGGGCCTCATCAGTCCACTTAATCCTCCTCAGTGTCTTCTTGGTCAGGGTACTGAGGAGGGGACGACGGTTTTAATGAAACACCACTGGTAAAAGCGGTCCACGAATAAAAATGAATTGAAAAATGGTACAACGCGTGAAACGTCCAGCTACTTCAAGTCAGTTATGATGCGACAAACACTGCAACTTGACATTTAAAATGTAAAGGGGTGTGTCTATAGAATGACTGACAAGACGTCAATCCAAATAAACATTCCAGACCTGCTCATCTAAAATCTTTTATTTTATTTTAGCCAATACAAAATGCACTGGCTTAAAATGACTAAATTAATAGTTATACATAATTTTCCAGATTATTACTACTAAGAAATGAAAACCATTAGATCTCTAATGCACACCTTTACACAGCAGTAACGGATAGCGCGCGTGCACATGGCGGAGGTCGAATCGATACTGAACTAAACCGCAAAAACAATGACAAAGTTGCAGACACGTGGCTCATCACTGATTATTTACATTGTAGCTAATAGCTAACAACTGCGTGAAGGGAAATCTCTCCTGATTCACAGCTAAAGATCTGCACCGTGCAGTGTAAAGATTAGTTTATAAAGTTCACAACTTTGACACTCATGATCTCTTTGCAAAAAAATAAAATTAAATAAAAAATAAATTAAAGCTTTGTGCTAATCAGCGTGCAACTATAGCATAATCTCTCAAGAAACGACTAACTAGTTCAAAAACTTGCGTACAAATTAAAAAGTGCACAACTTTAAACGAGCATGCATTAATTATACTGTACATATCTACAGCATGTTATACTGCGGCCTATCCTCAGGGAGCTTCCCCAGCCCCTGTCTTTAGTCCTCTCCCCGCGTCTGTCCTACCTGGCCGGGTTGCTGTAGGCCCAGTCCGCGGTCTCGCCTGACGTGGCTCGCCGCTCAGTGAAGCCCGAACCCAGGTAGCGTCCGTCCATGCTCCCGCGACGGGCTCGGGACTCACGCTGCTTCCCGACACGGTTTTGTGGAACATTCACACATTAATGCGCAACGCGATCACATATTAACGGAACAAGCGCCGGGTTCGGTGGCGATCCGCGTCCGTGGATCTGCATGAGAGATGCCAAAGCTGTGTGTGTGTGTTAAACGCTCGAATACTGATGATGATGATGATGATAATAATAATAAAAACACACACAGTCAGCAGTGGACGGCGGCGGCGGTGCTCCCCATTCTGGCCCAAATCCCAATAACCACTTCCGACTCGCGCTGGAAGTTTGGCACTCAGCCAGGGTTTTTTTTTTTCTCAACTTAACTACAATAACATTACCTGTCTAATTATACACACGCATAATATAGTATAATAATAATAATAATAATAATAATAATAATACCTAAATATAAAATAAAATGAAAAGTAAATATGTATATATTTCTTTATAAATTATTTATTATAGAAAGTTAATACAAATAAAAAAAAACAATGATATATAATATATTATTTATTACTAATTAATAAATCACATAATTTATGTGTTAATAATAAATACATGCATAGGCTGCACAGTGGTGTACAGTAGTGGTTAGCACTGTCGCCTCACACCTCCAGGGTCCGGGTTCGATTCCTGGTCAGGCTCGATTCCTGTCTCTGTGTGCGTGCATGGAGTTTGCATGTTCTCCCCGTGCTTGGTGGGTTTCCTCCGGGTACTCCGGTTTCCTCCCACAGTCCAAAGATATGCAGGTTTGGTTGATTGGCATTCCCAAATAGCCCATAGTGTGTGAATGTGTGTGTGTGTGTGTGTGTGCCCTGTGATGGATTGGCACCCTGTCCAGTGTGTACCCTCAGTACCCTCAGGGTCAGGGGTAGCTCAGTGGTTAAGGCATTGGACTGTGGTTCGGAAGGTCCCAGGTTCTAATCCCACAACCACCAAGTTGTCCCTGTTGGGCTCTTGAGCAAGGCCCTCAACTGCTCAGATGTATAAAGAGGTAAAAATGTAAGTCTGGATAAGGGCGTCTGCCAAAATGCCTAAATGTAAATGTACTCGGCCTCGTGCCCTAAGCCTCCTGGGATAGGCTCTAGGTCCCTGTGACCCTGAATACAGGATAAAGTGGTATAGACAGTGAGTGAGTGAAATACATGCATATTTCAAAAAACCTATCAAATTCGAATCAATATTTATAAAACTAACATCATCTACTTTATATAATTATCATGGCATATCATTCATTCATCCTCTGTACCGTATCACAGGAGACTCTGGGCAAGAGGCAGAGTGCACCCCGGACAGGGTGCCAATCTATTGCAGGACACACACACACTATGCACAATTATGGGAACACCGATTAACCCAATGTTCATGTCTTTGGACTGATGGCGGAAACCGAAGTACCAGGAGGAACCCACCAAGCATGGAACATGCAAACTCCACACACACTCAAACCCTCAAACCTGGAGGTAAAAAGCCACAGTGCTAACCACTATACTATACAGTACACGTGATGGGAAGTTCGAATCATTTTAGTGACTCGGTTCTTTTAATCTCGTTCATCAAAATGAACAAATCTTTTTTCATTTCGTTCATTTGATCAGAAATAAATTAAAATGTTGCGTTTTCAATAAAAATACCCCAATACGTCTACATACACAGATTTTGGCTATAGTTCCAGTTATAAAAATATTACAATGCAACTAAGAACATATTATAATAAACAGAATGAGCAGCTCACCTCTTAAACCTTCCAATCTGAGTCGTTCGTTCTTTGAATCTATTGCAC
>JAQMYK010000037.1:24358250-24375213 GCA_030014345.1 Clarias buthupogon
CGCTGAATATCTTCCCCGTTTGATCTGCGTTCACGCGCTGAATATCTTCCCCGTTTGATCTGCGTTCACGCGCTGAATATCTTCCCCGTTTGATCTGCGTTCACGCGCTGAAGATCTTCCCCGTTTGATCCCCGTTCACGCGCTGAGTATCTTTGCTGTTT
Organism: Clarias buthupogon; assembly: GCA_030014345.1. Lineage (NCBI taxonomy): Eukaryota > Metazoa > Chordata > Actinopteri > Siluriformes > Clariidae > Clarias > Clarias buthupogon. Next base: position 24,358,412 of record JAQMYK010000037.1, read on the forward strand.
CACGCGCTGCGTCTCCTCCCCTCTCTACCCGCGTGCACATGTTGTCGACGTGCGCGTGCTGTTCTCGATGACTCGAGCCATCGCTGCTGTGCCGCACCTTTACAGACATGACTAGTCGATCTACTCACCTGGGAGAGGTTAATGCATGCGAAGCAGAGCAATGAGGAAAGTGCAAGCCTTCTGTCCCCTTGAACCAGAGCACCTACTGTAACACCAACGCACACCAATACAGAGGCAACTATGTAAACTGGCTCATGAGTATAATCATTGTGCGTTTTAGGGTTTTTTCCCATAACAGACAAGACCTTGTCCTCCCTCACAAGCCCACGTCCCTATTGACGGTCTGGCCCCTTGGGACAAATTCTCGATGCACAATGTTGAAAAAGATGATGAGCATGCATTTGGTCGAGCTGTGGACCTGCCTTGCCTTTTTCAGTTGTGAACATGATGGACTCTTCAACTGTGAAGACTGTTGCATCGCCTCAGGGTCGTACCCATACATCCAAGTTTAGGTAATCCATGACATCGCCTCAGGGTCGTACCCATACATCCAAGTTTAGGTAATCCATGACATTGCCTCGGGGTCGTACCCATATGTGAGGATTGTCTGGACTGCTCTATATGACACACAAACTATGGCGGCAATCTTGCGCATTGTTCCCTGATGATCATCACGCACAAGTTGCCGAATGGTTTTGACATTTTCGGGGGTTGAGCTTGTTGAAGGTCTTCGTGATCTCTCGTCATCTTCTAGTGATGTTCTTCCGTTTTTGAACATGTGTGCCACTCAAAACCTGAAACGACTCATTGTACCATCACAGTAAACTTGCTGAACCATGTCACGTCTATGTGGCAGAATTGCCCAGTCACATTCGCACTTTGTTCTAACTTGCTGTCCATGATGAAATCGAAGAAGTTGTAACGCATGTGGCCAGTTGCACATCTCCTGATGTACAAAAGATGTGCCAGGTCTTTTGGCACACCCACTTATGAAGGTCGGTGCTCCCTGTGACTGTGCGTGCAGCCTTGTGCTGCCATCAAAACTAGTCTTGAAACTTTTTGATACCACTTCTGTATTAATGTATTTTAAGTGCACATAGCACTCTCTTTATCACACAAACACTGCACAGCGGAACCTTGGACTGCTGTTCCAGAATCGGACTCGTATTGCAAAACACTTGTAAATCAAAGCAAAATTCCTCATAAGAAATAATGGAAACTTAAAATTTTTCATTCCACAGCCCCAAAAAATAAATACATAATAATCAATACAAAATATAAAGTAAAAATAAAACAAATTAACCTGCACTTTCCCTTTAAAAAAAGGTAAAAATAAATCCAGACCGATAAGTGTTTGCGTTTGTGTGCGCAGGCGCTGTGTTTGTGTGTATGTGTATGTGTGTGTTAGTGTATGTGTGTGAAGCTAAAGTAACAGGAGAGGAGGAATGAGTGTGTGTGAAAGAGCACGGTGTCCAATGACGCTCATGCACACAAAGTGCAGGTTGATATACGTATATATATATATAGAGAGAGAGAGAAAATGGATCTTTAACCTCTCTAATGCTTTGCTTTACACGCGCGCACACACACACACACACACACACACGTGAGTTATAATAAACTGTACACATGCGCTGTACACACACGCATACAAACACAAAATAAAAGATGTTTTTATGTGTTCACATGGTCACAGTGTTATAGTAAAAAGTACACGCATTCACGGATGTTGCTTATACCAGTTAGAGACGTGCACTAAGACCCAGCAGGGGAGACGATTACCCACAATTCCAAGAGAAAAACCTTTGGCTCAGTTGTGATCACGTGACGCTCAGCATCAAAACAAGAAGCGCATGCGTGCTACATGATACTCGGTATTCGTAAACCAAGACTTGCTCGTTTATAAAAAATTTTTGCTCGTCTTGCGGAACACTCGCAAACCACATTACTTGCATTCCAAGGATCCGAGGTTCCACTGTATTAAGAACATCTAAAACACCTACTCATTGTCACTCACTCACTCATCATCTATACCGCTTATCCTGTACAAGGTCACTGAGAGGCTAATTGGCGTTCCCATAATCGCCTGTAGTGTGTGCCCTCCTGATTGGTTGGCATCCAGTCCAGGGTGTACCCCACCTCGTGGTCTCCTGGGATTTTCTCCAGGCCCCCTGAAACCCTGTACAGGTAAATGGTATAGAATATGAAAGAATGAATGAATGAATGAATGAAGCACACACTATTTATAAATACTTAAAACTGTAACGAATCTACACGGTTTTGAAATAATACGACTAAAAACCGAGATACACTTGTATGCAGGTTAAAACATTTGTATAAAAAGATGGCACTTGACTCATAGAATGTTCATAGTAGCTGACCCTACGCCTCAAAGGATATCAGCCTCCTCAGACAATAGTTGCCTTTGTTCCTTTTTTTTGTACCCCACCCCAAGATTCCCTACCCTACAGTAGCTTGTGAATTAGTTAATCATGTGGCAGCGGCGCAATGCGAAATCTCATTCAGGTCAAGAGCGTCAGTTCAAGTTCACATCAAACTTCGCAATTGGAAAAAAACATGATCTCGGTGACTTTGAGCCTGGCATGTTTTTTGGCTTGGTTTGAGCATTTCACAAACTGCTGACCTTGGATTTTCGCACACAACAGTCTGTAGAGAACAAAAAAAAATCTGTCACAGCTGCCCAAAGTCGGAGGTCTGAGGAGAAAGACCAGCTAGAATGAAGGCCACAGAAACCTTAATAACAACCACTTTTTACAAACATAGCAAACAGAAAAGCATCAAGGTGCAGCATCTCAAACTTTGAAGCAACTACAAGAGCAGATCATTACATCACATTCTGCACCTTTCAGTCAAGAACAGGAATCTGATGCTACAATGGGTTTAGGTTCACTAAAACTGGACAGCTGAAGGTTGCAAAAATGCCAACATATGTGTATACTATATGGCAAACATTTTATAGACATCTGACCATCATGTCCATGTGTCAAAATTAAGTGGCCAAACATGATCCAGCATTACAGTGCCCCTATGTACAAAGTGGAACTTATGAAGACATGGTTTGTCACGGTTTGAATGGAAGAAGTGTTCTGCACTTGAGTGCAACCCATTGAAATAATTAACTTTAATTAACTGGAATGCTGACAGCACCCCAGGCCTCCTTGCCCAACATCAGTGCCTAATTTTATTATTGCTCTTATGACTGAATGGGTGAATCCCCACAGCCAGTCTCAACCCTGTATATAGTGCATACAAAACAGCAGTGTGTCTAATAAAAAAAAGTCAATGAGAAGCCCTGTGTTCTAGTTATATATTTTGTGTTAAAACACGTTCGAAATAAATCGTTCTTAATTTTCTCCTGTGTTTCTACCGTTCCCCAGCATCATAGATGAATTTAAGGCTGATTATGTCAAAAACATTAAGAGCATATAAATTGCTTAATAGTTAACAACACATTTAAGGGCTCAAGACCTCAGCACTTGTAACAGGAAAGGGAACTTGGAACTAAACCACTAGATGTCACTAAAGGTGTGCATGTTCTCAATACAGTACATGGATATCAGTATACTGTACATTACGTTAGACTTAAAGTAAATACTGTCATGCCATATTCATATCATATTAAAAAAAATCACAAAATGGATCTGGTGGCTTTTCCATTTGGATGTTATGTTTTCTTGTTGAAATTAAAACTATTGAAATGATATTTGACAATTTTGAACCACTTCTCAACTAAAATTTACTATATGTAATAATATTATACTAAATATCATTAAGAAGCATTTGGTTGGTATGTTGCCCTAATCTGAAATTGGAAAGATGCCCTAAATCTATCCACATTTATGTCCTGAATTTTATATACCGTATGTACTGTATATATAACAGTATCTAACCTAAATGTTGATTATGACCCTGCCTACTGTTACATTCAGTAAGGAATGGCTGTGACCAGTGTTGTCATCATCAACTTTTATGTCATACTGTGAGGATTTAATGTCATACTGTGCAGTCCTCACCGAATATTACAGTAGGCAGCGTAATCATCAACTTTTATGTCATATTGTGAGGTAATAATAAATCTTCATTTTTTAAAAATTGATCTGATCCAGTCGTCTAGCCACGACAATAGATCCATTCATACTACCGCACAAGCTTGGGGTCAAAGTTTGAGGAATCAATGTTATGTACTCCAAAAACATTGGCAGGAAACTATACTGTAGCTACAGTAGTATGGTGGGTCATTTAATCATTTTATTTGGCTAACACATAGATGCCATTGGAATAATGATATATAAGGTTTTATATTTATTAATAATTAATATATAGAAGAGCTTCAGAAATGCAATAAAAGCTCTTGTAGAATGTTCTCAGGCTACCTACATCAGGGTAATGGGTGGCCATGGCTTACTGATGCCCAGTGGGAGTGAAGGCTGGCCCTTGTAGTCCGAACAAATAGAAGCGCTAGTGTAGCTCAAATTGATGAAAAATTTAATTCTGTGCATCACAGTTAATATCTATCTATCTACCTATATCCAGTTTTTTCTGAAACTTTTTTTTATAGATCTTGCACTTTTTTATTATTTTACAGCACTATGCAAAACACTTGTGGCCCCCTCATTTCTTCATATTAAATCTATGATTGAAACAGAAATAAATAAATGATGTATGTTTGTTCCGTAAATAATGTACGTTTGTTCCAGCCAGTCAGCATTCAGCATCACCGTCCTGATCATCTGTTATCGTCTGCACCTGTTTCTCACTGGTTCATGCCTTAAGTATGATGTTGTTTTAATGCTTGAATGATTCATAGGCTACTGCGTGACTTAAACATAAATCATTCTTCTGAAACTGGTCAGGTGCAGGGACTAGACTGAAATGAGAGGCAAAAAAATCCTTTGGGAAACTGTTCTTCAAAACCACATTAAAATAAGTCTGGCTTTTTGGAAGCAAAATATGACGAAATTAGACAACGTTTTTAAAATTAGAAATCAAGATGTTTTCAAGATGCACAGTGCTGTATATCTATGTATGTAATTTATTCATATAATTTTTTATTGATTTCATCTGTAAGTGTTATTATTTAGCTTTTATTTTTATTAATCATTTTTAACAGTTCTGGGTATGAAATATATGCTATATAATAACATTACCTTCAGTATATTTTGTTTAATTCTACATTAACATTACATTTATGACATTTGTCAGACAGCCTTATCCAATGCGACTTACATTTTAATCTATTATACATTTGCGCAGTTGAGGGTTAAGGCTTTGCTCAAAGGCCCAACAGTGGCAAATTGATGCTGGTGTTTGAATGTGGGACTGTTCTCTTTCTGACACAGCCCTCCCATTTTATCCAGGCTTGGGACCGGCACTGCTGCCAGTGGCTGAGGTTTTGGGCATTGGCTGAGAATCGAACCCGGCCCATTCGCATGGCAGGCAAGAAACCTATTTCTAAACCACCAATGCCCTAAATAATAAATGAAAAACTTTTTTTTTAAGGTATTGTCCAGTGTCCTTATGACTGTCCTGACTTTTCCCTAATTTCTTTATTTTATAACTCGCACATAGGTTTAATACCAAACGTTTAACCTAAGGTAAAGCCAATTAATATAAAGTTCCCAAATACATTTCAACCTTTCTAGTCTCAATGTCATAAGTAATGTTTTATAAATGCATTCTACAATAAAACTGTTGAATATTTTATTCTCGAGTCTGTGTCCAGCAGCATTTCTGGCTTTGTGTCATGTTTTGAGGAATAACTATAAAAAGTGTTGTTGATTTGCTTCATGGAAACCACACAAGCAAATAACAAGAATGAGCCATGCGGTATCAGGGTACAGATAATAATCACATAGCAACGTGTAGCTCTACTGTTAGACCTTTAAACATACAATCCTGAGCCAGCACACTCTTCAGTGATATGATAGATTCCTGGTTGTCTTGGAACCTGTTGCTAATTGAACAGCATTAAGCTGGACTATTTCACCCTTGTCCCTCAGTGAATGTCTGGACACTGTTAGAGCAAAGCTGAACCGGTCTGATGAATACCGATGTATTTAAGGATTGTGTTGTGGTAGCAATGCGAAATTCCAGTCTTTAACTTTGAAAGGAGGACAAAATGACATTGCATTTGTGCAATGAGCTATTATTTGCATGATTAACAATGCATTTATGAATCACTGTGTGTAAGCGTACAGAACGGCACGTACTCTGTGCTAACCTTGTGTAATGTGAGGATTGGGCTATAAACTATTTGGACATTGACAAAGTTATTTTTATTTCAGCTTTCTGCAATAGGCCTTGTTCAGAATACCAGCCTACATCTGATTTGTGCCATATTTAGATTAGAATCAGTTTGGAATCAGATTGCTTTCATGTAGTCTAAACAGTAAAAAAAAAACACACTGAATCAGAATTTTGTATATCACAAATGTAGATGGACAAAATAATATAATTATAAGTAAAATTTTATTTTTAACACCTGGTTCCTGATCCTTTGTGTTCAATGACTTTCTTAAAATCTTGAACCCATAGACTTCACAATGTGCTGGGTTTCTTCCCTGGTGAAGCCCTGCCAGGCATTTACTGCACATGCTTGTTCTTGAGGCATTTTGCCGTCAGAATTGACTTCAGGAAACAGCACGCATGCACAGTTGGATGCAGAACTTGGTCATTCCAGAACATTTCACTGTTTCCTTAAAGAGTCTTGGGTTGTTTTTGTAGCTCGGTGGTTAAGGTGTTGTACTGCTGTTCAGGAGGTCCCCGAAACTTTTCGAACCCCGAAATCACTGGGCTGCCACTGTTGGACCCTTGATTGAGGTCCTTCACTCCCAAGTGCTCAGATACAATCAGGCATCATGCTGGCAACATGAACCCCATAAGTAACTGCCACAGAAACGATGGCTGTATCTCCTGGGTGAGGAGTATCCGTTACGGACGAAAGTATGCTTTATATCATTGTACATCTAAATATCCAAGCATTATTAAATGAATTATGAAGTATTTGCTGAATCTGAGCAGACAAGAGAACCAGATCCATTTGCAACCATACATGACTGCGCCATCAGAAAATACATTATACTTCATATCAGTATCATTGTTTGGATTTTCCAGCCTAACGATGGCTTGTTTCACTTGCGATGACAACTTTTTGGACTAGATACGGAGAGTTAACTGGAACGGATTCCAAACACTTGAAATCAAATACACTCTATGGACAAAAGTGGTGTAGTGGTTAGCACTGTCGCTTTGCACCTCCAGGGTCCGGGTTCGATTCCTGTCTTTGGCCACATTGTATCCAAATACATATACTCAGAGATATGATATGGGCCTTCTTTTGTAGCTATAAGGCTTACACACTTCTTTGAAGGCTGTCCATAAGATTTTGGAGAGTTTCTGGGGGAATTCCTGCCCATTCATTCTGTAGAGTATTTATGAGGTCAGGCACTGATGTTGGATGAGAAGGCCTGGCTCACAATCTCTGTTCCAGTTCATCAAAAAGTGCTTGATGGGGTTGAGGTCAGGACTCTGTGTTCAGGCCAGTCAAGTTCTCCCACACCGAACTCATAAAACCACTGTGCACTGGGGCAAAGTCATGTTGGAATAGAAAAGGGCCTTCTCCAAACGGTTACCACAAAGTTAGAAGCATAGCGTTGACCAAAGTGTCTTGGTATGCTGAAGCATTAAGTTTGCCCTTGACCAGGGATGAAGGGCCTGATTGAACACTTGAATTCACTAACTACAGGTTAGGCCAAATACTGTTGCATAATTGAATTGAATTGAATTGAATTGAAATATAGTATAGTTTGGTCACTTGGAAACTACTGTAGTGTTTTTCCATGTTATCCTTGATTTGGACATAAATGCCCTTGAATTAAACTAAAAAGTCAGCACTTTGAGCTCATATTATCATTAAATTTTATTATTTAACTCTAATATATGTGGTGTATATGTGATAAAATGAATGAAACCTTTTCATTGTCTAAATATTCATGAAAAAAGTTAAAGTAAATGTCAGGCAGCTGAGCATAACCTAAAAACATCCTTAAAACTGATTTGTTAATATCGGTGGTGTCTTAATCTGATTAATAAAGAAACTTGTTCCTCAGCGGTGAAGTATGTAACCTGTACCAATAAAGGCTGACAAACTGGGGTCATGAAACGATGCACTGGAGAAATAAGATAGAACTGCTAAACCTCAACAGCACATCATTACAATGTTAACCACTAACCAGATATCAGAAATAGAGAGAGGGTGATGGATGAATAGAGAATAACAGAGGAACAGATAGTGGGAGTTGTTGTGGTGTTCCATGTAATCCACTGAAGGCACATTTTTATCACATGATTTGACTTGTTTCACAGTTTCTACTGATAGACTTTCGCAATAACAGTGAGTTGACTAACAGCTTTTTGGAAATGCATTTAAGTACATTAGAAATTCTTATCATGCACTATTATGAAGAAAACAGATTACAGTCGCGCAGTTAGTAATGCTTGGCTTATTGACCTCTGTCTATGGAAATATACAGTAGCTGTGACATGGCACATGTTAAAGTTAGCTAATAAACATGTGCTAATGTTTAAAAGATGAAATGAAGACACAATGTCATAATATTTGTAAAAAATATTTCATTTTCAGGTGGCACGGTGGTGTAGTGCTTAGCACTGTCGCTTTGCACCGCCAGGGTCCGGGTTCGATTCACACCCAGGCTCGATTTCTGTCTCTGCGTGCATGGAGTTTGCATGTTCTCCCCGTGCTTGGTGGGTTTCCTCTGGGTACTCCGGTTTCCTCCCACAGGCCAAAGATATTAGGCTAATTGGTGTTCCTAAATTGCCTGTAGTGTGTGAATGAGTCTGTGTATGTGTGTGCCCTGCGATGGATTGGCACCATGTCCAGGGTGTATCCTGCCTCATGCCCTAAGTCTCCTGGGATAAGCTTCAAGTCCTCGCGACCCTGAATACAGGATAAAGCGGTATAGAAGATGAGTGAGTGAGTGATTTTATTTTCAGGTCGTGATAAAAGGAACTCTAAATACCTTTGATAGTACAATTGACTTCTCAGTCCTTACTTTTATGTGGATTTGGATAAAACAGTTAAAAAATACATTCTCAAACACAAGTTCAGCATTTAAAAATTTGGTTATTGAAATTGGGCAGAATGGTGGCTTAATGGTTAGCACTGTTGCCTTCCATCTCCAGGTTTCGGGTTCGATTCTCTCCCTGGTTTGTTTTCCGCCTCTGTGTGTATGTTCTCTCCGTGCTTGGTGGGTTTCCTCTGGGTACTCCAGTTTCCTCCCACAGTCAAAGACATTCAGATTAGGTTAATTGGCGTTCCCAAATTGCCTTTGTGATTGGCACCACATCCAGGGTGTACCATACCTTGTGCCTTAAGTAGACCCCCCCACCCCCACCCAACCCTATATACAGTATAAAGATGTATAGGCGATGAGTGAGTGAGTGGTCTGACCCTAGACCAGATTGTAACACATGAAAGGTAGCTTTCTAACCACTTCAACAATTTGTAAGAACAGCTAATTACTAAGTTTTATATATTTTTAGACAAATTGTCCGCCTTTCTTTGTCTTATGTAATATGACTATGAAGTAGCTAAAATAAAATCTTTTAAAGTATGTTAGATTATATATATTATTGCCCAAAAAAAGTTAATATTGGATTAAAATTTTACTAATACTGTACGTATGGGGTGTTAATTTCTCATGAAAAAAGGCATAAAACCAAGTGACAATTAAAGAAGACTTCAAGCACAATACGGTGATGAAACTCTTAACCGCAGTAAAACATTTGAATGGTGCAAATGGTTTAAAGTAGGCCGTGCATCTGTGAATGACGATCCCGGCTGCGCTGGCTCAGAGCCCACGTGAACATTCAGCGATGGTTAACTTGTCACCAACTTGCGAAAGAGACACATTTATCTGTGGAAACTGTACATACAAATCCAGATTTTTGCATATTACAAAAACATGGCTGAGAGATATTTCCTTATCGCCGTATAATCCTGATCTCACTCCAAGCCATTTCCACATGTTTGAGTCATTAAATGAGTGCTTCAGAAGTTAGGCAGGCAGTCCAATCATGGTTCTGGTGTATATAGAGAAATAAAGGTAGTTTCACTCTTAATTTTAGTCTTAATTGTGGTCTGTTATTCTGCACAATCAAGTCACAGTTTGACTTGTGTGTATGTACTGTATATACTGCACATCCAGAAAATAAAAATAATAAATCACACACTTTTACTTTAATTACGACCTTGGAATAGTTTCAATAAGCCTATGCAATGTCACATGTATTTACAGTACATCCAGAGGTGGTGAAAATTTTTTTGACCACATTTCTTCTTCTAAGATGAGGGTTCACCACTATCCTTTCAGGTTTTAATTAAGTTTAAATTATTAGGACAATAATTTGACATCTTTGCCACGACTGCAGGATGTGTCTTCTGTCATGGTTGTTTAAGAAATGAGAAGCTACTCACTGCATTAGTTAGGGTTAAATAACTTGTTACCACTCACTCATTCATCATCTATACCACTTCATCCTGTATTCAGGGTCGCGGGGGGTCCGGAGCCTATCCCAGGAGACTTAGGGCACAAGGCGGGGTGCACCCTGGACAGGGTGCCAGTCTAACTTGTTACCAGCTGAACCATATTAATCACTGCAGTAATTATCCAGTGGAAGGCTTTAACCTATTTGCTTAGTTAAATCCAGATCACTTTTTTTTGCCAGGCAGTGTGTACATGTATGTATATAGCCACAATGTCATCTGATTGGACCACTGCACAACTTATTTAAAGCTAAGAGGTCATTTAGCAGTTTACTGCTCTGTTGAGCATGCCGAGTGCCTCCCATCCTGAATGGAATGTCCCTAGCTGAAGGAATGCTTTCATGGATATTGTTTATAATTTTTCTGAACATTCCTCACAAACCAGTGCTTATGCATGAAAGTGAACAGGGAACCGAGCCACTCCACTCACTCCAAATTGAACAAAATCCAAAGCATGAAGTATAACTGCAAGGTGCTTTTGAGGGAGACGTGCAGACAAGATACAGACATTATTTGAAAAGCTCCCTAAAATTTCTAAAATGTGTTTTTATGATTGCGTACCTTCTGGACTTTTAAGGTCACATACGTGGCAGTGCGTGGAAATGGTCACGGCAGTTTTTTTTTTTTTTTTAATGGCAATGTGGGTACTACTAACTACTAACCTATCTCATTGCAACTTGTGAGTCAGTATTATGCGGGTCAGTGTTTTGGCATGATAAAAAATACAAGAGCCGATCAGATATACCTATTCAAATACAGAGTACATAATTAGTTTAGAGCTAATCATGGCCTTAACCCCCAACTTTACTCTATTCTGATTCTGTTCCAGTCGAGGGTGGAAAAGCTAAATTAGCGAGTTTCACTTTCAAAGGAACGATTTAAAATGCTAAGCAACATTATTACTATAGTTTCTCCACAAAGATTCTGCATGGTCAGGTTTTATACCATTAAAAGAGTTGATGCTTTCCTTCTCTTTGTACTATAATAGAAAGCCATCAAAAAAAGGACCCGACTGGCTTATCTACACCCATCCTAATCAAACCTTCCTTTTCCTGAAGCCTGTGCCTCATCTCTCACCAATAGCAATAGTATTCGCCACTACCCTTCTTACATTACCCTGATCACTTCGCTTTATAAACAATCAGATGAAAGCCTCAAACAAAACTGAACACACAAGGAGGGTTAAATATACATATATAAGTAAAAAAAAAAAAAAAAAAAAAAACATTCAAAAAAGTAAATGGTCTTCATTTGTCTTTTATTGGGTGTGGGTGTGTATATAAAAACTGCTGAGCATCATGATGGGTGTGTTAGGCAGTAGGAGAGAGCGCTTGCAGGCTGGATTTCACCGTCACCAGGTTCTGTTTCCAGGAGCTCAGAGTGTCGTAAAGCTGTTGCCATTGCTGCTTCCCAAATGTACGATGAGTGCTGTGGCTAAACAAACACATAAGTGCACATGAGCATGTGGGATAGGCAACACTCATTTTCACTACTTTGGAATGGTTTAACTATACAACACTGGCTATTTGTAATACTTAGCACTTTGGTATGCAATTCTTTGACACATCTTATAAACTTCACACAAGAAGGGCATTAGTCAGAAAAGTAACTAAGAAACCAATCGCAACACTGAAGGAACAGATGTGATCATGAACTATGGCTCATGTTTCGGCAGGTCAGCAGTAGCTTTAATGGAAGAGTGGTGAGTAATAAAACATCTTGGATAATATGTGGATACTTAGGAAATGTGGAAAAAAAAGATGATCTGGTCTGATGATACTTGAAACAATCTTGAATTTTTTTGGTCTTCACATTAAGCTTTAGTTTTGACAGAAAATAAAGAGAGATTAGGGAGAGTCTTTAAGGTGTAACGACCAGACAGTATCTAGATGGACCTGTGAAGGCTCAGCTCTCTCGGTCGTCCTTCTGTTAAACCAGGAAGCTATTTCGTCAAAGGAACACTTAGGATATCTGCAGGCTTTCTTCAGATGCTTGTATTTCTTCTTTTTAGCTTCGGTGGATGCAGGTATGTTCTCTGCCCTGAAGTGTGGCGTCCCTGATGACGCATAATTTGTGCTGTAGTGGGATTGTGGGAGTCAAACCGCATGTATTGGTCTGTGTGTGGCTTCCCTGAAAACTTCTATTTTTAGTTCCCTATGAAAACTGCACAGTCCAGGTGAGCAAATGCAATCTGATACCTGGAGAGATTATTTATCCAGGGTTTGTTTTGATGGCTGCTTGGTCTTATAATGCTGGAATTTAGCTATATACAGCCAGGTTCATAAATATTATACGTTTTTTTTGTTTGGTCTCTGTACAGCACCACATCTGTGATGAAATGAGAACGAAATAAGGGGATGCATGTGTGAAAATGTCTGTAAATAGCGCCCACAGGTCAAATGCTACAAAACTGATTGTTGTTCCAATACTTGTGAACTTGGTTGTGTATTCAAATCATGACATTGCCCATACTTTTATATATTACTGATGAGTTACTTATATAATTAAAGCAACTACAATTCCGAAATGTGGAAATGTTGATGTGGTAAATATTTGCATTCAAAAAGCTTAAATTATGTGACTCCAAGCAGACAGGCCAACCCCTTGAATATGTTTTGAAAGACCTTAAAAATTTAAATAATCACTACACAGGAAACAGATTTCCTGCTCTGAAACTAAAGCACCAAACATACAGAACCACCACCACCACCACCTGATAACGATGCATACTGACTGAGTCAAACATCAGAATGATAAAGCTCATCTAAGAAAGCTTACCTCACAACAACCTTACGCTGCGTCTGGTCAATTTTGCAGTAGACCATCTTCGTCCGAACAGCTAGTAAAATGAAAGAGATGATACATAAACAAGGACACATCCAGGACACATGCAGTCATTCAAACTCAACTTATGCACTTATGCCTCAAGTCCTTATGTTTTGTCTCTGTCCAATTAATTAGAGTAAGTGAAAATCTTCTTCACACAGTAAACTCGGCTTAGGCGTGATAAAGCACCTCAGGAGCAGGCATGATAAAGCGCCTCTAGAGGTCTCGGAAAATGAGCCGTACCATCGATTACAAAGGGTTCCACGTCATCTGCGCCAATCTGCAGCTCCTGCTGCATTGTGTCGAAGCAAATCTCTTTCGTCTCCACAGCCATGCCCATGAATGTCAGTAGCCTCATCTTTGCCATGTTCTGCTCATGTGACAGACCTAAAAACAAATAAAAAACAAACAAACAAAACATTTATATACCATATAGACACTCATAGTGGATGCCAAAAAAAAAAAAAAAAAACAGGTCAAAAAACTAATTCTCAGAAAACTGAAGAGGGAAAAAAAAAAAAAAACCCTGATATCAGAGAAGAGAACCATCAGAGGCTACAGAATAACTGAATGGGGAATGATTCATCTTTTATTCATCTAAAGGAGTACTGTTTATAGAAGCACACATTTTAGATGTGCTTAAAAACATTAACAAAATTAACTTGATAAAACCTCATTGTACCAACTAGGGAATACTGTTTTTATTGTAGAATAGGCTACAGCAAAAGAGAGCAGGCTGTGTGTACAAGCTCTGGTTCCTTTCCAGTCCCCAATATCGGTCCAATGGAGGCTCCTTTGTATTTGTGAATTAGTAGAGTCGGTAATAAAGTGACAACTCTGTGCATAACATCTAATAACAATTAACAGATATAAACAGTATAGTGTAGCTTCCTGAACAGGCCTCAAGTCTCCCCCACTATAATTCCATCAGATTCCTAGTCAGCATAAAGCCTGAGACGGTAATTACTCAAGCACAGCGTCTCTGCATGGCTAAACACAGCGGTAATCAATTAAATATTACTTACCAATTTCCCTCCATGCACCATCCTAAACCTATATCACCGCTCCAGACACTATTACAAATTTACTTGATATGTAAAAGATTAACGTTCGAGCAAATAAAAAAATTTATTTACATTAATTAAGTAACCGCCGACGCCACCAGCAAACCAATGAACCATTTCATCTGCTGATGAGCCTTTACAAAGTGTGTCTGAATTGTCTCATTCGTTTTTAGAGGCAGGGAGGATCCCGGCTTTAATGAACTCAGCTCTTTGAGCAGACGCCAAACAAAGCCTCTGCTGAGCGCTACATTCCAGCGTGTGCTTACAGAACATCTTGCTTTTAACGCCCCGGTGAACATGATGGTGAAATAATAATAATCATCAGCCGAGGCGTAGACAAGTCTATCTATTTGTGCTACCGTTATTAGTTTTTAATTCAGTAGTCTGTGAACGTTTTTCTTCCCTTGTTTAACAGCCAGAGAGCAAAAAAAAAAAAAAAAAATGAATAATTATTTTTTATTAATAAACTGGTTTATCTCTGCACTAATGCACTTACTAGCTCACTATACTTTATTACTATATTACTGTTAGTATTTAACAAATTAGTAGAGTTTTTACTGGCCTGGTGGACTAACCACTGGAGTTGACCACCATGCCGAATAAAAAAAAACTCTTGTGGCTACCACTACAGCATTAAGATCACTGAATACAGAGTCTTTCTTCGTTCACTTCAAAGTGGACTGAGGTGTTAAGTATCTTTTAAAGGCTTTGTTATTAGGAATCCTACAATCAGGGTTTTCGTGGCCAATCACAGGTGTATGGGTTTTTGAGATCTGTCATTTAAACGCGTTTTATTTATTGTGTACCATTGTTTGTTTATTTACTATTTATAGCTGTGAAAATAACTATTCTAAACATCAATGCACAGACATAATTAAGATCTTAGAACGTATCATATGTTTAAATTTTTTATTTATTGGATGCCAACAAATTCCATTCTCTTATTATTTTATGTAGATTATAAAAAAACAAAACACTAAACTAAAACAAATGGAATATCCTGTGCTCGGCTAAAGAGCAAAAATCTTCCATTCTTTAATTAGCATCAAGGGGCTCTCACACACGTCAAAATGCTTATGTGACTGTCCATCTGTACTCACTCATTATAATGTGCAGTACATGGAACAAGGCTGTGTCAATAAATAAATCGAACCATCGCACAGAACGTTTTAAATAAACGCAGACATCGGTCACTTTGTACTACTCATTAGTAAGCAGTGAGGGCAGACATTTCTTCATAAATATCAGAACTGCTGCATATTTAAGAGACAGTCTATTCCCTCTTATCATTCAGAATGTGTGCAGAGGCGCTAAATAGTCGCTCACTGCCAGCACGCCACGCATGGAGTGGTAAGGTAAACCCAGAGCTGGGAACTGCTCCTTACTTCTCTCTTTATTATTATTTTTATGATAATGGTTTTAGTCATTTTACCTCTCCGTAGAGAGAGTAAGGTTAGAGCCTTATGCTATAGGTGGTTGATTGAGGGTTGACCGCTTTAGATACTGCAAATCTTACATCTTTTGGAGAGACCTGATAATAATGCCAGACTGGCGAAGAAATGTTGATGTGGCTGTATTTTGTGGCATCACTATAGTATCGGTTTACAGGATGTGATCGGCCAGTTGAGAGACAACCCGTCTGCAAAGGTTAAGTCAACAATTTCAATCGCTTTCTCTCTCAGCACATAGTCTGGCATCACCTGCATTAATGAAATTATATGGTTCAGATATAGTTTATATATACAGCTACACTCTGCACAGATGGTAATATGAAGCTTACCGAAGGAGAAAGTTACCACTGTTGACCAAACTGTTGCTTTACATGTCAAAATCCAAAACCCTAAAGTACTTACCAAGAGAGTCGATGAAGTCTTTGTTGTTTTGGTAGAACTTCACATAGGCTGCTAGTTTTGCACTCACGAAAATGGTCAGTAACTAAAGAAAAAGACGTTGGATTAAAATGTTACTTGATAGAACAACATTATATAAAACATTCATATGAATTTCTATACTAGTTTAGAAATTTTGTGCCAATGATCAATACGATGCATCGAAAGATCTGGATGCATGAATAGGATGATTATGGCATCTCGACTTTTTTCATTTTTCTTATTTCTCCGGAATATAATATCGATTGAAAGATAAAAAGTAGGGCCGGGACTTTAACACGTTAATTTAGATTAATAAATTACACAAAAAATAACGCGTTCATTTTTTTTACGCATTTTAATCGCACTTATTTTTGCACCACGGAACGTTTCTCACTGGATGAGTTTCAGCGGACCGATTATACTGGAGCACCAACTAGCGTTCAGACAAAAACAAAC
>JAQMYK010000037.1:24387527-24398884 GCA_030014345.1 Clarias buthupogon
TTAGTTGGTGTGAGAGAAGAGGATGCAGAGGATAGGGTTAGATGGAGGCAGATGATTCGCTGTGGCGACCCCTGAAACAGAACAGCCGAAAGACAAAGAAGAAGAAGTTTGCAATATAGAATATTCTGATAAAGTATCTTAATTTATGCATTTGAATGAGATGAAAACATGTGTTCTAATCTCTCCTGGTAGACAGCTGCATTGACTTAAGACCAGCAGATGGCATGGCACCCCAAATCACCCACTGTATAAACCTGACACTGGGCAAGAAACTTGGATTCTGTGCCTTTCCACTATTCCTCCAGACTCTGTGCCGCTAACTTCCAAATGAAATGCAAAATTTACTTTCATCTGAAAAGATTACAATGAACCACTGAACTGGACCAGTTCTTTTTCACCTTAGTCCATGTAAGACATTGTCTTGGACCCAGGAGTGGCTTGAAACTAGGAATACAACAGTTGTAATCCACTTCCTGAAGAGGTCTGTAGGTGGTCGCTCTTGTTGCACTAACTCCAGCCTCACTCCACTCCTTGTGAAGCTTTTACAAGTTCTTGAAAAGGTTGTGGTCACCCCTTGCTTGTGCACGTTTTCCTACCACACTTTTCTTTTCCAGTCAACTTTTCATGAATATGCTTCATGACTTACCCTCGTTGAGGAGATTGTCAATGATCATCTTCTGGACAACCGTCAAATCTTCCCCATGTGTATACCTATATAACTAGAATGAAGGATAAATAGTATTTATACTGTATGAATAGTGATTTAAATATTTTGAGACACTGGATTTTAATCCACATTCATTTTTGATTTTCATCCAAGGTGGAACTCAATCCTCGACCCTGGAGATATGAGGCAGCAGTGCTAACCACTACACCACCATGCCACCAACATTTGAAAGTTTAACATTTTTAATTAAATTAGGGGGGAAAAAACTTTTTCAGGATATTCTATTTTTTTGTGGTGTACTACATAAATGGTTTTATCCCATTATACACGTTAAGAATGTTTTTTTTAAACAACTCTCAGAACAATAGTGTAATCCTTCCGATTTATACCTCTTTTTATACCAGTTCAATCTAAATTTGTTTGTTCGGTATGTGGTTACAGCCAAAGAAAACTTTCACCACTGAAGTTTATAATTGTTTTTGATTACATATGTGATCTTAAACAGACATGCTCATGAACCTTTTTTTTGGCACATGAGATCTAGTCTGTCTCCTATTTGCAACTTTTTTTGAATATTTTTAGAACACATTTGCTGTTCACTCCAAATAATGTATTGGTATGTGGTCGCATCCATAATACATTACATTATGGGTGGGCGTGGAGTGGTGAGAGGTGTTGTGGAATCACACTCCATACTAACATCTGTTTTATGTTAAATATTCCAAATAATGTCCAGTACATGCTTAGCAGTAAAGCCAATTGAGTTTATGGTCAATGCAAGTCAATGCAATGGAATTGTCAATTGGGCAAAAGGTTTGGGAAGATGAGGAATTTTTCCATGACTTAAACAATAAATGGTGAACAATCTGATTTTTTTTTCCAACTCATCTGACCTTTAACCTATCACCCACTCAGCAGACTGAATCATGGTCACCTGCTCTTACAAGTAAATGACTGCGGAGAGACAAGCCATTAATTTAGCACCCAGAACACAAAAATACTCGAAAGGCTTTGAACGAGGCAGACTTAATCTTAAAATCTTAAAATATTTTGCAGTTAAAAACAATGAACTCCTGACTGCTGGCAGTTTTTTTTTTCTCATCATAAAACACTAGAAGTTCTCAAGTGTGTCAGAGGAAAAGTGCTCATGATTTGTGTCTGTTATTTGAGTCCTTGCATGCCATTATCTGTGAGGAGATTCAGTATCTTTTTGTCAGAGGTGTCCTGGTTAGTCTCAGCCATTCTCAAAAATGTAACACTACATGGAGTATATCAGGGCAATCAAAACATTGCTGCGTACTCAAAAACACACTTGGACAGCAGACTTATATAAATAATGAAAGAAATCTATACAAATCTTCACATTAAGGCTCCCTTAACTGACAATATTCAACAAATATACGGTGGTGTAGTTGTTAGCACTGTCGCCTTGCACCTCCAGGGTCCGGGTTCAATTCCCGACCAGGCTCAATTCCCGTCTCTATGTGCATGAAGTTTGCATGTTCTCCCCGTGCTTGGTGGGTTTCCTCCCACAGTCCAAAGACATGCAGGTTAGGCTAATTGGTGTTCCCAAATTGCCTGTAGTGTGTGTGTGTGCTCTGTGTTGGATTGGCACCCTGTCCAGTGTGTAACCCTCCTCATGCCCTTAGTCTCCTGGGATAGGCTCCAGGTCCCCGTGACCCTGAATACAGGATAAAGCGGTATACTGTAGAAGATGAGTGAGTGAGTGGGTCGAACTCCATGATTTTGGAATGGCCACATATTGGTGTTATGGTCAGGTGTCCACATATATAGATTCATATTAGTTCCTATTAGCCCAGATGTTTGTTTAGATTTTGCTTGTTTAAAGCTTACACGTTTTTCCCATGCTTAATTTGTTTCCTCAGCCCAAAGACATGCAGGTTAGGTTAATTGGCGTCTCCAAGTTCCCTATAGTGTGTGCACTTGTCTGCCCTGTGATGGATTGGCACCCTGTCCAGGAAGTACCCCGCCTCATGCCCCGAGTTCCCTGAGATAGGTTCTAGGCTATAAATGCATGGCCAGCACTTGTGATCTGAAGCTATCTATAGATAGTGTATTCTCCCATTAAAATGTCAAAATGATTACAAAATACCACAAATAACATTCAAAGCACTAAATGGTCATGAAACCTTTTGTCTTATAGGATACTCCACATTAGATATAATGAAACGGTGCAAGCTAACCCTAACCCTAACCCTTCCTCATGCCACCTCAGGCAATTTTTCCCAGCCATCATCACCTTGATTGATGCGGCCAGCTTCAATTATTGTTAGAAAATGAAGTGCTGTTTGTGCCATTAGACATTCTTTTTACATAATTTGTTTTATTCTGTTTTTGAGCAATGCCGGTCACACCAATTTCTTTGAAAAGTGCTGATTTTACCTGTTTGCTAATGAGTATACAGGAACACTGTGCTTCTGCTTTGTTTCCCTATACAGTGTATCTGGAAGGTACAGTGCTTCACTTTTTTCCACATTTTGCTATGTTATAGCCTTATTTGAAAATTGACTGAATTCATTAGTTTTCTCAAAATTCTACAAACAATACCCCATAATGACAATGTGAAATAAGTTTGTTTGAAATCTTTGAAAATTTATGAAAAAATAAAATAAAAAAATCACATGTACTCACAGCCTTTGCCATGACACTCAAAATTGATCCTGCATTCTTGAGATGTTTCTACAACTCGATTGGAGTCCACTTGTGGAAAATTCAGTTTATTAAGCATTATTTTAAAAGAAACACACCCGTCTATATAAGGTCCCACAGTTAACTGTGCATGTCAAAGCACAAACCAAGCCATGAAGTCCAAGGAATTGTTTGTAGACCTCCAAGACAGGATTGTATCGAGGCACAGGTCTGGCGAAGGGTACAGAAAAATTTAGAAATCTAACTTCATCCATAAATGGAAGAAGTTAGGAACAACCATGACTCTTCCTAGAGCGGGCCGCCTGGCCAAAGTGAGGGATCGGAGGAGAAGGGCCTTAGAGGTGACAAAGAACCCAAATGTTTAGTCTGAATGAGCTCCAGTGTTTCTCTGTGGAGAGAGGAGAACCTTCCAGAAGAAAAAACATCTTGTAGAATTATACTCAAAAAGACTTGAGGCTGTAATTGGTGCCAAAGTTGCTTAAAAAATAGTTTCTCATGGTCTGAGGGTCCTTCAGGTACCTTTTGGCAAACTCCGGTCGCCTGTCATGTGCCTTTTACTGAGGAGTGGCTTCCATCTGGCCACTCTACCATACAGGCCTGATTGGTGGAGTGCTGCAGAGATGGTTCTTCTTCTGGAAGGTTTTCCTCTCTCCACAGAGAGGCACTGGAACTCTTTAAGAGTGACCATCAGGTTCTTGGTCATGTCCCTGACTAAGGCCCTTCTCCCCAAGATGCTCACTTTGGCCAGACGGACCGCTCTAGGAAGTGTCCTGGTGGTTCCAAACTTCTTCCATTTATGGATAATGGAGGTCACTGTGCTCACCTGGACCTTCAATACTGCAGAAATTTTTCTCTTCGATACAATCCTGTCTGAGATGACAGACAATTTCTTGGAATTATGGCTTGACATGCACTGTTAACTATGGGTTGCTATATAGACAGGTCTGTTTCTTTTGAAATAATGTCCAATCAACTGAATTTATGACAGTCAAGTTGAATTTTCTCCAATCAAGTTGTAGAAACATCTGAAGAATGATCAGTGGAAATAGGATGCACCAGAGCTCAATTTTTAATGTCATGGAAAAGGCTGCGAATACTTATGTATTGTACATGTGATTTTTTTTGTTTTTAATTTTTAATAAATTTGCAAAGATTTCAAACAAATGTCTTCCATGTTGTCATTATGGGGTATTGTTTATTAAAAAATTATAAATCTAATCCAATTTGAAATAAGGCTGTAACATAGCCAAATGTGGAAAAAGTGAAGCGCTGTGAATACTTTCCTGTATAAACACCATAAACAGTTCCTGTCTATGACATTACATCGTATAACAGTAAATGTAGTAAATGTTGTGTGTGTGTAGAGATGAAGAGGAAGGAAGTGATTTCTAGTCTGGGCATAAACTCATTCAAGTATATTTTTGCTTAACACGCTTAATCTTTGCTTTGATGCTGTGCTCTTTCTGAAGTATAAAAAGAAGACAATTTGATCAGTCTTGTGACCTGACCTTGCTATTCTCGTGTGTGCACGAATGAAAGTGTATTACTTTGGGAATTTAAAGTTATAATGTATAGTACCTATCTCACCACAAACTGTGTGATGCTGTGTTTATGTTGCCACAATTTTCATGTGATTATTTTTTGAGTGCAAACATGTTTTCTACATCTAAATGACAAATACTGTATGCAAAAATTTGCTTCTTTATTTATCATATGTCTAAATTATTAAAGTGCCACATGTTGTTTCTTTGTGACACAAGGTTAATTAAACATTTGTAAGCCTTGAAGCCTTCGTGAAAACTCTATAGCAGCAGTACACATCTGGATGCTGATATTTTATTCATTTTTATTGCCAGATCCAATGGGGACCATTGGAGAATGATAAAAATTACAACAAACAAAAGTTTCCCAATTAGACAGAGGTCTGGGATGTGACTGGTCCAATTTCACATATTGGTTTTTGGAATTGGTTACTTTTACATTCATTTGCAGAAAACAAAGCTCCTAAATGCATAAATGTAAATGTACCACAACTTGCCATATTCACTAGATCACATCATGCTCACAGTTTACAGTAATTATTGTGTTTGATAGTGATTATGAAGCGGAATCATGATCAAAGTGTAGTGTTATTTATAGTTCCGAAATGGACATTCTCCAGGTTAGTTAATTTTCTTCAGGGATTTGAACACTACCCAGATTGGTGATAGTGTTAACAGGCAATGAGGCTAGTTAAAATGACCTCTGTATGACCCATGCTGAGAAGATGAAAGAGCCATTAACCCTCTATTGAACGGGTTTTTATATATACTAGTATCAATTAAGGTCAGAGTTCATTCTAATTTAAGACAAATGCAAATTGCAACATTTCATATTTTGAAAAACTAAAAAAAGAAAATAAATTCAGACATCAAAATGCCTGTTATTGTTGAGACTGGAATTTTTGTTATGTTGCGCTATCATTAAATAATGATGAGAACATAAGATTATCCAAACATAACTGTCAATTATACACTCATTAGCTCTCTGTTTTTTTTCATTGAATTTGTTGGATTTTCTTCTATCATTAAATCACTTGGTCCAATAAATAAATTATTATTATTATTATTATTATTATTTTTTTTTTTACAATTCTTTAATTTCTGATTTCAATTATTTGTAGCCTAATTGAACAGCCTTTTATTTCTTTATTTCTTGTGTCCTTATGAATAAGTGCTCTGTCTTCAGTGTATATTTAAATGTGACAATTTTTCTGACAAATTTTGTAGAAAATGAATTCTTGCAATTACTGTAACGTAGCTCTTTCTCCATTATATTACATTTACTCAAAACATAATGATGAAACACTGGATTTGGAAATTGAAGCTAAAATCCTGTCAGTCTGTGCCCCAAAAGACACGCAGTGAATCATAGCTTTTCCAGAGTCAAGAATTCCCCGGCCGTCTTGCTGTTAAAAGCCAGATGATGCAACAAGTGGGGACTCAGCATTTCTGCACTCTCTCTGACACCACCATCCCCCTATTCTTCAGCCCATGGAGAGTTGAGCTCAGGGTCAGTAGCATTCTGCCACTATGTTCCCACAGAATCATTTCAGGTCTCCTGATCTAATCTTCATAAACTCCTTCTTTATATGTTTATACATTTTAAACTTTATTGAAATATAAGTGAGATATTTTGAGTGACCAATGATATAGAAATTATTGGACAGGCGATAAGCTAAGTTAAGCTAAGCTAAGTTCTGTTAAATTTCCAGTTGTATGCCCACTGGCCTGATTTATCGCTATAGTGTGAGTATTGTGTGGTCAAACACGGAACTGCATTAAGCCATAATAAAGGTCCATTGTGGCAGGAATCATGATGCCCCATGCTCATTACTGTATATTAAGTTCTTCACCTGTATCTGATTGATTTTATACATTGTGTCTTTTGGATGAATATTATTAAGAAGATGTACAGGCATTAATATAAAAGTGGCCGGTGAGTCTAGATTGACTCAGCATAGTAAATATTTATTGCTGTTATTTAAGTGCACTGTAAATCATTTTCTCACCATTGCTGCTATGGGTGTGTATGTTTAAACGGGATGCTTGTGGTTATGTCCATATACTTTCCCAGCCTCAGCAGGTGACAATGAGTGTAGCCGCTACTGCTGCAGAGAATTCCACAGGCTCACAGATGTGATGTTTCACAACGGTCCTGTCTATGTGAGTGTGAACACGCTTGTATTCAAGGTATTCAAGGCATTTTTTTCTTGTTCAGTGCCAAAGGCACTCTTAATGCCTTATTTTTCTTTTTCCCAGGAAACCGAGTTACATTACTGACAAATGACACCTGGAGAAAATTACAAAGAAAAATATTATATGGCCAAGATATATTATACGGCCAAAACTTCTGGCTTTTGAAGCAGGATCCACAGTCTGTGAGTTCATATATTCTGTTTAGGGCAATAAACAAAAGTGGAAGAACACCATGTGATTATGATATTACTGTAAATGGCGGTGATTTGCCACCCACACACACTTTTTTTTCCTTTTAAAGCTTTGACACGTCTGATGTACACAGTTTGTATTATTACATAGAATTACAGGATTTGTTTTATATAGTCACAGTAGTTGAATAATGGATTAGTTTCATTAACAAAGTAAAAATTTTGTAAAACTAGGAAAAAAAAAACAGATGGTTTTCAAAAGAAATGGGAAGTGAAAAAGAGGAAACCGTGAAAGTTACAACGAATGTAGTAAATATTTTATCGTAATACGTTATATATTACAAATTTAGTGTATAAATTCCTACTGCTCCTTTTCCCCCAATGTTCCCCCATTACTTTTATTATTAGCTTGTATTCCTGTTTCAAGGTCTCAAAATAGTAAGAAAGCCTGCAGGATCATCACATCATATGAGTATGAATCTATCATTTTTCATAAATACAGCTTTAAAGATAACACTCAAAGGTCTATAGATATCCTGCTCCTATCCACTATTAATATTATTAATTATCTGTCATCCAAGGCTTTGAATCCTAATAAACACTATTTCTTTTTTTTTTTTTTTTTTTTTTAAACCTACTGTAGCAATAATAAACCACACACCCCACCCCCACAGATACATTAATGCTGACATTAGTCAGGTCACAGAAAGTGTTGTCCAGAGGAATGACTAAAGCTAATGAATTGCTCATCATTTCTCCCTCAACTCCTCCTCCTCCAGGGGTGTTTTACATCCGACTCACATGGACAAGGTCCAGACACTGTTATAATGGACGGGGTGACTCCTATCTCACCCACTCTACCGCTTTGCACCTCCTGGAACCCCTTTCCATCACATAAACTTCACTTCTGGAGAACCTGACGAAGAAGAACTGAAGATCCCAAGTGCTCACTATGTTGGAGTTTGATTTATAGTGCATCTCGGTGGACTTGGGCAGATCTTTTTGAACAGGAAAATATTTTCATGATTTATTTTTTTTTGCCTTAGAGGAAGAATTTGCTACTTCTTTCATAAAGATTTCTGAAAGTTTATAGACTGAAGTTTCTGCCTGTTTGTGTTTTGCTCGAGTCATTTGTCAGAAATGCTGACCGAGTCGTGCGGGTTGATGGGATCGGACATGCGAGATCTGACTCCCCTCATGCCCGCCGTACCCGCTGCACCACCTCTTTCAGGGCCCAGCAGCGGAGCTCCTCAGTGGGGACCAATTGTCGACTTCCACCCTGGCTCTCCATATGGAGCTCTGCCCTCACACTCATTCATCAAGCAGGAGCCTGGCTGGGGGTCAATGGACACCCATGATGACCCTCACTGTGCCCTAGGTGCCTTCACTGTGCATTTTTCAGGCCAGTTGACCGGAGGATGCAGGTACGGAGCGTTCAACGAGCCATCGTCGGGACAGAACAGGGCGTTCGGCAATAACCCGTATCTGAATGGCTATTCGGAAAATCTTCCACTCCAGAGGAGTCAGAGTGAGTAAGCTTTATTTATCCACACGTGTGACTTTTAACATAGAGGATGTATATGTCAAATCCCTCCAACAGAATACAGAGCACCAATAGATAGCACCATTTTCTTATATCTTTCGTGAGTCAGTGGCCAATGATAGGCAAGTTCTTGGGAAGTTTATTATAAAAATCCTGGAGATAAACTAGATATTTATTATTCAAAAATGGCATGTATAGTAACATCCTTTAAAATTAGCATTTAAAGTCTTACACAACTTAATTGAAGCGAAAACAAATCAGTTTATATTTTTAACTGTTGAAAAATGTTCAAATTCTATAACTGCCCTGTCTACTTTTAAACATGTTTTATTTTCAAATACATTAATTTATATACTTATATACAGTACTTTATACTGCAGCTCATAACACTGAAGGAGATTACAATTATTATTAAACACAATATTCCTGTTTTATATGAATACAGATGGTGTGTTAAGTAATATGGTGAAATTTAGTTTTGTTTCCTGGATGAAAACCTTTTAATTCTGATTTGGAAATGCAATTTATCTGTTAAATACTTCTCTTGAAATGATGAAATCAGGTTTCCTTAACAATAAAGGCAGCGATAAATAATCCTCATTTTCTCCAAAGCATTGAAGAGTGAGAAACTTGTTGGCTAAGCAAGTGTGTGTTTAAACAAGTCAATCTCTCTGTGATTTCACTGTGAACTTTCATTGACCTTTAATTACAGGCTAGGACGTAATGAACTACAAAAAAAATAGATTTATACTCTCCCACCTCTCTAACAGGGTATTACAAATGTTGTTACTTCATGTCACACATATAGTATAGTAGAGGATAGTAGAGTATATTATAGTATAGTATATCATGGAGCATTACTGATTAATAAGCAAATGGCGATTTTAGGATCAAACCCTGGTGCATATAATGTTAATGATTTCTAGTTCACAAATATTTCATTTGTGATTTATAAATGCACTTTAAAGCCACTCTGTGAATAATACATGAATGTGTCAAATGTAACACTCGCTACTTGGAGACAGTAGAAGCTTCTACAGAAGACAGAGTGAAATATAATGCAAGCATGGGTTTAATTATTAATGAATAAAACAGTTAGGGTGCTTTTATAGGAGAATCATCAACCACATGGTGGCGTAAAGTTGCCTGGTACAAAGCAAAGCTGATTTTCCTGTAACACCAAGCAAATATTACCACAGCGATTCACAATGATTTATATTCATTTATTTTAGATTTGATTTTATGGAATGTCCTGAAAGAATGTTTTGTGAAAGTTGGTTAGTGTTATCACGATTAATATATAAGCAGCAATCATTTCCACATCAGAGTCTTTGACGTTACTTTCTTTAACTGCCAATTAGAAAAAATGCAGCTTAACTAAGAAATTACTGTAGAAAATACAAAATTCTTTTTCCTGAAAAACTTTGAACAAAAATCTTGTCTTATTTTATCAATGCAATATAAACTTCTCCCTTAGAACACCTTATCAGAACACTGCTTATATTAAATAAAATAATTTCTCACCAGGCAAATTCGATAATTCCAAAACGGCATTGTGGAATAAAAGTGTATAACTTCTTCAATTCTAAGGAGTTATGAATGGTTCCACATTCCCACACCTTTAGAAGATAATGTCTGCTTAATCATTTGCATTGCTTTCTATGTACATATTGGATAATAAAGTTTAATTGCTTTGCAATTAAACACAGAGATGATGCACAGGCTTGTAAAATACAGTAAAAGTCAAAAGTCTGGTTGCAAGTTGGATTCATTTTCTACATTCTATAACAATACTGATTTATTTTTTTTTACTATGAAATAACACATGATATATAGGTAATTCATTAGCAACGACAACAACAAAAACGGTAAACAGTTGTTGTTCTAAGACATGAAGGTCAGCTGTTCTGAAATAGTTCTTGCAAGAACAATGCTGTCAATTGCATTTGCAAAACCCATTAAGCACCATGATGAAGACCTTCCCAGGAAATCAAGAGCAAAACGTACCTCTGCTGCAGAGGAGAAGTTCGTTTAGAGTTACCAGCCTCAAAAATCACCAATTAACAAACAGCACCTCAGTATATATTTCTGAAATGGCACATTGATCTATGAAGCGCCAAAGCAGAGATTTAGAAGCACTTAACTATCACCACCTGTGCAGCATTAGATCCATAAATAAAAAGGAAAAAGGAAAGTCAGCATAGTCATGCACCAAGCAGGTATAAACAATGAAATAGCAATCTAATCAATGAAGAATGTTAGTTATTAGTATTAGTTTGTATAAATGTATGGAATATCTTGTGTCTGTTTATTTGTATATGTATGACACTGATAAATTATGCTTTTTTATGCTGTACCACTGATTGCATGTGATCTATTTCATACTATGAATTAAATTGATTAAATATGGTAGAAGGAATGAAACATAACAGTTGTAACTTTTATCAATTTATAGTTACATTTATACTTAATCTGTGATGGATTGGCACCCTGTCCAGGGTGTACCCTGCCTCGTGCCCGAAGCTTCCTGGGATAGGCTCCAGGCCCCC
>JAQMYK010000037.1:24400372-24414441 GCA_030014345.1 Clarias buthupogon
AAATTTCACACCAACCCTAGTGTAGATATCTTTTGACGAAAATGTGTAATAAATAAGATGTACAGTTAAAAAAAAAAAAAAAAACTTCCCTAGCTTGTAGAAAGATGCTTCAAACTTTGAACAAGTGACAATCTTACATTTGACTATACGTCTATATCACAATGTCACAGAGATGCTAAAGGTGTTTTTTCAGTATCAGAAACTGTGACAGTTGTTACTTCTGTAATGTTTAACTTAAAGCTTTCATTCTCTTACTTGAAGAAATGCATTATTGTACATGATCTTGGTCACTATGTTTTCTGTGATGAGCAATTGTTAAATTTTTGGAAGGAATCTCCAGTGTCATGTAGTTTAAGTTTTGTGACGAAGTATTTAGCAAGCACTGTGGATTCTTGGTAGCATTGACAATCATGAAGACTAAAAACAAATGAGGGTTGGTTTAAGACTTTTGCTCAGTACTGTATAACACAATAGCATTGAGGTCATAGCTCTAACTCTTTCTCTGTCACTTGTCTAATACAGCAGATGTGGATGGAGCACTAAGTTTTCCCCACACTCCTGTTCACCACCCGCCACCCTTTCCGTGTTCTCACCCTCCCAAAAATGAGGATGCTTTGTCACAGTCCACCGTGGGTAAGGACACCTGAACACACAGACAAACACACACACACTAGACTGACAGGTTGTATATATTCTAAAAACACAACTATTATCTATTTTACTATGTATGACACTAGTAAGTGCTCCGAGTTTTCGTTTTCAGCCTCCACTGTGATTTTAGAAGTCCAGGTGGAGGGTGTGTAAATAATGTGTAGGAACATTTCACTCTTTTATAGTATAAATTATGCTTGCAGTTGTGAAAAGTCCCACAAATCAGTTGCAACAGTGAGAATTACATTTGGGTTACATCACTACATCTCATAGTTTCAGAAACAGTTCCAATTGGCTTTTAAAAATGGAATAAAGCATGACAAAAGATATCTACACTAGGGTTGGTGTGAAATTTACTTCATATCTGATTCGGAATAGCTTTATTCCTCTTGTATCATAGCAGTTTGTATAGATAGCTTTCTGAGCCAGCATTAATCTTTTCAGCAATTTGAGCTACAGTGGCAATTAGATTGGACTACATGGTTAAGTTCACTATGTGCATCAATGAGCCTATCATTTTTGGTAGGTCTGGACCACTGCAGACTGGGAACATCCCACAAGAGCTGCAGTTTTGTTGTTGCTCTGACCTATCACAATTTGAACCATGTCACAGAAGCTCAATATCTCTTTACAATGGCACCTGGAAGCTGGTGGGATGTTTTGGCCAGCAAGTGAGCATTTTGCCCCTGAACTTGATGTGTTGGAAGCAAAAAAAACTTTTTGTCAAGGGACAAATTTTGATGGCTAGATGATATATTAAACAAGAAATTAAAAATGATGAATGAGTGGCAGGATCATTGGTGGCCAACACTCGTTGATGTGGGAAGTGAAGGCTGGCCTGTGTCCAATAGAAGCTATAGTGTTGTTTTAATTCTGAAAAGGTTAATGCTGGTTCTGGTAGAAATGTGTCAGAACGCACAGTGCATTACTCCTTTTGTGGGGACCTCATTATTAGACAGGTGTTCATAACGTTATGACTGGTATATATTTCAGATATTGGCATGGTGGAAACGTCAAGGAACAGCATTAACTCTACTGTACTCCAGTGTGCTATAGAAATGATAAAACATCAAGATAATTTTAAAAATTGCATTCCCGTCGCACCGTAAAGCAGTTGACAGTGATAATCATTAGCAGAGAATCTTGCAAACAACAAGGTAGCAAAACTAAAGCACTCAGATAGGTAACAGCATTCAGTGTAACTAAGTCATCAGTCCTCTTCCTCAGAGAAACTGGAGCAGACTGCGGTAAAGACGAGAAGAATGTGTAATCCCGTCAGGGGACCCGTTTTACCCCCTTAGTGCTGGTAAATTTAAAGGACTTAATCCTCTTTTAGTTCTAAGTGCCTGATACAGAAATCCATGTGAGTGGTTTATGGACTTGGAGAGCACGGGGCCTGTTTGGATAACTAGAGTGAGGAAAAGGCCACACTTCAAAATCTACTCCCTGAAGAACAATCTGTTAGTCCTCCTGTGCAACATAAACAGGAAAATAGGAGTAGGGGATCATGGAAGTACAAGAGTTTTTTTTAGTCTGAACATTAGTTGAACATTGAAGTAAAAGATTAATTCAGAAAAGTAAACAATCATCCAAAATATATCCAAGACAAACTGGATATCTGAAATCCAAAGTTTGATTCTTTAGTATTCATCCTAGAACCCAACATGCAGTTCTATCAACTTGCCAAGTTAGTTTTACCCAAAATGTACACATGCATTAGGGACCCATCTTAATGTGTACAAATGAATAAAAAGTGGGTTTTGCATAATAGGATTCCCTTTAAGAATTATACCAGACCATTTCATTTCAGATTGAAAGTATATTATGTCATGCATAACTTTGATCTCGACAGTAAAATCCCGACTTCAAATCTTGGAACGATGGAGGAACGAATGTACTGTATTGATGAGGGTTGGTGGAATTGGTTGTCTAAGATAGCTACTATTTGCAATTGTCAGCTAGACCAGCTGTTCCTTAACACTGTTTCAATCTAATAATAAAGAAAAATGGGTAAATGACTTGCAGAACCCTGACTCACCCACCCACACTTCTGGAAAATGAGCTAGACAAGTCATAATGAGTTCCAAATCACATCAATATGTCTAAGTGGTACGTTCGAATTATTCAGTCTTGTATCTCCAATGCAAACATGACTTGAGGATGTTTGGGGAAAAATTGTGTAAAACCTTACCTAACAACTCTAACAACTTTGTGACACATTACAGTATATTGAATTATATAGTATTGATTATATACAGTAGTACTGAAATGCAATGCAAGCAAATAATAAATTACACTAATACAATTGTATATAACAAAGAGCAATGGTAAATAAGAAATAATTGTAAAAGAATAAAAAAATCTTTTTTGTAGATGAGCAGCAGTACCTGGCCCCGCCCCCTGTCTATGGTTGCCACACCCCCAGCGACAGCCAGACACTGCTTTTACGAAACAGCTACAACAGGTACAGCAGATGTTTTTTCTTTCTTCCTGCTGACTTGGACTCGCATTTAAAGCAGTTTCATTTCTTTAACTAATTTGACAGCATTTCCTCTGCTGATGGCAGATTTGACCAGTGTGGGACCCCAGTGTAAGCCTGTAGAGAGTCAAGCAGTCTGTGTAAAGGTTAAGAGTTGCACAGCAGCCCTCAGCAGGCCAAATTACACTCAATGTGATCTACAGTCAGTTTTCTCTGAAGTCCTGTTCCCTGTCTGGCCATCCCCAGAGAGAAAAATTCCTGGGGTAAATCAAAGGTCGAGGACAGAAGTGGAAGCCTAGAAGGGAAAAGTATTACTGGAATATGAATGGAATATGAATTGCAGGGCAGTCTGGAATGATCCAATAAAGTACAGTTTCTTGAATAAGTATTTAACCCCATTGAACAATATTGATATTTTAGAGGTTACAGCTTAGAACTGTAATATGGTAATCTTGGTAGTCTATAAACAAACAGCGTCATGTAAAACTCAAGAATTTTGGACAATGGGGAAAAATGTTATGCAGGGTTTTGTTATAAAATATTTCCCAAAATGTGAAAATCCACCATTTATACCAATATAAAGAAAATATAAGTCCATTTCAGGCGGTAACACTTAAAAATGTGTTACTTATGCAAAACACAGCACAATAGTTTAAAACTAGAAGCTCAGTGATGAGAGTGCATTCCTGGAATACTGTTCTCATGCTGTATGGAGAAAAAGTTTGTGGAGATCCCAAAATATGAGAACTACAGTAGTGCTGATAAGACTCGATGGCGCCTCCTCTCCTTCCTGTTGTACCGCTACATGTTCAGCCAACTCCTCTCAAAGCACTTTACTGTGATCATCATCCAAATGAGCTAAAATGGGAAGTTTGACTTTTACACTTTTTCTCACAAGTATGTAAAAGCAGGAAATATCGACTTTTAGAGACATCAGAAACATCACTAATATGACTATTAATCCGTTCCTAGGATTTATACAGTAGCATTCAACATCACGTTGGTTAATACTACAGCAGGGTAAAAATAGCAAGGCATGGGTTTTTAAAAGAAACATTTCCAAAGAAAAGGGTGTAAAAATTTTGATAACACTAGATGTTTGAGGTTTGGTCTTCTTCTACTTCTTCTGATTGATGAGACAATAATGGTTATTTATTGGGAGTGAACTTAAAGTTTAACCTGAACCCTCAAAACCCATCAGCTGTAAGATGGCTTGCATTTTTCCTCTAATCTTCAAAGTGTAACTGTAGAATATAGAGACAATGGGAAATGTACGAAACAATAGGTTGTTATGCTGCTCAAATCCACGCTGGGATTATAGTGTGCTTGCTTGGGAAAAAGTATCTTCCAAACCTACACTCACAAATTCATTAAACACTTAAGCACAGAGTAAGTGCGTAATGCAGGTTAATTCAGCCTCTTTCCCTCTCAGTGCCTCCCTGCTGTCAGCACTTTCATGATGTTACATGATTACAACACTGTACCAGGCACGCTAGTTCTCCAGACCTCTGCAGTCCTGTATCAGATATAAGAATGAGAGTGCCTCACTGCCGCACAAGATGCTAATCTTATGTGTAGCAGGGTGGAAATAGTACAGTAGCTTCTCTGCTTTTTAAAAATAAGACAAAAAATATCAGACATAGCATTAGCACTGATTATCAATTATGTACCAGTAAACTGGTGACAGGTTCAAGGGCACCTGAGGATTTTTTACTGTATGCCTGTGGGGAGCAAAGACTAGCCTGTCTGGTCCAATCTCATAGAAAAGCTAATGTAGCATAAATTGCTGAAGTTACATCTGGTTATGATTACAAGGTATCAGAACACTCAGTGCACCACAACTTGCTGCTTATGGGGATTAGCAGGCAAAGAGTTTAAGGTTGTTGGTCAATATGATTGAGCATCCAAGGGATGTGCTGGACAAACAGGTCTGACCCATGAATGCCACAACTTGCTTACAGTACTTAAAGAATCTGCTGCTAATATCGGAGTGCCAGATACCACAGCACACCATCAGAGGTCTTGTGAAGTCATGCCTCGAGTGTAGGAGCTACACCTTCTTTATTTCTATTGTTTTCCTAATTGTATATTAATACTGAAGACATCCATGCTATGATAGCTATGTAGTCAAAAAAAAAAAAAAATCCCAGAATATGTTTTATATTTTCAGTTCTTCAAAGTAGCCAGCTTATGCTTTGATGACAGCATTGTACATGCTTTAGCATTCTCAGTCAACCTGATAAGGTAGTCCCCTGAAATGATTATCCAACAACCTTGAAGGTGTTCCCAGAGGTGTTGAGTATTTTTGGCTGCTTTTCCATCACTCTGCAGTCCAACTTATCCCAAAGCAACCACTACAACATCAAACCTCCTCCTCCATACATCAAAGTGGGAACCACACAATCAAGAACAGTTCATTTACCCTATCTATGTCAAACAAAGACATATGGGTTAGAACCAAAAATCGCAATTTTAGACTCATCAGACCAAAGGACAGTTTTCCACTGATCCGATGTCCATTCCTCGTCTTTCTTGGCCCAAGCAAGTCTCTTCTGCTTCTTGCTCTTATGAAGAACTGGTTTCTTTGCTGCAATTCAACCATGACTCATGCAGTCTCCTATAAACAGCGGATGTTGAAATATATCTTCCACTTGAGCGATATCAAATATAATGAACAGATCCTCTGCAGTAGAGTTAGCTCTTGGTCTTCCTTTCCCAGGATGGTTGTTATGAGGGCTGATTTTATTATAGCATTTGTTTTGCCGACTGCACATGGGGATACATGCAAAGTTCTTTACTTAACTGGGTGTTTCTTAATAATATGAAATTGTACAGTAGTTGTAGTAGGGCTATTCGCTCTGTACCCACCCTATTGGCTCTATACCCCCCCTTCCAACTGAAGGTATTAAGCACTTTAAGAAGCCAAGAAAGGTCACAAATTAAAGTAACTCTTGACACGGCACACCTTGTCAAGTACTTGGATGAGAAGTGAAATGTTTCTACCTGACAAGAAAGAAGTCCAGTTGACATGACTTTGAGGTATCCTTACCTGGATGACTGAGAATCTTCACATACATATTCTGGGTTGTTTAACACTTTTTTGTTACACACAGAATTTCATAAGTGTACTTCCATAATTTGGATTTCTTCAATATTATCATACAATGTTGAAAATGATAATAGTAAAAAAAAAACATAATATTACATTAAGTGCTTTTATACATACATGCAAATTCTTTTGTATATTTGGTAAAATGATTTATACTACAGTAGGCGAGCTGGTAAATTCTTGCTGTTGAATCTGGTTGGTTAGAAGATGATTTTCTGGAAGAGATATTCTATAATAGACGCTCTGTAATTCAAATCACTGATTTATATTATTATGCACATTTTAATGCTGTTGTTTCTGAATTAACAATTCAATCTCAGCATGCAGTATGGGAGAAGGTTTATATAATGTAATTGATTTTATAATTTAATACAATTGTTATTCTTCAATAAATTTTATCAAATTTAATTTAATTTAATTTTTTATCCTAGTAAACTTCTGTGTCAAAGGATGAATACAACACTTTGGGACATGTTGTAATGTTGTCACCTTTATACCTCCATTGTTGATAACTATCATACAACATGCTCCACAGTGTTTTATGAAAGTGCATTAATGAGGGTCACAGCTGGACCATCGTGGGTTTTGAACTCAAAACCATCCACCTTCTAGAACCACCTTCTAGTCTTTCTCTTTGTTTTTACACAGTGATTTTATTTGTTCTCTGGCAGTGATAATCTGTACCAAATGACGGAGTGTGTGACCTGGAACCCGGTCAACAGTCTGGCCCCCACCATCAAGAGGTACGACATTTCTCAGATCACTAGGCACTATTGTCCATAGTGTTTTTTTTTATTTTATTTTTTAACTCCACTACATATTTGATTCAGAAGACTTGTTTATGCAGGAACTGGTGCAGTCCCTGTGACCTGGCTTAAGATGAATTATTCTGGTGAAAGATAGCCTCTACTCTGGGTTATCATCAAAGACTCAGTTCCATATCAGCACACAGCTGCAGGGAATCACCTAGTGCTGAAAAGAGCGCTGACAAAATCAACAGACCAAATTAGAAGCGAGTTGAGTGAGGTTAATATGAATACAGTTATACTCATACAGTATTAGTCATTCATAAATTTAACTTGTGCTAGGGTTGGAATGGTACACTTTCAAGAAAAGATACTGAATTCAGGTTTTAAATGATGAGTGAGAACTAGAATTGTATGGCTTTGGTAGATTTGTGGAGAGAAAATAATATATAGATGAACATGATTTAATAAGGAATAAAAAATAACTTGAGTTGTTTTTTATGCAAAGACCCTGAAGTTGATTATTCTTCATTGACACTAATGAAAAATATCATTTTAAAAGATCAGTTATAACAGCTTCAAACAGCTGTTCCTACACAAGTTCCTTTTTTTCTCCATCTCTTAAACTTAACAACACAACAAATGCAATGTCATGTTAGAAACCGAAAAGTTCTCCATCTTGAAGATCTGTGGTGAAAATTGTTATGAAGTGCTGATACTGGAGACTCTAAAAACATCTCCCGAGGATAAATAAATAAATAAATAAATAAATGAGATACACTTAGAAAAAAAAAACCATTTGCATGACATTCCTGTGTAGTTGTACAATAACATATCAAAAAGAATGCATTGACACTGTACAAAATGATGATTTTTCTTTTTCCTGAAATTCAGCTACGCAATACAGCTGTGAATGGGACATCTAATGCCTCGCATGTTAGCAGTAATAGCAAATTAATACCTAAAAGAAATGCAAATTCACTGAGCAGCGCTAAGAAGTCTGGAATCGTGTTCCCTCCCTTCCTGAGCGCGCTGGGCCATTCTGTTTTTTTTAAAAGCCTGTTATAGTGGGAGACACTTCCTTTGAAAGGTTTCAGTTATAGAACACTGACCTTGACCATGGACTCGGAAAAGACACAAAAGTAAGACAGACAAGGGGAAACACAGATAGCGGATCTGGTTAAGTGTGTGTGTAAGGGGGAGGCATTAAGATGTGGTTCAGAGCACAAAGAGTGAAAAAAATTCTTGCCAGGCTTTGTTTTTGCACTGTCCAATGTCCTAGATTAAAAAAAGGTGTGTGATTTAGAGGGTGTTTTAGAGGTGCTGCCATCCTGTTTAACATCTAGACAAAGAAAGGAATTGGATATTAAAGGAATGAAACCAATGCTTAACTTACACTGGCGAAAGGGAGGTGGAGAGAAAAGGGGGTCATGGTTTTGCTCAGTCAACCAGTTCAAGAAAGATAAAGTATCTTGACGCGGGTGTGGTGGAATGCAGCGCAATGGTCGAGGGTGGGTTGCGGGTTGTGACTGCAGCAGAGAGTGTATGTTAGTGTGTGATGCAAGGCAGAATATTTATGCTCATCCAGATACTCACCATGTCCCCACTCCCTATCGTTGCCAGGAGCAGTGAGGTGTTTGTCTGTGCAGAAAGATGGATAGATAGTCAAAGGAATGACTTGCTTAGTGTTGGCTGATAGCATAGACTGGGATGGGATGTTAAACTAGCAGGACAAAGACGTCTTTATGGAGCCTTTGCAGTTCATCAGGGGCTACACACACACACACATACACATCCTGACCCTGAATTTTATCAGTGTTGTGAACATTCATACAGCCAAACGGCATTCTTCATACCACACACAGCAGCCAGTGTTTTTTTGGGAAATATGATTATTTACTAATTCTTGAGAAAGATTATTTTCATAATCTCGATTTACGTCAACAGCTGAAACATGCTCTCATGGATCCTTAATATTCCAAAAACATAGTTATGTACTTATTTCAACCCCTGGAATTGGGTTAAGCAAGATGTCCAATGCATTGTAACCTGGAAGGATAGTGCTTTGTGGGGGGGAAAAAAGATTGTGGAAGACAAAAAAAATCATTGTGGTTGGCCAAAAAAAAAATCATGAATGACCATGATGTGGCTGTAGATCACTTAAACACAAAAAATGTAGAAACCACAGCTTGGTGATATGAAAGTAAAAGCATTTCCACATAAGCAATGGATAAAGGAGCTCACAGCATTCAGGCTAAACGTCTGTGTGACCCTAAGAAAAGCACATGTTAATGAGACTAATCAGAAAACAAGGATTCAGTTTGCTAGGGAGCATAAAGCATAAGTGGTTCTAAAAGCATGAGGAATCATCTTCACACGTGAATTTGCCACCACATTGTACACTGTAATCAATGCTAAAAGCGGTCAAAAGAAATGTTAGAGTGTTTCAATGTATAGTACCAGTCAAAAGTTTGGACATACTGTACCTTCTAATTCAAGTTTTTTTTTTTTGTACGTTCTAGAACAATGTTGGAGATTTCAAAACTATGAAATAACACATATTGCATTAGATAGTAAAGTAACATTAACAACAACACCAACAATCAGTTATTACTTTAGGACATAAAGGTCAGCTGTTCTGGAATTGTCAGTATTGTCAAGTGCATTTGCAAACCTCATCAAGCACCATGATGAAACTGGCTTTCATGAAGACCTTCCCAGGAAAGCAAGACCAAAACTCAACTCTGATGCAGAGGAGAAGTTCATTAAGAGTTTCCAGCCCCCAAAATCACCAATTAACAACCAGCACCTCAGATTAGAGCCGTTATGAATACTTTATAGAGTATAAGTAGCAAACACAGCTCAATTTCAACTGTTCAAAGGAGATGATAGTGTATTTTGGAACCTTCAGCATTGTTTTATAATGTACAAAGAAATAAAAATCTGAAAAAGATATGGAATTAGAAGGTGTGGTCAAACTTTCGAGTATATTTAATATACAAGCACTTCGAATATAGTACATATATATCTAATGTAATACAAATTTAGATTCAAAGCAAATTGTTTCTTTAACTACTTAAAAAAATTTTTTTTTAAATACAAAGACAAGAAAAGAGCATAAGATTCTTTCTGAACTGAAGTCAAGTCTTACTTTGTCCTTGGACATGACTACAAAACAGAATACATATTCATATCCGTATCC
The DNA here is from genome assembly GCA_030014345.1 of Clarias buthupogon. Taxonomy (NCBI): domain Eukaryota; kingdom Metazoa; phylum Chordata; class Actinopteri; order Siluriformes; family Clariidae; genus Clarias; species Clarias buthupogon. The sequence continues at coordinate 24,410,560 of JAQMYK010000037.1, forward strand.
ACTATTTGGTATACTGGATGTGTTAGCAGTCTGGGAGAACATCTGGCTTTCTGTGCTGGCTGTGACTTTAATAACACTCTGTCCTGTGGTTTTGAAAAAAGGAGTTTAGTCATGATGAGTAACGTGCACCCTACTGTCTTTTCTCTACTGATGTGTTGCAGTCCAAGTTCAGGGTTTGAGAGCGAGCCCACAGCAGCTGTTGCGCCAGTGATGTACAGCGCTCAGTATCACATACACACACACGGCTTGTTCCGAGGAATTCAGGTGGGTGTACGTGCATACACGCAGCCATCATTAAAAAGGCTTAACTCAAGGTCATATACTGCCTGTGTCTCCGTCCTCAAGGAGAGAAAAGCAATAACTTGATATAAACATAGACTTCTCGGTGCAGAGGAGATGTGTAATGCAGTAGATACTGTCAATCTCTGGCTTTCTCTGGCTCCATTTCCATGCTTACATTTTTTATCATTGAAAAAAGAGATTTGTTTAAGGCAAAATCCTTTTGATTTTTTAAAAACATTTTACTGTAAGTGCTCAAGTAAGCCTCAAACCCATTCTTAGAAATCCATTCAAATCATAGAAACAACATTTTCTAAGGTGCAATAGTGAATATTTTTGCAATTCTTGGTAAACCGTTTTAAAAACAAATAACGTAAATAAATAAATGTAAAATTCATTCATTCATTGATTCATTTTCTGTACCGCTTTATCCTGTATTTCGGGTCGCGGGGACCTGGAGCCTATCCCAGGAGACTTAGGGCACGAGGCGGGGTACACCTTGGACAGGGTGCCACCCCATCGCAGGGCACACACACATACACACACTCACACACTCATTTAAATGTTAAATTATTTTTATAATAATAATAATAATAAAAATTATTATTATTATTATTATTATTTAAAAAAACATCTATTGATTTAGAAGAACCTACAGTATCTGAAAAACCTAGTGGGGAAACTTTGCTTTTGAACTGGAATGTTTATTTTTACTTGAACTGGCCTCTTGTCATCGTTTTATGGACATTGTCGCAACTCCCCATCACAGCCTTATAAATTATTGCAAAAAGTTAGATTTTTTTAAATGTCCTAGTAAGGTGACATGCTTTGCCAATGTTAACTAATGTAGTTAGTATGCTAGTTGATCCACCATAAGGTAGTGTAGTGGGGGGGGGGGGGGGGGGGGCTTTTAAATGAAATCCACCTATTTAGGCATTAGAGATATTGTCTTCTACAAATATTAATGTGTTGTAACTTTTGCTCTTGTAGCTGCCCAAATTCCAATGTCGTTATCTCCATGCTTTATGTAAGAGCTTTGGTTTTCCTTATAAATTTGAATCACAAAGTTCGACCTCTAGTACTACTAAAGAACAGAGATGAGTGATAAGGGTCACGAATGAGGACCGTTCAAGTCAAACCGAGGCTTTTTCTTGTCCGCAATAACAGAGCACAATTATGAGAAAAAAACCTACAGCACCTTTATTTCTTTATATAGTGGCCGGCTATTGTGTGCTTGTCAATGCCAATATAATGTCAATCAGTCTAACACCTACATTCATGATAAGGTGCATCACAAGTCCTGGTTTGACTTTAATGCTCCATACATCTTCTGCAGTTTTGACTGCTGATAAACTATTTTTGTTACACTCACTGAGTTCCCAGATGTGTGTCTTTGTGCACTTACATTACATCATGTTTTTAACCTGAGACATTTCCCATAGGATGTGAGGCGAGTCCCAAACATCACCCCCTCTGTTGTGAGGTCGGCTGAGCCTAGTGAGAAACGCCCATTCATGTGCTCCTACCCCGGCTGCAGCAAGAGATACTTCAAACTCTCACATCTGCAGATGCATGGAAGGAAACATACAGGTAAGAGACAGTCACTTCATCGGTAGAGTGGTGTATACACTATGTCATTCTTTTACCTGATGCTTTGGGGACAGCATAATGCATAACCACTATATAAACAAAATAAATTAAATCATCATGATATCCATATATATTGTTTAATCACAACTCAAGGTATGATGTTGCAAGGAAGTAAACATGCTGTTATAGGAAAACCACAAATTCCTTAATATTATATGCTACGCCACCATACAAGTCTCTGTAAATGAATTTTCCAATAAAAATTATCACAACCGATTGGAATTACAGCCAGAACTATAGTCAGATTTGTTGTAATAGATTAACATATTCAGATAAAAATTTTTTAACAACCGTGTTTGAAATGAATGCAGAGTACTGACTCCAGTGTATATCTAAAATGAATGAAAATTCTATAAATCCATTTAAATCTTATTTTAAAATGTACTGTGTATATGATGTCACTATGTGTCTACATTTCCTATCTGATTACACAATTTCAGTAATACAGTGATCTTAAAAAAAATAAATAATCCTTTCTCAACCCTTAAGAGAAATAACATGGACATTCTTGAGTGAGTGATAATTCATTTTATGACATGTTTATCCAAACAACTCTACGTTCCAACACAGATCCATAAAAACTGGCAAAACTAAAAATATAGTCCAAAATTCAGAGTCCAGTTTCCCACAACTTTCTGTAACAGCGTGAATAAGACATCAGAATTTCCTAATCGTACAGCATGAATACATCAGTTGTGTACACACACACACACACACACACACACACACACACACACACACCATGGGGCCATTCAGAAACCAGAACTGCGGTTGTAACCATGGTGATATCATTGAACTGTCTCAACCAATTATTTAGAGCTGCTCTAACAATGTGTGTCTGTGCTAAATATTATCATTACTACAAACCAGCCACACAGACTGACATAGTGGTTAGCAGTGACTCGCTAACATGCACCTTATACAGTAAGTTTGCACTGATGTACTGTATATATACACTACTATTTGCACATCCAGTAGATGCTAAACTGCATTTCATTGCACAGTACCTGTACAAGTTGATAATTGAATTAAAGCCCTTGCTTTTAAAGTGTAGATTCCTCAGGAAAACACTAATGGGTTAATTAACTGTCAGACTGCCATCTTAACTCAGTTCATCAGATGAATATACACCTCACATCCACATATTATAGTTATAATACTTTTATTATCTACCTAGATGTTTAGACATTTCCTAATGCAAGCTAGCTACTGTAGCTAGCTCTGAGTATATTGTCAAATGAAAACTAGCTAACTTCTTTGAGCATGTTCTCTAGCTAGCCTAGTTTCATTTGTGTATTGTGTTGGTTAGCTAGTGTTCTTGTGTGTTCTGTAGTCAATACCAGCTATCTATCTTAGTTCTGTTAGAGTGTATATTATAACATTATTACATTTCTTGGGTCAATTCCCTTGCTATACAGTTAGCTAGCTTTGCTTTAGTATATTGTCTATTGTTGACTAGAAACACATTCTTGAGAACATGCCAATTATCTTTTTTTTGGTTTTATTTTATTTACTGTTAACTAGCCATTTTCTTGTTCATGTTCATTGTTTGGGTATGTTGTTTAGTATTAAATAACTTTCTTGGATATGTTCTCTACCTGATATTATCTAGCTAGTTTTGTTTGGATATATCTAATGTTAGCTATCCAACTTCTTTCTTGAGCACATTTTCTAGTTAATGCCAGCTATATAGCTTAAAAATTTATTATTATTATTTTTTAAAGCAATGTTATCTAAAGTTAACTAAATAAATATCTTGGATGTCTTCTCCAGCTCTCTGTCTAGCAGCTGTCTTTTGTGTTAATATTAGGGCCGGGACTTTAATGCGTTAATTTAGATTAATTAATTACACAAAAATAACGCGTAAATTTTTTTATACGCATTTTAATCGGACTTATTTTTGCACCGCGGAACGTTTCTCACTGGATGAGTTTCGGCGGACCGATTATACTG
>JAQMYK010000037.1:24417724-24429620 GCA_030014345.1 Clarias buthupogon
CTCGTTTTTCAAGTCAAAATTTATTAAAAATCTTTGCTCGTCTTGCGGAACACTTGTAAACCACGTTACTCGTAATTTGAGGTTCCACTGTATATAACCATCATACTTAGCCAACCAAAAAGAATGTTATGGGAACCAAAAACTTTCCTAGAAAAAATGCTCAATAACAATATTGGTAGGTATACGGTACAGTAGTTACTCTGTAGTTTACTACCAACATGTGCAATTAATAATAAAAGCTGTCCGTGTTTGCATTCTTTTAGGTACAGCCCTCATATTAGTTAATTCCTGTTATCAGTTACTAACAGACATGTTCTCCCAGCCCCCTGTCTCTCTCTTTAACAACTGTCAGGCTGTGCTTGGCTTCAGATAAACAGGACTAGTGAGGTTTACCCCTATTACAGACAAAGGAGCTGATGTTTTTCCACATTATTTTACCCAAAATACAGTACAAGACTCTGGAGACAATGTTATGATCTGGGGTTGCTTGACTGGTCAGGTGTAAGTTTAGCAAGGTCGTGCATCAATAAAATTAAGTCAGCTGATGACCAGCTGAACGACCAGCTTATCCCATGGATGCATTTTCCCTGATGGCAGAGACATATTCCAGAATTCCAATTGTGAAAGAGTCGTTCTTCTTTCACAAAATGATGCTTAAGGAATCATTTTTACAGATATACTGGCCACCACACTGCTCACTTCTCAGATCAAATCTAAATGGGATCAAACAAAATGTTTTTTCTCTTAGTCAGTTTTTGATCCAGTACGTCCTGAACTCAGGATGTTACTTAAGAACTGGATGTTTCATTTATGGCAAAGAATTTGGGTAAAAAAAAAAACCTCCATTACGTCCTTGCAACAAATATCTCCAGAGCACCTAAATAAACAATCAATAATCAGGGAACAAACTTGTTTTGTCTGATTTTCATTTGGAGACGGATGAATAAATGCTGTTGGGAAAGTGAAGCAGAAAAGTAGACTTATGTTTAAGGCATTTATTAAAAAGTATACAAAAATTATGCATACAAAGCTATGCTATAATGAACTGATGCTAGCAAAACCCCACAAGCACTAATATCCGTTCTGTCTTAATGGTCCATTTCAGGTGATAAAGTTCATACAGTGGAAATGGAGTTCTGCTTGTGGGGAAAAAAATTCCAAGCATTCCTATTCACAGCAAAACGGAATGAGTAAATCCAATGCAATTGACAAAGTTCAAAGTATACATGCTTATATCAGGAAGACTTCAATATGCTGCCTTCAAGATACCAAATACACACAACAAGAACATGACCGCTAACGGAAAAAAGGCTAGATTCGGCCTTTGTTATTGCTTACTGCAACTGCTACGCAAGGTTTTTTTTTGTGGAAGTACGACTTTGTTCTTAGGCTTTGAATAAAAAGGACGATGGTTGTGGAAGGAGAAAGAAAAAAAGAATACACCAACAATTTTCTCTCAAAAAAGAGAATGAACACAATTAAAATCAGCACCAGTCAAGTGATAGTCCTAGACTTGACTGGGTCTATTAACACCATGTATAATCAGATGAGCTTGTTCTAAAGTGCATAGATGTCCATGAACACTGTGATGTGCGGGAGGAAGTCTTCACGTTTTTTCCTGGTGCAGCACAGAGCTCGAAGGGAACGGCAGATTTGTCAGTCATCAACAGAACAGTCAAGTCTCTCTCAGAAATGGTGAATATATATCCCTGATTTGCCAGTTTGTTGCGTCCCCATCTCAGTGTATAAAATTAACTCTGGGTAGAGCATGCTGAAAGTATGTTTCTCAGCACACTCGATTCTTCATAGCATCAGATGGCAAGCTTCATTCGTCCTGGGCAAATAAAGAACCAAGAGATCTGATTAACAAATTGTGTAAAATATACAGTTAATAAACACTCAAACCAATGTTCAACTGATTATCTTCAAAAAAAAAAAAAAAAAAAACAATAAAAAAACACCACTTTATTGTATTTTCCATACTATAAGATGTATTGATTTTAGTTCCTATTTAACAGGTGTTGTACTTTACAAATTGAAACAAGGTACACAGCATGGTAAATTATTTTATTCTGTTCTATATAGAGTACAAATGATGGCTCTAAATAATTTAGGAGCACTGCTCCTAAATATATTTCACATCTGTTGTGAGCTTGTCAAAAGCCATTGTATGGCTCTAAAATTGTGTCATGCAAGGATGTTGTAGTGTGCATCCAGAAAATGTTTGGTTAAGAGAAGTGAAATGTACAGGATGTACAGTAACACCAGCGTTTGTACAAGATCTGAAGCAAAACTGGCATAGATGCAGAATGGGGAAAGGCAAAGAAATTTTACCACTTGTGTTAATCACACTATTAGCTTAATTATCTGTGTGCATAGGAAATGGAACACTTCAAGTGCTTAGCATGTATAAACAAATACTGTACACTGATTCAGTGTTTCAGGCTGATAATTGTGCAATTACAGCATCTAATGAATACAAAACTGTAGTGGAATCACACCGTTTCTCATTACAACTTGAACAATTTAAAAACTAGACTTTGGTACAAGAAATTCCCCAAAATGTAGCCAGCTGATAACAGATGTTTTCAGCCTGTGTATCAGAAATACACATACAGTAGCTAGACAATATGGCACAAAGTATGTGAACACCTTTCACACCCATGTTGGTCCTTTGCTTTTATAAATGAAGCCTTCTAGGAAAAGCCCTTTCACTAGATTTAAGAATTAGTGAGGTCAGGAAGTGAAGTCAGGTGAGGAGCTTGAAAAGGTGTTCAGTGAGGTTGAGTTTAGGGCCCTGTGCAGGCTACTAGAGTTCTTCCAATCAAACACTGAAACCATGTCTGTACGAACTTCACTTCATGCACAGGGGAATTGTAATGCTGGAACAGGACTGGGGCTCTTGGCTTCAATGAAGGGAATTAATGAAATAGTATACATTCTTTATAATTGTGTGCTTCTTTGTGGCAACTGTTTGGGAAAGGCTCATACATGGGGTGATGGATGTCCACAAACCTTTGGCTGTATAGTGTATATCAGCTTATGAGCTACGGTCAGTAAATTTACACATACAGTAGGTAACTGATAAAATTGCTAATTAATGCAATTATGAGATAGTGGCCCCTAATGAAACAGCAACTCTGTGTTATGTCTCTTTGCAAACCGTACACTCCGGTGTGACTTATAGTATGGAAAATATGATACTTTTTATTAGTCACCCACCATGAAAGTTACATGAATGACAGCTTGCTTTATCCATGGATTAGACTAAAGCAAGAGCTCAACATTGCAAGGAGACGTGTGTATTTGGGTTCTGTGTTCATGAGCCCATATAGGTCAGCAAAATACAGTTATCTGCATTTCACCACTAAAAAGCACAGCCATACCAAAGCAGGTGTGAGTACATACACTCCATCTCACACACACACAACAATGGAGAAAGCCACTGAAAACGGCACATTCTGTGATACACAATGAACATAAACCACACACAAATGACAAGGAAGATGTGTATTTAAAAAAAACAAAAACAAACAAAAAACACCAACATAGATTATCTCTCTCACTTACACTCACACACCTTCCCTGGGTTAGCGCACATTGTGTTAGATGGGCCATTAGCGATCGGGTGACACGGTTGCCATGCTGAGCTTTTCCATGCCGAGATACTAATCGGATAAAACCCCACCTACCTGCCCACTGTCCCCAAGCAATGGACTGCCTCTGTCTACCTGTCTGTCTGCAAACCAACCAATCAGAGGAGACCAACCAATCAAAATGCAGACGAGGTGACAAGGGACAGCAAATAGGAAAAACGTAGACACCGTCGTGGGGACGATTTGAAGACAGCATGGATTTATTGTGAGTAAATAGAAATAAGTTGAAAAAACATTTAGAAAATATATATATATATACAGTATATTAAGAAAGTAACACGTAAGACAAATTATTCTTTATGTTCGAGAATTACAAGAATTAGTACAAGTATTTCTAACCTCAATATCAAGTGTCTGATCCGCAGCTAATCTATTGAAGATCTCAAAAACGCATTAGAATCCAAACCTTTAAATGTCCAGGAAACATAGTATATAATATTAGCCTACCTGAATGGGCCATTTTAAACCCTTCTGCATGGGTGGAGTACACCATGAGTGTACTGTGAAGAATGTGTATTGTGTAAGCAGTGTTAGCTCAGTGGTTCAAAATGGTAGACTACTGATCAGAAGTTAATGAAGTTATCTGGCTTCCACGTCAATCACTATTCAATACATTAACTAACAATCTGCTGACCGTTAATAAGACTCGTTGAGAATGGTACAATCACATGAGCCCAAATATTTAAAAACAATATTGGTTCGCTAAGACCAAAAGTGGGAGGGTTCGGGGCACCCCAAGGATGATTTGAAAAAATCCAATTAGAGCTCAGCTTCAAGTCACATGCTTTTCAAAAATTTACATACCTACATAGTCACTCCTTTGTCCGGCGCCCCGCGTACACGAACACAAATGAACGTAATACAGTTTAGATTATTAAAATAAATAATTATGTTAAATAATTGCATGTTAAAGTAGCATTCCTCTCTGCCTAACTTTAAGGGGGCGGCACCCCAGTGCCACTTATTGACCGGCCGCCACTGTACAGTATACATTTACTATAACAATGATATTTATCACGCTTTATTCCTTATTTAAACAATTATTTATTCTCCATACCTTTTTATGAGTTATAAAAATTATGCTTTCATATCGTATACTCTGTTCCCTGGGAATTTACACAATGTTCTCACTTTGTTAAACATTACTACATTTTGCCTGAGAAATAGAACTTTTACTACATGAATCTGTTCCTTCCCTACTCCTTAAAGCTGTTCTGAAACACATTGGGTATGTATACATGTGTTTCCTCACCTGGAGCTTGTTGGCTCTGGGATCTTCTTCGTGTGCTGGAGACTCTGGAGATAGTGGAGAGAGAAGAGCCCGCACTGCTGGCCCGGGAGATGGGTAGGAGCAGGGGAGTTATAGGTGGAGAGTCCAACTGTGTTTGGCAGACAAGTAATGAAAGAAAAGCTATAATTTCCAAAGAAACTTTTTGCCTAAGCAGCTTGCGCACTTAATATTGGTGGAAAACACAGAAATGCAATTTGTTTAAATGTATTTATTTATTTTTTATGGAAGCCATATCAATACTACCCTGGTTGACCAAAAATAATAATTCTGGCAAATATTTGCCCTTATAAAACTCTATAAACAATATCAATAATCAAAATTGTTACCTCCTTCAAAGTGTTACAGGTGACAAAATTTCCATCAATCATGCTCTAATTAAAACAAACAAACAAAAACAAAAAACAAGTCACACACACTAATATGTCCCTCTGCCGCCTTTAGCTTTTCTTATGGTGAGCAATTCATGTGTGGAAATGTTTCCTCATGCTCCAAGAACCACTCACAAATTGAGACCTGGAATATTTCCATGCCATGAGAGAAGAAAAAAAATAATAAAAAATCCACTGATGGGATACTCTGGTCATTCAGTACATTCAGGTTGTCAGCTGCCGCATAACATTCCTAAGCCTTGACCAGAGGCTTGTGCAGTGGAAATACTTCCTGATGGGTGCAGCAATAGGGTCAATCTGGACTCATAAGACCACATGACCTTTTTCCATTGGTCCAAAATCCATTCTTTATGCTCTCCAGCAAAATGAAGCCTTTTTTTTTTTTTGTAGATTATTGACTAGCTGCAATTGCTGTAACATAACATTGCCAAGTATTTAAATAATCCCCATTCATGACTTTTTCATGAAGTTGATGGTTTAGCACTACTCTTCCAGGTGTTAATAATATGTTGGACAGTCCTTTAACCAATTTTAGTCATTTTTGTTTTCTTTTCTCGATGTGGGCCAATAATTTAACCCTTCTGAAATGCCTTTTTCCGGCCAGGTAGTGTGTAAATAGTGTCTTTTGTGTTCGTACCTCCACGCCGTCATGGGTAGGTGAAGAGGACGTTGAAGAGTTCTCAGCATGTCTTCGTGAAGAGGAAGCCGGTCCGAGCTCAATTGTGCGAACACGTTGGGCAAACTTTAGAGAGCACACTGACTCAATGATGTTGCTTTCTAGAGGAGAAACCTGAGAAAACAAATTAATTATTACAAAACTGCACTGGTTAACTGCACAGTAACAATGGAATTATGAGCCAGTTTCACTTGTTCATTCTCATACAGTTTAAGTCAGGAGCCTTTAAACCACACAGTGGTCCTGCACTTAAGAAGGTCTGAAAAATAAAGACCATGGTTTGGACACTACTGTATGTCCTCATCAGGCTCCCAACTTGTACATCTTGACCTTTTTCAAAATCTAAATCCTGCAGTGCGTTATTGTTACCAAACCTGGCGACTCCATTCTTGTTACATTCCAAGGGGGCAGTAATATTAGATATAGGCTATTTTTTAAGGATTTTTGTGAGTCTCTGTTGACTTTTTGTGGGTTACAGACAGCAAAACTTTTTTTGGAGACTGACAGGGGGGTTCTGAATGGGGTAAAAAAATAATAATCGGACAAATCTGGGAAATGCCAAAATCTGTGCTAATATTTATGCATAAATGATTACCATTAAATTGTCACGTGGTGCTTCCTTAGTGAACGTAAATACGACTGTAAATGTACAGGGGAACCTCAGATTGCGAGTAACACGCTTTTGCGAGTGTTCCGCAAGACGAGCAAAGATTTGAAAGAAATTTTGACTTGATAAATGAAGTCTTGCTTCTTGTTTTGACGCAGAGCGTCACGTGATCACAACTGAGCCAATAGTTTTTCTCTCTCCTGCGCTTCGGAATTGTGGGTAATCGTCTCGGTCTTAGTGCGCGTCTCTCACTTGGCATAATAAACCTTGTAAATTCGGCATTTTCTTTTCCTTTTTTTTGTTTGTTTTAAGCAGAAGTGTAAAGTGTTAAGGAGGAGTTTACCGTTTTCAGCCATCAAAGGCCTAGTCTATTATCAGTGTGTAATTGAAATCAATATTTGGCACACTGCACACACACCTGTACCAGCATCAGTGTCTTGCTGTCTCCGCTGAGCGAGTCCTGTAGCAGGTATGTGAGGCGTGAGTTTCTGAAAGGAACATGAGAGTGGCGTGAGCGCAGCGCGTTGATGACGTCACCCAGCGCCGAGAGTGACTTATTGATGCACTGAGCCTCACGCAGACGGCTTCCCTCAGCGCCGGATTTAGAGATCCTCTCAGAACCTGCTAGATCGACCAGATTCAGCTTGCCTGCATAAGGAAAGGAACAGTGACAGTTTTAAAAAATTTGAGCTGCTGTAACAAGCACATATAAGCCTCCTGGAAGAAATAATTAGTCACATTCACAAATAACGATGCCTTATTTTGACAACGGCAATAGGTTATGTACCTGGACCAATGTAATTTAGCATAGAAAAAAAATCGACAGTTCTTGGTTTTTGTGTTTCTTGTCCAAGCAGAACATTACACTGAAGGGACACTTTGACTAGCAGCCTGCAACTTCTGGGACTATTTTGAACAGGGCATGGGTAAAATAGATAGAGATGTTAATGATTAACTGTTAATTATGATACAAATTTAAATTCTTATTATTAAAAAGGTAGTAACCGATAATGCATGCATAATTTTTTTGCATAAAATTTCTCTGTAGCTCACATGTCAATTCATTTGTAAACCACAAGACTGCGAATTTGCAGTTCTGGTGATACGTAATATAGGACAGTATAATTTTCGGCAACCTTGTTGACTTCCTTATTGGCAACTATTTCTGTTTCATTACTTGATAGCAGAGATTGTTGGGATTGTGCTGCTAGAACTGATAAACTTCTAAATATATTAATTAGTAAAATATGTACGTATGTAATATATTTCTTTTGATAATTAATTATTTATCATTGCTTATTAATTGTTAATGTTTTCAACTATTAAGAAAATTGTGCGTAGTGAACTAAAACATTTACTGTTTAATGATTCTGAAGAGAAAATATGTTTTATGTTTTGTCAGCTGCCTCAAATATTATGGGGTGTGTGGAGTTATCATTACCTGAAGTGCGGTGTCCTGTGGAGGCGTTAAAACCAGCTACATTAACGATGAGGAGAGCATGAGAGCGAGAGCTGTGCTCATTCAGGTTGGTACATGCTGTCGCCCTGTTCATGTGACCCAGCTCAAAAACCTACAGGGTCAAAACAAATACTTTTTTTTACATTCACTTTAGCTGTAAAGTCATGGCAGTACACAAATATGAGAACATATGGTATAAAACATATGTTTTATATGATCATATGTTTTATCTCTCTGCTCAGACAGGGCTGAAGTGTGTGAAATGATTTTTCTAGCTTACTGTATGGATTAATGATGTTCCTACTAAAGTGGCCAAGGCGGGACACAACGCTATTGTGTAATAAGTAAAGAAGGACAAATACCCTGATATTAAGTGGCCAAGGTGGGACTTAATGCAAAACAATTTAACCAAGCAAATGCTGTAAATGCTATGTTTTACCCTATGGTATAATTTAAATAATTTTAAGGGGGCGCTACAGCTTTTCCAGATAGAATGTTAAAGCTTACATCTTTTGTTGGATAAAGTAAAAACATAAAACCTATTTTGTTTATCATTAGATATACAAAAACAAAAAAACTTAAGTTCAGGGGAAGCCAGTGATATTTGCAGAGGCCACCATATTAGCTTCACTCCGACATTTAATGTCCTTAAATATCAAGTTTCAAGTGAGGAGAGACAAAACTCAAAGCCTAAGAGGTAAATAAAAACACTGACTTTAATATTAACACTAACTTTAAAATGAATTTTAAAAAAATCGTAAGAGCTCTCACCTTATTAATATCCTCCACACTCTTTACTGTAAACTCGGTAAGACCAGGTACATACAGCTGACCGCTGCCATCTGGACACAACTTAATGTCTAGCTTCTCATTTAGATTGTCTCCTAACAGGTTCCTGAGAAAAGAAGAGTTTTTTAAAAAGTTTCTCTCAAAGCAAGTTTATTACAGGCAGTACCAATTCTACATTCTAAGCTTACATACAATTTGTAAAAGAATAAATCATTATACTGCAGCTATTATTTGTTTCACAGTATACCTTATCCTATCTCATGTTATGTTGCTGAACAACCAACCCTTACCCTTACCAGACATTACATCATTGGTTAATTGTTTACAGCAAATACTAAATATTACTTTATATTTATATAACATTTTTAACTGCATTAGATTTTAATGTCGTTCTTGTCAGTTTTATAAACATGATGATCCAATAGAGTGTGCTTTACTATGAATTTATCACAGGTAAGGGAGTTTTAGGCACTCTGTTTAATACCTTGTCTGAAAACACTGTTATCAGTGATAAAATCAATGTAACGCAGACCTTTTGTAGCGTTTGTATTCTTACCTCAGTGTCTCATTGTAGATCTCAACCATGCTGACAGTGATGGTGTAGTGCCAGTCAGGCATTTTCTCAGATACCTCAGAGAACAGCAGGCGTAGAGCTCGCTGGTTAATGCCAGGATCCTCAGGAACACCCTGTGCGCCCACGCACAAACAGTAAATGTTACCACTGACAATGCAGAATAATTTTGGGTGATCTTCATCTCAGTTATCTTGTTATTAGCTTCCCGTCCAAACATTTTTCCAGCCCTCTCATGTTTACCTCCATGGTGTAGGTTTTTCCTGAACCTGTCTGGCCGTACGCGAAGATGCACACGTTATAGCCGTCTATACAGGATGTGATCAGAGACTGCACTTCCTGAAACACCTGTTTAGTTAGAGAGAGAGACAAGGTCACTTCACAGGCCACTGAAAAACAAAAACAACCAAGTAACAAGAGCTACCCATGATTTCCTGACCTCTGCCTGAGTGGCCTGAGGTGGAAAAACCTTGTCCATATCAAAGGTCATGAGTTTGCCCTTGTTGGAAAGGTAGAGCACTGCATCGTCGTCAGAATCAAAAGACGCCACACTCTTGCCGTCAGCCTCGGCTTCACCCTGACAGATGGGACGCACGCGACAGAAAACACGTATGTTTCCTGTCAAAAAGAGAAAATGGATCATCGTCAATTTATATAAACATTTTAAAGGGTAACCATAGCAAGCTATGAGGCGGATATAAAACTTGCAATGTATAATACCAAGGTCCAAGCATTAATAACAGTTTATACTGTACCTGTTTGCATTTATGTTTCACAAACACAATTAACTGATTGTAACTGTATTACAGTAGGTATGAATGTTTTGACTACATTATAACCAGGAATTCTGTAAAAGCTAAAATGTTTTAGTTCAATAAGCAAGGAAAAGAATTAACAGTGTTTATGGAAAAATAATTACATCATAGGTTGGTATGAACCTACCTACAATAATATAGACAGAATTACTGTTTTCATTTTTACTGTTACCTAGTTTATTTAAAAACAGGACATCCCAAAGCGTCATAGCAATTTTCTAAAGCCAACATTTGTTCATCAAACATCATCACAATACAAAGACATGCATAAACGGATCCATTATCTGGGCATATTTTTGATGTATTATCAAAGGAAACTGCCCTATACAATTAATTTATAAAACGTCTTAATGTACATCATAAACAGTACCTTTGAGGCGAACCAGTTCATTGTGACACTTCTTTCTCAGGTTCATTTCCCTCTTGTATTTGCGTAGCAGCTCCTGGTTGGTGTTGCTCACCTCTGCAATCATGTGGCATATCTATACACAGAAACATTCATTACGAAAGCTCAAGAATGTGTATATGGGATAAACAAAAAGTCCCATCTAAACCTAAGACTTAGAGTCCTAAACCTAATCTGAAAGTTAAAATAAATCCAGAGTGTTTAAAGTTGAAAATATGGACTATTGCTGCTAGTTAATTAAATACTGCAATAAAATCATTTGTTCAAAGGATGTAAAAATACATCTCATTTTAATAACAGCCAATTGCTTGACTTTTATTACAAGCACAATTTTGAGGCTGTGAAAGTTGTCCTTGATGTCCATAAATATGTGCATTCATACTGCATATTAGCATGCTTATGTGAGAGTCTCACCTCCTGCTTCGCCTCAGTAATAGCTTTCTGCAGCATATAGGGGAAGTCCAGGACCTGCCTCTTCAGACAGTTGTAGTCACACGTAAGCGTCCTCAGGGCGGGCTGCAGAGTCAGCAAATTCATCCTTACGCCTGTATGGAAAAGAGGATTAAAGACATGCTTACATGCACACTGTACACACACACACACGCTAATATCTAGACAAGCTGGTGGAATACACACACACCTGCAAGGTTTTCATGCACAGCTTTCATTTCGCTCTCAGCTCTGATGAACGCCTCCTCGATGACCCTGTTCTTCTCCTCTTCAAGCGTTTGAATCTCAGTTTCCAGCTGGCTGCGCGTTCGCTCCATCTCACCCTGATGCGCCAGGATCTAACACAAACACACAAACGCAAACACAATTTGAATAAAAGAAGAAATTAGCAGAAGGATGAATAAATGTTTGTTAAATACATCAATGTTTTCTTAATATCAATGAGTTAAAAAAATATGAAAAAAAACCATTAAACAGCCCCTATTATGCTTTTTCAAATATGATCTTTCATGCCGTGTGCCATGTAGCTGTATGTGAACATAGTGCAGATAGTTTATCTGTGACGCCGACAGTTTTTGTCTCTTAAAAAAAAAAGAGACAAATCTTACAATTAACGTTACCACACTCATGTTCAAAACTGAACTCTAACACTCAAAGTGTGCATGCCTATCTACGGCAAGCCCCGAGGGCAAAAATACTCATGCTCACACACACACACACAAACACACAAACACACAAAAACACACACACACACACACACACACACACACACACACAAACACACACA
>JAQMYK010000037.1:24450278-24461118 GCA_030014345.1 Clarias buthupogon
ACACACACACACACACACACACACACACACACACAGACAGAGAGGATGACAAGTTTACACAAGCCAAGTCAAATAGAATGCGCTGCTCCTGATCCCGAACGAGTCGATATCGCAGGCTGTACATTTCTTAGACATAAAAGGGTCACTGCCTCTGCTATAACTAGAAGCTCACAGCACTCAAGCTAACAAATGCTCCATTTATTCCAGTTAAATTCTGCAGCATTTTAAATCTGTACCATCCATCTGCACTCACCTCCCGGCTCTCTTCATCCCAC
Organism: Clarias buthupogon; assembly: GCA_030014345.1. NCBI lineage: Eukaryota > Metazoa > Chordata > Actinopteri > Siluriformes > Clariidae > Clarias > Clarias buthupogon. The sequence continues at coordinate 24,450,554 of JAQMYK010000037.1, forward strand.
CTCTGCCATGGAGACGAGCACACACGAACGCTAACTGTACGCACGCCACCATGCACTGTCACATTGCTACACAATTTCCCCCTGCACTTCTTCTCCCTCCTTCACCCTCTCCCTCTCTCTCTCTCCCCCTCTCACATACACACTATGCCACTCTCAAACACTATGCTTTCACTTGCTATTCCTTAGTAACAGAAATGGACGTAGCGTCACTGTGCATGCCCCCCCTTCCTCTCCATCTTTTCTTCAACGCTCCCTCTATAGCTGCAGAAATAAATATTTTAACTTCAGCAGATGCTTCGCTCCTCCTACCCAGCCATGTGTTGGAATGACATGGCCAACTACAGTACTTGCAGTACAGTACTCAGATATTGAAGCAAATCAATCATCACACACACCAACAAATGTAATACAGGAATGTATATACAGTACTATGGATGGAACCAAATAGAAATAAAAAGATTAAAGTGATATGTTCTAAAGAAATACAAACATTCATACTGTATACGTATAGTAGATTTTTATTATTATTAATGTATAGTACCAAGGAAATCTGGTAGAGACTAGAGGTGTCTATCAGGACAGCAACCTGAGACTTGTCTTATGGACATTTCCCATGGCAATGTCACCCTCCCATCCGCTGAAGATATTTCAGCTCTAATTACAGACACACAAAAAAAGAAAGAAAAAAACAGCATTTTCCCATGCTAAGCGAACTGAGCTCACACATTCTGGTTGTATATTAAAAGCCTATTCATTTCTCTTAGATACACTGACCTCATTTTCTTCAGAAATGCAGCTCTCTGAAGATGAAATACACACACACACACACACACACACACACACACACACACACACACACACACAAACACTTTCCATCTTGCCTCCCCACTGCTCAGTAACTGGGTTACAAACTCAAACACCATTAAATAAAAATCTGAGCCATGATGCGCCAACTTTCCGATGAGAGACTGGTGTAAAAAGGAACACAAAGACATTTCTAATTATTTGGAACAGGAGTCAAATAATTTGGAAAAATAATTCACCCCTACTACTCTCCTGAGTGTGAATCGGTGCAAAACTGTAACGTTTTTCCTGGGCATAAAATATGGAACCAAGCAGGGATTTTAAAAATACATCATTTAATATACAAATCGGCCTTCACACTTGGGGATGCACTTCGTACTGAGTCTGACGATCACATACTGACATCAAAGCATATCGTGAAAAATAAAGTCATTTGGTTTCAAGATGGGTGTTATTATTATTAGCTCTGCAACATCCTTTTTTAAGGACTTTTATAAATAACAGATGATCTATAAACCTCATGAACCATCACGATTATCAGAACGCGTAGAACCCTATACTAAATATGTACTACAAAAAGAGATACTAAAAAGCTTAGCATGGTTTGAGGTGCATATCTGGCAATTTAAATTAGGTGCTTAACCCTAAATAATTATATTAAATATTTAATTGAACCCTCATCTGGAAACTTTTAATTTTCCAGTGTAAAATGGAATGAGTGACATTCTCAAACCCATCATGTCTGGGCTTGCCACAAAAGGCTTTTCTGAAATGCTTTTCTGAGGTTTTTATATATTTTTTTATGGTTTAGGTCAGTGCCGCGAGTGAGTGAGTGAGTGAGTGAGTGAGAGCGAGAGAGAGGTGCTTATAGAAATAGAACAGTACTGAAATAACACATGATTAATGACAAGCGCATCAAACATTTTACAGTACCTGAAGAAACCAGATTATCCCCTCATTGTTTATAGCTTGTTACAGCACTGTTTATTCTCTCTCTCTCTATGTCTCCCACACATACAACGGATTTTGCACAGGACCAAAACAAGAGAATGCCCCTCCTTCTCTAAAGTGTGCATTAATAAGCAAGTCTTTAATGTTTCTCTGGAACGTGCTCTGCTGTAGCTTTAACATTCCTTAATCACAGATCACAAGCTTCTTTTGCGAGAACCATGTCACACCCAACCCCTCTTTTTTTCACTTTGGACAAAAGAGACAGAGAGAGAAAATGGGGATGGAAACAAAGAAGAATTCCAATGGTCACCATAGCCATTCATACAACAGTTGGTGATTAAACGACCTGGTATTAATATAAATGCAATGATTTATTACAGTGTTCACAATGACAATTCTTGAATTCCTTCCTAGCCCCTTGACTGGGACTTACAGAGAGAGAAGTCACTCCCCCCCACTGGGACTTACAGGTACAGAGGTCACACCCCTTCACTGGGGCTTACAGGTACCGAGGCCACACCCCCTTCCCTGGGACTTACAGGTACCGAGGCCACACCCCCTTCCCTGGGACTTACAGGTACCGAGGCCACACCCCCTTCACTGGGGCTTACAGGTACAGAGGTCACACCCCTTCACTGGGGCTTACAGGTACAGAGGCCACACCCCTTCACTGGGACTTACAGGTACAGAGGCCACACCCCTTCACTGGGACTTACAGGTACAGAGGCCACACCTACTTCTTTGGAACAGACAGGTGGAGAGACCAAGCTCCATTTACTGGGACTGACAGGCAGAAAATCCATACCCCTATGGGACTTACAGGCAGTAAGTCTTCACTTTACTGGTTCTGCTAAGCCTTCTTCTCTCCAAAGCCAAGACTGCACTGTTTCACACAAAAGCAAATGGCATTGTATTGGACTAAAACTTTGCTCATTTCTACCCTTAAAAAGAACTTCTTGAACACCCATGGACAGATGCTTACCTGGATCATCTCATCTTTAACCCTCTCAAGGCAGGCGTTGCTGATTTGCAACAGTTAAAACTAACTACCTCATTACCCCAGATACATATTTTATGAGGTTTTTTTTACTATTAAAAAAATGTTCCCAAAATATCAGATTTTTCCTGTTACTAAAACTTAATTTGAGCCTGAAAGGGTTAATAAAAGCATAAAAAATCAGCATCATGAAACCCTGAAAAGCACGGTTTGACCCATCACTATTATAGCAAAGCTAAAGAACAATTGTTTCTTCAATCATTTGCTCATCTGCATCAATACTACTCTCTCTGTGTGCACACATTCTCCAGTCTCTCACCTGGGCTCTCTTGTTGCACTCAAGTACCTCCAGCTGGGTGGTGGAACATGACCTGCATTGGCCCCGGGTTCCACCACTGACAGGATTTCCCACTTTCCTGCGCCGTGTATAGCGTGAATTTTTGCCCGTTTTCTCACTGTGCTCTGCTGCCTTGGCTTCATGAAGCTCCACAGTGTTCTGTCTTTTCAGCAGGCTGTGGATGGACAGCAGTAGCAGCGTGCACAGCACAAACATGCTCTCAGTTGCTAGCACAAAAGCGCTTTTAGGTTTTCTGTAACACCCAGTTGCAAATCGAATTCTCTGGGGGACATTCAACACGCTCCTGCTCCACAGGGAGACTGTAATGGTATCTTCTGGTGCGTGTTACAGCTGTCTGTAAAATTAACTGTTGTGTTGGCGACCTCGGTGTTCAGTCAGAAAGCCTGAAGTGAAACATGAGCAACACCTCACAGCCACAGAGATCAATGTCTAATGAATTTCTTTTCAAGCCAAAGTTCACTTCTGCAATATCTTAACAGCAGGTCAGCTGCCTCCTACTGTAAATCCATTCTCAAGGTTTTAACAACCACACAGGCTGCAAGCTCCCATTAGGATGGAGCTGCTCTTAGTGCTCATTAAGGTTCCATATAGTCCACCATCTTCATGTCCGTAATGTGAATGCCTCATGCAGGGTGCATGCACTGATTTTTATAGCTGGTTACTTCCTTCAATAACAGAAGCTGGTCATGCCCTACTCACCTGGACACACTTTGACACACCCTGATAATACCATGAGCTCTTCTATGGAAAAAATTATGCAGTGAGCTTGATACAAAGTCCTTTGCATCCACCCGACTAACACGCTGCCAGGTCACGTAGCTGAGTTAATCTTTTCTATACTAGAATCACTGCTACAAAACAATCCCATAAAGTCATGACCCTGACACTCAGAACCTCAGGATTATAGACTATTAGAATATTTAAACTTCCTGTTTGGAAGAATGGGACACAGTTGCTCATCATCCTCATCCAGTCCCACAGAGTCCCACTTTTGTCCTACTCTCTCAAAAGCCTGATGAACTGTACTTTTTTTATGAGAAATAGAAGAATGTACCAAACCCTAGCCAACATGTTTTTCTTTTTGAGCGAGTGCGTGACAAACATATTTAGACAAAGATGATGTAAACATGGGGGAAGAAAAAGAGAATGTTAGAGACAAAAATATATATGGTTAGAAATACTCAGGAGAGCAATAAAGAAAAATATATAGAGAGAAAACAAAGGAAGACAGATAGACAGGTATAGATGTTTACATACCCTCAATGAATATGAATGTTATGGTAATTCTGGTCTAATAATTATTTTAAGTGGCATAATGATTATACAATATGCATATTCAATAGAAGAGTTTGGCACGCAAGTGTTCATTTTCTGGGTTTTCTAAAATTAACACAAGTAAAATTACACATACATGGACAAAATCATATACAGCACATTTAATATTTGGTTGCATGTCTGCAAGTTCCACCTTTAGCAGATTCTTTTGGTAAGGTTCTGGCAGAATTCATGTTAGACATTCGACCACTGTTTTTCAGAATCAGTGGTCTTCAATTACATTTTGGTTTCCTTGCATGGACCTGACCTTTTAGCACAATCCACTTTTTTTTGGACAGGGCTGGTGCTCCAAAAGCTTACAAATAGCTATAAATGTTTTTTTTTTTTTTTAAATAAATGTTTTGATGTGTCTTTGGGGTCAATGTAAAAGTCAGATGTAAAAATAGCTTGATCATAGACAGTAATGCTGGTGTTCCAGCTGCTTTTGTATCATGCTGGGCATGTCAAACTAATTTCCTTCAGTTTGTGTGACTGGACAGCTCCAAGAATTTGAGATTCTTGTGCATGGCAGTTGTAGGCCACATCAGTTCTCTCTTTTAAAATTCTCTCACTTTTGACATCCCAGGTTTTGGGGATGAAGTTTCGTTTTCACCATGCACAGAAATAACTTGAGATAAACCTAAAACTTGCAACGATTCATTGCACATTCCATGCAATGTAATTATGTGGACTCAATAAACATATTTAGTGAACGTACTGTATATACACCAGGCATCGGTGTATGAGTAGAGCATCCTTAATTGGTTGAGGGCTTTAGAGAGAAGGTCTAAATATAGCATGACCTATATTACCAGTACTGTGGCAATCACTGCAGTGCCACCTGATGGGTGCTGACAGTCTCAGTTAAAGAATGAGAATTCCGATGGCCTCGTTTGTAGTTGCACATTTTACAGATGTGTTAAATGTTTAAACATTTTACTCTTTGTCCCTGTTCTGATGTGCATAGGTTGATGAAAGAATTAACCAATTAATAAAAAATCATCTCTGTGATATACTGTACATCAGGGTTATAGAATTTCTTCCTTTAATTACACAAGAACTGAATTTTATGATTCAAAAAAGATCTTTATTAACCCCAGAGGAAAATTACCTAATTTCTTAGTTTACTGAATTCTTTCATCAATCATTTACAGTTCAAAATGGTTGCTTCAATCCTCAGAGTCAACAGGTCACTATAAAGTCTGTACAAAACACAGATGGAGAGAGAGAGTGCCAAACAATATTAATCATTGACAATCATAAAAATATTCTATTTACCTTGATGTTTTGTTGGCAAAGGTAAAAAAAAATATTGCTCTTAACATACTTCTAGTATACAGTGGAACCTCGGATTACGAGCATACAGTAATTTGTTCCGGAAGCGGGCTCGTATTCCAAAACACTCACAAATCAAAGCTAATTTTCCCATAAGAAATAAGGGAAACTCAAATTATTCGTTCCACAGTTCCCAAAAAAAAAAAACTATAAATATAAAGTAAAAATAAAAAATTAACCTGCACTTTACCTTTAAAAAAAAAGTTAAAATAAATCCCGACAGATAAGTGTTTCCGTTTATGCGCGCAGGCGCTGTGTTTGTGTGTGTTTTTCTCTCTCTGGCGCTGCGGAGTGTGCCCACAATTACCCACAATTCCGCAGCGCAAGAGAGAGAAAAACCGTTGGCTCAGTTGTGATCACGTGACGCTCGGCGTCAAAACAAGAAGTGCATGCGTGATACATGATACTCGGTACTCGTAAACCAAGACTTGTTCGCTTTCCAAGTCAAAATTGATTAAAAATCTTTGCTCGTTTTGCGTAACACTCGCAAACCGTGTTACTCGCAATCCGAGGTTTTACTGTACTTTATTGTAGCTTTCGATCTTATCTGGTAAGCTTCTGATTGGTTGGTATTGTCCCTCTTTTAGTCTCTGTTTGGAATTGAGTAAGCACAGGGGCACAAGGGGATTCCTTTCCTGAACATCAGATTGAGTTGCTTGGTTACTATCTATTGTCCTTCTGCAATCTTTTTTTCTTCCCCATAAAACTGATCTCAGTTGTTCTAAAACACTTTCAGTGAACTGACAGCTCAGAAGCACATTGTTTAGCACAATTCTTGTACTAATTTAAATAAAATTTTACCCATTTAAAATCATTTAAAACATTTTTTTCAATATATGGGGTGGCCAATGTTGATACTGTGGAGGAAGAATCAGTATATGAGAAACACCCTATTTTTCCCCCGGTAGGATTGTTTAAATAAAACTTAAACTGAGGAGGAAATGTGCCCCTAGTTATTATTAATTATTAATGAATAATTGATTATTAACTGTTAATGTGTGTGACTATCAGTTTACAAAAATGTGTGGAATCTGCAACACTAAAAGCTACAGCTATAAATATCACACTGATTTACTGCATAGCAGATTTCAATAAAGATTAAAAAAATATAGCAGCAGATTTTTAAATAATCATTTGCTACACATCACTAAAAATCCAGCTGATAATGTTTTTATGGACAATATGCCATCCTGCTTACTCTGTAAATCAGAAATGGTCAAAATGTTTCCTGTCTTTTAGGATTAAATTTATAATTAATTACATAATATATGCCATAATACCTTAAAAGGAAAAAAGAAAAGAAAAAAAAAAAAACATTCCTACATTTTCCAAAATTACCCAAAAATAGTTTGGATAAAACATTTGATAATGATGTTTCATAGTTTATACTGCATTTTGTATTTTAACAGCTTGATGCATTAACCTCTTTCAAATTTCACCTTCTGTCCTTGTATAGTAAATGTCTTTGCACAACCTCAACTATTTCCATCAGTGTGCACACACCCTGCTTTATCGATTGTTAGAGTTCACATCCGAAGCTAGTTATAGTTCGTTCACCTGGATACATACAAACCCGCCCCTGATAAAACTGTAAGTGCTTCTTTGTAAAAATGATAAACAGTGCTTAAGTCCACAGTTATTCATGTCCACCCAACCGACACTCCTTTACAGAAACCTGCCATGTCATGTAGCTGAGTTACAGTTTTCTTTGTACAGAAATTGCTTATATTCTTGCAGCTTGACAATCTCATTGAGTAATAATGCAGGTATTCGGAGTCTAAGCACCAATAAATGATTAGAGTATTTCCCCGTAATGCATTCAACTGAACTTAGACTTCAACTTGCAAACTTCTGGGGTCAGGCTTTTTTATCCTACTCATCCTTTTATGCCCATCAAATCACAGTTATACAGTCAGAAGGCACACTCACCATATTTCTACTTACTGTAAATGTAAAATGGAGAACTATGCCAACATTTTAGCCAATAGGGTAAACCCAAAATTTCACCTTTTGCTTCCTGTGCAGTAAAGATATAATTTATCAGTGTTACCACATGGAATTTAAATGTACTTCATTTACACTAAGGATTTTCAATTAAATCATTAATTTATCCAACTACAAATGCATCAACCAATATTGTTTTACATAATATTTCTCTGTAGCTCACGTATCTATTAACCTGCATGCCACAAAAGTGTAGTAGTTTAGGGGATGTAAAATATTGGACATTATGTTGTTTAGTGGTCTTGTTATGAATGAAGAAATAGACAAAATCAACTGTTTCTTACTCTATTTGGGGCTCATTGATTTTTCCCTATGTACTGTACTATGTACTCACTTAAAATAAATACATTCTGTTATTAAATAATTAATGATTGATTATTGATGTGTTTAAGTAGAATGAAAAACTGCAACACAGACATTAAACAAACAAAAAAAGCTTTAATTTACATCTTGCCTAAGTATTACCCACAAAAATGTGTAGAACCACCTATAATTACGACTGCAGGTTTTCTAGCACGTGTCTCTATCACTTGTCCACAGATATTTTTGGGTTCTTTGGAAGAAAACTGAACAGATATTTTACAGTTCAATGTAAGTTGTGTATATGGTACTGAGGGACTTGTATTTATTAAAATGTACCTTTTGATACATTTGTTGTACCAGAACAATACAAATGCATCCTCTTTATAGTTTTAGCTAGTTTAGTCTAGAATTTATCCATTGCTTTAGATTTTTTATCTTCTGAAAAAAGGTCATAGTTCCAGTCTAGGCTGCTTTAACCCAGATCATAAAGACGTTGTTTATCCACTCCATACAAACCACATATGGGGAAAATAATTTATTGCTGCAATAATAAACTTTTCATCATGCGTATATCTTACTAATCTTTTAAAGGCAGATTCTTTTGTATTACGACCCAAGTAAAAGTTGATAATTAAACTTTATATGCCCAAAGGTAGTCAACACAAGAATATGTATTAGTCCTGTTGTTTTATCTAAGCAGCAAGTTATATAATATTGAAACAACCCACAGTCAGTGTCTGCTTTTCTGTTTAGTGTCCACCTGACCGAGGTTCAGAGTTCATGTCAGTGTTTCACCGTCTCTTGCTTATATTGCTTACAGTATGTTCACAACCAGTTAACAACCCACGTCAGTCCTCAGTGGAGACTCTAGATCTCTATTTAAATGTTCCTATTTAAACTTCACATCAGCGATGACTCAATATTATCAGAGATTGCAGGAGTAAGGAATATATGACAAATTGGAAAAAGGGGAGAAAGGGGTAATTTAAGAGAAGTTAATGCATCAAGACAGTGACAGAAACATTAACACTTAAAAGAGAGATGCGTTCAATTATTAGAAGTAAGTCTAAGTGTGGGTGGGGGGACAGAAACACAAGCAGATGGACAGAGGATGGGAGAAACAGGAAGAGAGAAATTCTGAGAAAGACAGAAGCAGACACAGCAAGAGAGAAACAGAAACACATGGGGGATGATAGAAAGCCAATGGACAGAGACGGAGGGAGGAAGGGGGGCGGGGGGGAGGCCAAGCAAACGAGACAGACACAAACGCCATACAGACAGAGTGAGACAATGAGACTTGATGCATAGATGCATATAAAAAAAAAGTGAAAAAAATAGAAGGAAGGAGTGAGAGACAAAGACAGATCAAGATGAATCTCAAGAGCCGTCAGTCCAATTGGCATGGCTGTCCTTACATGCCCAGTGTGCGTGTTTTATTTCAGGAGATAATTACACATCACGTCAGACGGGTGGGCACCATAATCACAGGGCACATCTTAAATGGGGCATGTGTGTGTGCTCATGAGCGTGTCCACATGTGTGAGTGTGTTTGCCATGGTGAATAAATGCAGAACATCCTGAGTGAACACCACAACCTTTCGCGTGACTCAGAGTCTCCGGCATAGCGTCCAGGCACGGGCGCGCACACAGACACACACACCAAGAGAAGTAGCCATGCTGTTGTGTTGTGGCCCCACAGCTGTTTTCCACATGTGCTATTTTTACAGGACGACTCTGTCTCCCGCTGCAACTGCTGGCAACATCAGAAAACTCCAACCACTGTGTGTATTTAAACCAGTGTCAGCAAAATACATTCTGATGCCCAAGAGCTTACTACAAAACAGCCTAGGACCATCTCTACTCATTCTACAGGAGGTCAGGATCTACTTACATGGACACACAATTTATAAAATGATCCATGTACTCATGTCATTGGAGTTAGAAAGTCTTACATAGAGGAACAATTTCGACCTGATCTACATACCCGGAACCTGTCTTCCATGAGGACATAAACAGGGATGGCTAGTTGCATATTTTGCTTGTCTGGAAAAATAATTAAAGTCTTACAGTAGCAATAGCTGACATAATGCTAAGAGTTCATGTATCACCACACTGACTCCAAAATCGATTTTTTTTTTTTGCATTTGAAGTGGTAAAATGATGCCATTCCACTAGAATTCTTCAGCTGTTGTTCTAATCTACATATAGGCAGAAATCACAATGGAGCGAATTACTGGCTAAGTTTGTTTAGAATTATAAAAAAAATCTAGGAAAAAAAAATCTGCCAAATGTGTGCGGAGATGACCAGCTCGCCGCTTCACAGATATCCTGTACTGTGACTCCTTTAAAAAGAGCCCAGGAACTTGACATTCCCCTTGTTGAGTGCGCGCGTAAACCAGCTGGGGGGTCGAGACCCTTACTGGAATATGCCAGCGAAATCGCCTCCACTATCCAGTGCGATAAGCGCTGCTTAGTGATCGGCTTCCCTGTACGAGGTTT
>JAQMYK010000037.1:24482253-24510663 GCA_030014345.1 Clarias buthupogon
AGCACCTTGGTCCTGGAGGAACTTTGTTTCGTTTCACTGTGTACTGAACTGTATATGGTTGGAATGACAATAAAAGCTTACTTGACTTGACTTGACTCTTGACATGCAGATTAGGCTAATTGGCGTCTCCAAATTGCCCGTAGTGTGTGAATTAATGTGTGAGTGAGTGTATGTGTATCCTGCGATGGATTGGCATCCTATCCAGGGTGTACCCTGCATCGTGGCCTAAGTCTCCTGGGATAGGCTCCAGGACCCTGAATACAGGATAAAGCGGTAATTGTTGATATAGTTAGGTTTTCTATGAAAAGATGTTCATGTAAGGAGTCACCAGTGTCAGTTTTTTTGTGATGAGATTTCTCTAAAACATTTTACAGAGCTGGATTTTCTATGGATTTTTAGCTTCAAAAGAAAGAAAAGGCAGAAAGGGGTAAGGTAGCAACTGTTTAAAGCTGCTGAGATTGGGTGCCAATATATGTGACACTATGTGCAATTTGGAAATGCAATTCAGCCTAGAGTGCATATCTTGGACTGTGAGAGAAAACAAGGAAGGAAACCCACAAACACATAGAACATGCAAACTCCTCACACACAGACTGGAGGCAAGATTCGAGCCTCCAACCTTGATGGTGTGAGGGTACATATGCATTTCCCAGCTTAATTTGTAGGTTCATGTGTAAATATAAACTATTTGGTGTGAGAGTACATATTGCATTGCCCAGCTAAATGCACTTTTGAGATGAGTGTGTGATGGTTTAAAAGAGACATGTTGATGCGTATTCTCTAGCTAGTAGCTGCATTAGTAACATTCTATCTCTAGTACAACAATGTGTACCAAGATTAAGAATACTGTAATGTAGCAAACTAATTATCATGAATTGAAAACATTTCCTTTTAATCAACGTGTGTGCTGTAATGATACATCTATGTTGCATTTGCATGTGCTGAATAAATGTCAACTAAATTTCATTAACCATTTCTGAGTCAAAAATTATCCGCACTCTGCAGAGTTTATTTCTAGTTAACTATTAAAATAATATCGTTGATTTTCGATAGACTTTGTCCATCTGTCAACAAACTTCCATATTACTTTTGTTAGCAGATATCATAACACTTCTGTTTGCGCTCTTCCGTAAGTTAATTCGGCACCAGGTACACCCTCAGACCACAAAAAATTAATCACTTCACGCTGCTCTTCTTTTGGGCAAATCACAAGTAAGGCATCCATTTTTGCATGCACCGCCGTTAAAAATGAACTGATGCAACATGTCACACCTGTACAGCACCAACCGGGGAGACGGTAGCGCTAATAAGACCAACGGAATGTTTTATATAACCAGAGTGCGGATAATTTTTGACTCACCCTCAAATATTCAATTTGTTCTTACCCAGCATGCCTTGCGATTGCCAGGTATAGTCATACCAGGTCTTGACTCTGTTCTGAACCTCACGTGGGATCTTATAAACGGTCATGTACTTTACCGTGCTGTCCACACACGACCTGTAGTATGCTGGACCTGCAGTAGCTGCTCCTACAACATCTCTCATCTAAAAAAAAAAAAAACACAGACACATTTTTTCAGACAACTCATGATGTCTGAAATCCCTCTGTAGCATTGCAACCCTTTTCTTTTACCCACCTGACCGATCATAATCGAGAAAGCAAACACTCCCACAAAGTAATTGACCAGCTGAAAGACGATTTCGAAGACCGTCGTGGGATCTGGGAGACCGCCGATTGTGATCAGAGTTTTTACAGCAAAGTAGTAGCAGCGGATATAACTGCATCATAAAAACACACACATATGTTTTCGTGTATTTAGGTATTTAGATACTCATACAGACTTTGAAGTGTATGGTGGAGGGGTCACCTGTTGCCTCTGCCATCATATACCCATTTAGTGGAGCCGAGGCCTTCGTAATCAGAGCCCCAGTAGAACAGACAGGCGTTGCAGTGCAGCGAGTAGAGCAAGTACGCGCTGGTCCGGATCACTCTGAGAGCAAGACATGAGTGGAAGAGGACACTATCTGAAGTTTTACTTGAACACATTTGAGTGAATTAACGATGATTAGATATGCCAGAAACTGTGCCAGCATACTGTAGGTCAATGATGATAAAAAAAAAAAAAGTGCTTATATAGAAGCCTGGCCGATGTGTGTTAATGAGGTGGCTTCGAACTGTATATTTGTGCTTTTGGATATGTCAGTTAGAACAAAAGTTATCATTACTTTTATAAAAAAAATTTTTTAGAAACAATCGAAAACAACCGTAAAAATATGTGATTGTGTGTATTGGGCTATTTCTTTGCCTATGTGTCTCAGTTTCAAATTTTTGGCTCAGTCATGTCTGGGTAGTCGGTTGAAATGATCATAAATTCAGTTAATCTTATTGCCTATTTTGTGCTGAATAAAAGGATGTCACTCTATACTGCATGATCCTGAGTCCTATATAAGTTTATAAAAAAAAAAACAGCACAACAAATAATGGCTAAAATAAGTGCTATCTGAAATTAGACAAAGACAAATAAAGGCAAAAGCACGTTTGTATTTTATAATTGAGAGCCAAGCCATCTGTTTTTCCCAAGGACACACAGCTACCCTAGTGAATATCTTAGATACTGTTTTTTTGTGTGTGTGTGTGATCTAAAAACACAGAATTGGGTTCCAGCGTAACAGGACCTGAACGCCAACACCGGGGCCGACTAAATTCAATTCAGTAAGTAATTGACTGTATGTTATTAATCTGTGAATTGCACTGAGTAAGACAAAATAAAAACTTGGATTTTATCGTGGAGGTACAGGGTCACTGAGGTATAACAAGAATACGAGGTGTACGGGTGGGAAGGGGGGGGGTTGTAAATTGTTGCAAGAGAACAATGGGTAACCCCTTCTACATTTAAAATGATGGTGATGATGATGATGTGTGTGTGTATGTGTGTGCGTTTCTTTTTCTTTTGCCCAGAATTGTAATCAGAGATTTTGTGCTACACTTGGACACAATCCGAACAAGTAAGTATGACTAATAAATGGCATAACTGATTTAACTGTATTTGAAATTATATTATCGTTTTTTACACCAAGCCGTTTATCCACGTTTGTGTTTTAATTGCAGAAATCATGTACCACATTATCAGCTTTGTTGATATTGAAGAAGTGGAGGTTGTGCCTGCAATCTGGGTGAAGAATGGTGTGTGTTTATGGCCTCTGTACAAGGGTGAGGGAACTCTGAGGGCAATCAAGTGTTTGGAGCAACCCCAGGAATCTTGGTCTGCATATACAGTTAGAATTATGTATACAGGAAGTATGTATAAATCATTTTTGTATAGAATATGTTTAATTTAAAAGATTAAATGCTAAACAACTTTCTGGATTGTTTTGATTTTTTTATTCTGTCTTTCATAGATAATTACAGTGAAGCATGCCAGAAGCTGCTTCTTGTAGAAGCTGGTGAGATATCAGTCAGATGGTGTCATCTCCAGTCAGAGGCTGAACCTGACACCCTGAGGCCACCAAAATGTAAAATAAAGTGAGATTGCGTGTATATTATGTAATTCTTTAACACAGACGTGTCTAACAGGCCCTTGTATGTTTACTGATTAACAAATTATGATGCACATTTCTTTGAATGGAAAAAGGGAATATTTCGCTGAATAGTATTTTCTATCTATTTTCAATTTCTTGCCTTCTCTAAAGACGTAACAGATGCCTACTGGATGATTATGACACTGATGATGAGACTACCAAACCACTATCCAAAAGGATTTGTTCAGGTTCTAATAATCTACAACCAAGTAATCTAAGAGAAAGACAAAAGCCCCCGCCTTGTTTGCACCAAAAGTCCACGTTTGTGGCACAGATTGCAGAAACATCAAGACCATCTTTGTTGGAGATAGGCCCTGCCGCTGAGTGGCATAAAAAAACTCCTGGTTCATCATTGACATGCCTAAAACAACTCTGCCACGTCACCAGATGTCCCAGCAGGCGTGGCAAGCAAGAAGGTTTGCCAGAGCATCATATGACATCACAGATCACCACACTGAATTCACATGGCAACAGGACACAACTTTACCGTCTCCTGAGCAGGCAGCACATGGCTCCATGGCATTATGAAACGAGAAAAGGCCTCTCAAGCTATTACCCATTCATAACATGTAAGATTTGTTCTGTTTTCTATCATACTATATATTGACTGTTAGTGAAAGGCTTATGTCTTATCATGGATGGTGTGGTGAACCTTGTAATTCCTGTGTTGAATGTTTCAGCGCTTCTCCATGACATAATAACTAAACAAGAAAATCTTATGAAGCAGCAGAGGTACATAAGGATGGTGCAAGATCTCAAGGGGAGATTTGTTCACCACGCATCGAGATCACTCCATAGCACATTGTGTGGGAGCAGACGTGCATGGGAGCAGGCATAGCAGTCAACTTCAGGGAGAAATTTGGTAAGGTAAACAAACTCCAACTGCAGCTGAAGAACACAGGACGATGTTCCATCATGAAGGAAAACAGAAGATTCTTGTATTAATTAGTGATTAAACAAATAAGAAAGACAAGCCCACGCACGAGGCCTTGAAACAACCACTGGTATAGAGACAATGTGAAAAATGTGTGCCTGCCTAAAATAGGTTGTGGCTTAGACCAACTTAAGTACAGTAGAATGAATACTTAGAGGTGTTCAAAGGCACAGGGATAAATATTTTCTTTGGTGAATCATTAGCTCAACCTTTATATTTTTGAATGCATAAATGTAAAGGAGCCTATTCCTTGCAATGGCAACAATAACAAAAACACAGTATATGTAATTTGTACTTTATGTTTTGACTGATGACGTTCACATTGAAAACTTACTTTTAGGTTTTACTAAAAGGTGTGCACTGATTTTTTCTTTAATTTATTTCAGTAATGCAACTTAAACGGTGAAACTAATATATGAGATAGACTATGAGCTGTAATCCATAATCATATCAATTATGACAAACCACGGCTTGAATTATCTTGCTTTTCATTTATTAGTTTCAACTTTTAAGTTGCATTACTGAAATAAATTAACTTTTGCACAATATTCTAATTTTTCTACGCTATCTTTTGTCATAAGGACAAAAAGAGGGAAATGCTATGCAAATGTTTAAAAAGCTTGATACTATGTGGCTGAGCTTCTTGTTTTCAATGAAAATGTTTTTTCTTCTGTCTATTAACTGAAACTTTAGAAACATAAAGACAAAAGCATATTTGTGTGTAATCATTCATTTTCAAGGTCACACAGCAGCCTTGTGAATATCGTATATACTATTGTGTGTGTGTATACTGTAGATACAGTACATACAGAAGAATAAGAGAGGTGCCTCTCTCTTTTTTGATTTTGCTTATCCCAAATCCCTACTTGTCTTGTTTTGCGACTATTTGACTGAATTTCCACCACATCCCACAGAAATACCAATGTAGCACAAACTGCTGAAAAAAAGTCGATGCTGGCCATGATAGAAAGTTATCAGAAGACCCACTGCGTCACATCCTGTCATGTATGGGGCTTAGCAGGCAAAGAGTCCAAGATTGTTTTTCCAGCTTCTAAATTCCCCAGATAACAATCTGACCAAGCATCCATAGGATGCACTGCCCAATATACAGTATTAACTCATTATCTTGATTAATAGCAATAAAGAAAAGATGATACCGGTTGTGCGTGTGTGTTAGATTTACAAACACATTATTATTACACTTAGAGAAGATGAAACATGTGCTTTTTAAATGGAATGTTAAGGATGAATGAAATACTGTACTATATGCATTTTAACTGATTACTGTATATTATCAAATGTTGTGTACTCTAGGCTTACCTGTAAATGTAGGCTTTTTTCATCACCGCCTCCAGACGATCATTAAATTCAAAGAATGCCATGTACTAACAGAAAGAATGAGAGGTAATAATAATAATAATAATAATAATGATTTTGTCTGTACTGCAAATGGAGAAGTATATTTCTTAAGCAAATGTCTGTAATTAAATGTGTATCTAAGTGCATTAGAGCTGGTTTTACCTTTAAAATACGTGGGAAGCGCAGAACAGATTTAACACCTGTGAAATAGTAAAGAACGTCCAGGGGCAATAGACTGATCATGTCCATCTGAAACATTGAGATATCAGTCAAGCACTGGAAAAGCAAATGTAATTAATTATGTGGAAATCCCATGTGTAATCTACAAATATGTACAATTCAGCAATTTAATATGTAAATCATTTCGCAATTGTTTTAATATATATATATATATATATATATTATATATTATTATTATTATTTTTTAAATTAATTAATTAATTAATTTATTTATTTTTTACCATTTTCATGTACTTGACCTGCTTGTTTACTTTTAGCACTGAATCTGCATTTTATCGCATTTTCCATTTATAAACACCTATATCTTTATATGCTTCCTTCAAATGAAACTGTTAAGTATTTTAATCTCATTGGAAAATAGTGTCATTCAAAATCATTTGGAATATTTTCAGACAAATGCGTCATTTCAGACCAAAGTGCAAGCAAAGTGTGTTTATCTGCAGGCTATAAATGATTACGTTTTTGCTGACATTTAAGAACTGAAAAGGTGCTGCTCTTAAATTGCTGTGCAATGCTGCATATAAGTGTAATTTATTTTGTCTGTATTAAAGAAGGCTGAATGATGTCTTTAATAAAGCGTGGTGCTTATACAGCTGATGAAGGGCTTTTATTCAAAACAACCTGTTTATCTAGAAACTATGTGTGCTGTGCTTAACATTTACTACACAAGGTCATAAGAGCATGTGGTGCATTTATGCCTTTGAGTGACATAGACTTCATGTACTTGTTCAATACATTATCCTGATAACTCTAGTGCAATTTAAAGAGGCTAATCTCAGACACCAAATATGTTTTGGTCAGTCCACTTCAATTAGTGTAAGAGGTAATTTTGTACAGCTGATTTATTATTATTGTAAAAATCGTTTCTTTAAAGGCTATTCATTCCTTCTTTCTTTTATTCATTCAGTCAGTCGTTCAGTGACCAGTGATTCAGCGACCAGTGGTTGGCTGCACACATACTGTATGAGATTTGAACCCCCAACGTTGGAGGTGGAAGGCGAAGATGCTAACCACTAAGTAACAATACCATGTTAAAGCACAATACTCACCTTAAATCGTTCTGTTTTCATATAATGTTCTCTCATATCCTTTTTATCACACTGAAACACAAACATTAAAAGACATATATTACCAAACACTATATCCACTTGTTTTAAAGTGATGTTGAACTATTATACTATATAATATTCTACAGTACATGTCCCCTTTTTGTGTGCATTGCTTGCATACAGTATATACCAATCAGCCATAATATCGACACCACCACCAGGTGAACTTAATAGCACTGATTATCAACTATATACCAGTAAACTGGTGACAGGATCATGGGCACCCACAGACCTCTACACCTGTGGGGACCAAATGCGAGCCTGTCTGGCCTGATCCCACAGAAAAGCCAATGTAGCATAAATTGCTGAAAAAAGTCAATGCTGGCCAAAACAGAAACATATCAGGACACCCGGTGCACCACATCTTGCCATGTATGAGGCTTAGCAGGCAAAGAGTTCAATATTGTTGATCCGGCCTCTAAATTCCCCAGATGTCAATCCAATCTGGCATCCATGGGGACCCCACACCAAAACCCATAGCACCAAAAGGATCTGCCGCTAACATCCTGGTGTCAGATGCCATAGAACACCCCTAGAGGTCTTGTAAAGTCATACCCAAAGGGGCCAGAACTGCCCAGGTGGAAAAAGGCAAACCTACACAAGACCATGCTTAATGTTTTGCATTGTAGTGTTATGGCTGATTGGTGTAAGTACACTGTTTACTGTAAAACTATGAAATCTAATGCATGTATTTATCCATCTCGCTCCACACACCACTATATCTCCCCCACGGACAAACTGTAGCCTGGGCTGAAAGACCACAATGTCCAGGATGTAGATGGTGTCACATAAGTAGTCAGCTAGCAGCCAGAGGTGGATGTTCTCTGGTGTTTGATACGGGAACGCCCAGCGCACTGGGATAAGCCACACGTTATAGTTCCATGCACACATCACAAAAAACAGCCACACCACATA
The DNA here is from genome assembly GCA_030014345.1 of Clarias buthupogon. Lineage (NCBI taxonomy): Eukaryota > Metazoa > Chordata > Actinopteri > Siluriformes > Clariidae > Clarias > Clarias buthupogon. The sequence goes on from JAQMYK010000037.1 coordinate 24,490,390, forward strand.
GATCAGATCTGTCCAGAGGAAAAACAGATAAAGTTGTGATGAGCTTCACAGCAGCTATTGCACCTACTCCATAACTTCTGTATTTTCTTTTATATTAAGTAGGATAATAATATTATTAAGTCTTTATAGTTTACATGATAGTTATAGAATTATATAAGCATTTTCATTTCACATTATACAGTAATATACAGTATGTAATAATTTACAGTATAATCACATATATTTAAATAATTTTAAAATGATTCTTTTTTTTTTTTTGGTAAAATGTGAAAATAAATGATTTGTGTAAAAACTGTCCAAAAAAATTATTAACTTAAATTCTGTCTTTTTCCCACATAATTCCACCTTTTTCTAAAACATTTAAATAAACATTCTTCTGAGAATAATGTCACAGTTCTTAGAAAAAAGTCAGAATTCCGGAAAAGAAAAAAAGTCAGAACTCAAACATACTGTATTTTTATGAAGGCCTTAATCCTCTTATGTAGTTAAAATAACTTTATTTTAATCATAAAAATGATATGTAAAAATGATTTGTGCTAAAAATTCCATGTTAAAATATATATGTGTAAAGAAATTCACATAAAAAAGAGACACAATATGTTAAGTGCCTAAAAAACGTGCAAATTTCACATGAAAATCATTGTGTAAATTTTCTGTAATGGTGCAATGTAGTTTTGTTCACGTATTTTCTCATTTCTGTTATCTACAGTACAGTAGATACTGTAGATACAGTAGATACTGATAGATGTAAGTCACAAGTGGGAGTTGCCTGTCAAACTAGTATACAATTTTATAATGAGGTAAGGGGTAGTGAAGAGTGTCTTACCAGTGAAAGGATCGATGCTTGAAGGGAAACGATACTCAACGATGGCTCTCAGCCAGTCTGGCATTGGGGGCACCTTGGGTACTTTGATTTGGTAGCCCATAAACTCCAGGAACTCCTCCTCTTCGATCTCATCGGCAGCAGGAACATCTTTCGGCTCCTCGGGTGGAGGAGGCGGAGGAGATGGAGGGGGTGGAGGAGCAGTGGCCTTTTTTGTAGGTGCTACAGTACACATACAGACAGGCAAAATTAAATGTCATCTCATTCTTGAAAGTATCCATTCACACAGGGAAAATTAAAGAGAAAGAATTGTGGAGGTCATTATGGTAGGACAGTTTTAGTTCACTAGTCAATTTAAACCAGTTTTCGAGAATGTGATTACAGAGCAGTTTTAAGATTATAAGATGCCCCAGAAAGCAGAAACTGTGAGAGTGTTTTCTCCATGGAAGATCTTATAATGAAAATTATTGAAAATGATAAACCTGCAATTTCGCTACGAAAATGAATATTTTCTGTTTTCCTTTACATTTCCCCAGTACCACTACTGTATTTGTTACTGTCCCATAGGTTTCATATTTTCTTCTAAATGCTCATTTAGATGAGCATCATAACAGAGATTTGATCTTGACTATTCTGACATGCCAGAACTTTATTGTCAATGCAATAGCAGAAAATCAGTGGAAGTTTTTAAGAAAGTTAGGGGGATTTCAACTCACAACTAAATCATTATTTTAAAAGCAATTAGGGCTAAAAACATACTGTGTAAAGTGGGCAACTATGGTATCCATTAGCAGTGTTGGGGGACGTCACTTTTTAAAGTAACTAATTACATTACAAAATTACTGTCATTAAAAAGTAATCAGTTGCATTATAGCATTACTTTCTGATAAAAGTAACTAGTTCGAGTACTTTTTCATTGCAGAACATGAAAACTCCTTTGTGATTCCTCATGCGTGTTGTTTTAGTCAAGACATTTATAATTATTCTACCGTCATCACTCAGTGAAGTTTGGCCCATAATCTGTTAACTACTGAAACCCCTATCTCACCTACGCGGTTTCGCACGGTGGCCATAAGTACGGTTGATCATGATTCACCGCGAGTTTTGACGCTGTGATTACGTTTCCATCTTCCATCCGGTCCTCGCAGACCTTGCAGAACTACGCGGAATGTTGGGCGGTCACTCGCGAACGCTCACAGTGCCTTACACCGCTTCTTACCGCGAGTCAAACCGCATAGGTGAGATAGGGGTATAACAGCAGTAATAACAGAGGGGGGCAGGGCTTGTAGGATGACTTTCACACACAAACACACTAACGGAATGACTGCTGTCTGGCTCAAGGATTACATAAATTGTCTGAATAACGGATTACATTTTTAAAAATATAACTAAATAACTGAGTACTTAACCTAACACGTTAGATTACTCGTTACAGTACATCAAAAAAGTAACCCAAGTACTGTACTTTGTAACGCGTTACACCCTACTAACACTGTCCATTAGTTAGTGGGGTATAAATTAGTTAGTGGGATTTTAACTTACAACTAAATAATTATTTAAAAAGCAATTAGGGCTAAAACAACATGCTGTGTAAAGTGGGCTTTAAAAGAAAAAAATGTCCCTTCAACTTGGTATTGTGGAACTATGGTATCCATTACTAAAGTTGTAGTTCCAGATAGATGTTAAATCTACAGTAGGTCAATGTGCATTAAAGCTCTTCTGGGAGCCTGTGATGTCATAGCAACATAATAAATCATTATGTTTTTTTTTCTTTGTTACCCATCATACATCTACTTACTCGCAGAGGGACTGTCCTCTTCAGACTCATCTGGGTCAATCAGCCTTTCTTTAGTTCGTTCTGTTCGTTCCTTAAACAGCTTAATCAGGTCCTGCAGACGTTCATTAAGTATGACACTTTTTTGACTGGCCGAAGAGAGAGGACGCTCAGCATCACTGTCACAAATATGGGATCACAGGTATAAGTCAACAACAAATTGTTCAACATTTTAAATTCCCTGTCTTTGGTGATCTATGCCTGGTTTGTTCCCAAGTGTGGTAAGGATATTTTAATAGCATTATCACCCATTAAGCAGGCTATAAGAAAATATATCTATTTTGAATGGTATGATCTCCCTATTAAAAGTATCTCTATAAACAAAAATATAGCATAATGGTAAGCAACAATTTCAAACAATCTAGCCAACTTTGCATCCATTTATCATGGCTAGAATCTAATCATCAACCAATCAATCATCAGTGCCTTAAATATAGTTTTGAACACTAAATCTCCCAAAGTTTTCCTACATGCTAATTGTCTGTCTTTTTATATTTTTTATTTTATGTTTTTTGTTCACATCAGCCTAAAGTCTATCCATATTCATTAAACATGGCTATGTAATCGGGGCTTTAGTAGTTACAAAAACGTGGGTGAATTATGATCTATAGTATGTGATCACGGTATGCTGGACCACAACATACCAGTAAAAAAGTACTAGGAATATTTTTTTAAAATATGAACCAAAGCTGAAATGTATCGTTAAACAACAACATGAAAAAACTGAACATAGTTGAAGTCCATGAAATGTATTAATCACCATAAAAAGTATAAAACAATGAAAGATAGTATGGAAGTATTTTTTAACATATTCACAACACAGTTTTATTATAAATTTGTTTTTCACTTTGCGTTCAATGTCTTTTGCCAACATCGGCAAAAGAAGGTAGTCAAACTTTAACTGATCAATAGACTGACACAAGATGATGTGAGTGGTCACAGTACATAGTGTAAATGCTGACTAAGCAACACAATATACTGTACAATACACTACAGTTTGCTTTGCCCAAACTGTATAAATATCCTGAGCTGTTAAGAGTCTAGGAATACCTTTAGCAAATTTTAAAGCTAGTCAGATGTGAGGAAACACTAGTCAGAGGTAGTTCATTATATTTTAGAAATTTAGGAAGTGTGTAAATGCCATTTACATGCGTTTAGTCTTCACTACAGCCTTGCATACAATAGAAAACCTTAACCAGAGAGAAAACAATTAAACAATAAAGCTAAAACTACCATCCTTAGAGGGGGCGATGATTTACTTTTACTACTATGCTATTATTAAGAGTTCTACTAAGTACAGCCATGTACTGCATTATTGTATTCTATAATCATTACTGTATTAGATTGTGTTCATTGAAAATTTGTTCATTGTAGTATTTCTTTAACAAGACTATTCCAGAGATTGTAGACCTCAAGGCCAGTCACTCACTCTTCCTCCACAGTGAGGAGGCCAAGCTGGGGGGTCTGATCTTGATGTTTCTCCATTTCACCCTCTTTACTTTGGTTGTCTGCCTGTGAAGCCCTCCTGAAATAAAGACAAACAAGCATAAAAAATAGAAAAGAACCAACTTGAACAAATTTTCAACTGTTTAATAGTGTAAATTCAGGACTCACTCTACATGGACTGCTTTGCTGCAGCATTTTAAAAAGTAAGGGCAAACAGAGAACATGTTTTATTAGATTTATTTTTTAGAAAGGTTTTAGCACAATACCAAACACCACACAATTCCAAAGCCATTTCAGTATAGGAGAGCTTTCAATGTGCGGCTCACCTGTGGGTGGCCAGTACAGTAATGGGTACAGTTAGGGTGACACCATTCAACTCCTGGGGTTCAACAATTTGTGGTACAGTAGGAATGGATCCACCTTCGAATTCTTCTACATTCACATGAGGACATTCTGAGATTGCAGCAAAGAACATTTCAGAAAGTAGTGCTCTGTGGCACTTTGCATCACTGTGGTCAAAACTAGGATCTATGATCTGAATAAATATTTACAATCTTGTCCATTTACGTAAAACTAACTGGAAGAGGAACACAAGTCACTAGTTAATTCACCTGAGTGTTTGCTTCAGGACTGGTTGATCAAAGGAAAAAGGGAATGGCTGAGGTTGTAGGTTGTATGGATGTTGGGATGCTATGTTCTGGGCTGTTTGTGGGTGTGTTTGATTTCAAAGCTTTAGCTGCAAACTCACACCAGGTTCATATTTTGCTACTTAGGAAATCTTTTTGAGGCTTAAGCATGTTGAGGTGCTGGAAAATATTCTGGCAGAAAAAACCATTAAAGGAGCTTCTGACAGGTCTTGAGGTAGGGGAAGGGTGAACTTGATTTCCTTCAACTGCTACTGAGGATTTGAGAAGGAAAGCACAACATCTGGGATTTTGCTGCAGAACAGCTACTGTAGATTGTACTGCAAATCGCAGACAAGCAAGTGCTGGATGTCACTACAAATGTGATTCTTGCAAGGTCATTTTTATGATATGTTTTTTTCCCCATAAATAATCATAAGATATTTAAAAATGATTGACTACAGTTTCAAAAGGAACAGAAAATTTCTGACAGATTCTTTTAAATTGTAATACAGACACTTGACTCTTCCAGGCTCATTGCATATTTACACCTTAATATCTATTAGTACATATGTACATACTCTGTGTACACTTCATGATCCATACTGACCTTCACGTTCCTCTTTAAGTGCCTCATCCTCCTGTAGGGGAAGGAGAAGATTAGTTCCTTAGTCAAAAAGCAAACCCTGGAAAAACAAGCCTCTAGGAAACCTATCCCTAACTGCAACTAGAAAACAAACATACAGAAAATCCATAAATTCATAACCAGAATGATGACCCTACTTGTACAGTAGTTTCAGTCCTAGCTGCAGTCAAAGTCATTGTACCAGATATGAAGAAGGAGGTAATATTATGGACAGAGTCTCAGTCAACCTATACCGTGATCATAATATAAGGTCATGACCAATGAATAGTCCTTTAATGCATAATGTGAGGTGGAAGAAATTAGGTTCTGCTGCAGGATTTCTGGGACTTAACAATTCAGGATAACCTGAGGACATATCCATAGCTCCTCCAAATGGAGACAAGCCAGTTGAGATGCCTTGGGCATTTTATAAGAATCTGTACCAGGAATGCCTCAATAGATGGAAACCATGTGGCAGACAGTCTTGTTAGAGAGAGTTTTTCTCACAGTGTGCTTGAAGTCATTTGATGATCCCATGGGAGGAGCTAAAATCTATGGTATACAGTAGGTCTGGACTGACCTTTCAAGCCTGTTCCCACCACTTGGAATTACATGTTAGCAATCAAAGAAATAGAAATTATTGGGGCAGGGGTAGCCTAGTTCTTAGGATGTTGGTACAATGATCAGAGGGTCATGGGTTTGAACCCCAGCACATTTGGTCCCATGTGGTGAGGAGTGAAAAAGCCCAAAAATCATTGAACATGCAATTAACTTTTGGGACATCAGTCCCACTGCAAAAAAACAAAACCTAGTTTCAACAGTGGAATAGAAGTAATTAGGAATGCAGTAGCTAGTTTTAGCAGATTTTTAAAATAGCTATCCCCACAATACCAGTCCCTAAAACAGCAATTTGCAATCCTTGCAATGCTACCAATTGATATTTTGCAGCATAGTAGTCCCTAAATTGAGACTCCTTCCTTGCAGTTTCCGGATAGAAATCTTTAGTTGCAGTTAAATGGCAATCTCTCAAGACTGCTCGGATTTGGTTAAATAGATGTATAACAGCTGGAAGAAAGGGAGCTGAAGCACGTCTTGCAAGCTGAGAGGTTACAACTGAAGACACTACAGGTTAGCGTCTAAACAGATGTAACAATACAGGTGAATGGTCTTTTGCTCTTACTTGATATTCTCTCTCAGGTTGTAGTTGGACAACTGCCTCCAGTGGTGGGGCATCTCCTGCCTCATGTTGACTTGCAGGAGTGGATTCCTTTGGAGTAAGTGGCTCTGGTGCCTCCTCCTTTTGTGAGATTTGCTCTGAAATCTCAGTTATATGTGTTTCAAGCTCTTCAACAGGGCACACATCCACCAGACAGCTGTACATGAAGTTTTATAAGAGAGAGTGTATGATAACATCAACAAAATCCCAAAATCCATAAGTGCAGACACATATCTTAAGTGAGATCATGAGTGAAATATGACAGCTTGTTCAAACAGAGTTCCACAAAATGTTTTATGTGCTTTTCTACAAGGACAAAACTACATTGGTGTAAGTCCGTGACACCAAATTGTTTAAGAAATAGCTGGGAAAGACGGTTTGAAAGCTAAAATTTTAATGTAGCTAGCCCGCAATTTTAGTCAAATTATTTTATATAATTTGTCATGTTGCTCATATCTATCTATCAAGCTCTTGTGTCAGTGTACCCTTTTTATGTCCATTATTGATTTATAAAGTACCTTGGTAAAGAATTTGGTTGTATGTGCAAATTTGAATGGTGTAAACCCTAAAAAGCTCATTTATGAACATGCATGCTGTGGGGGACACATACCTCTTAATGTCTGCTCTGTTTTCAATGGAAAAGGTTTGCAGAAACAGAAGTAGCACAAGAAAACATTTTATTTCAAACACATACGATTTATTCCAAGCCAGAATCCTTAAAGCAAGCTGTCTGACCTCGACTTAGCCTTTGACCATAAATGCTAGCTGAGCAGGAAACATTAATTAGGAAGGCATGAGTCAGATAAACATGTGGTAAAGTAAAGGAGGGTGAAGTTAGTAGTTAACTGAGAATGACTGAGATCATTCCTCAGAAATAACATTCTGACCAAAAGACAAGAATAGATGGACATTTTAGGGAAGATGAAGGCTAACTGCACTATATCCTTATGGAACAGCTGCATGCTATAGGCCAAAGATTAAGAAGCAAACTTGTAAGTTTTAAACATTATTGCCCTGGGCATGTTTTTATTATTCTAATAATTTAAAATCTCAGTTAATAGGAAGGGTGTTCAAGTCAAACGGGGATTTTTGATTGCCAAAAAAGTAGAACACAATAATGTATTGTAATTTATAAATAATTGAATAAATAATACCCAGCTACACTAATGTACTGTAATGTGCAAATGGTTTTTGTGACTGATTGTGTGTACAGTTCCCACAGATCTCTCTTCTGCAAGTTGGTGAGAAGTTATTTTTGTCGATTTTTCAAGAAACAGGTGTGCTTTAATACATTTGCCCCAATCAAATGTTTTACTGCAGCTTAGAGGCTCATCACATACAGTACTGTGCTTGAAGTTAAAAAAAAAAAAGTCAATCAGTTTTTATTTACGAGAAATTTTTATACAAGCACCCGTTTGACTTGAATGCCCAATGTAGTTTTTGGGATGAAGGAAGTGTTCACAAAAAAGTTTACAAGAGTCCATGCTTGGAACAAGTTTTTGTAGGTGATCAATTGGCTGGTTGTCAAAAATTGCCATAGTTTACAACCCACTGATACACATTTTTTTATTTTCCATGTAAATAATTACTCAGCCAACTTTTCACTAGCCATTATGTTATCAGCAACATCAATAGCTAACTATGGCTAGTCCGCACTGTACCATGACTGAAATGAGCAATGTTTTATGTTGCATAATCAATATAAATTAAAGAAAGATTTTGTCAGTACATTGGTCAGAACTCGCTCTTTCAACAATATCTTTTCTAATACATTAAAGGACCCAAAACTAGCCTTAAAAGATTTTCTGTCTATATGTCTGTATATCTGTCTGTATGTATGTACAGTATATACAGTCAGATTTTCTCAAAGCATTATGCAAAACTGTCTGGTGAGAATTTAATGACAACTTTTGCAGTACTTAGATACTGTATCTGACTGATGTTTATCCTGCACCATTAATGAAATAAAAATTGAGTTAAAGTGATGTTATGAACAGTTATCTGGTATATTTAATAATCTACTTTAAATAAACTACTAATAACCTATGTACTTGCCCAATATCTGAACCAATAGATATTAATGAGAAAAGCTAAACTTAATATTATTACTGGGACTCTACTACAAACTCTTTTCCCATCAACCGATGGGTAGTTACACTATTGTAATTTATTTTAAATCCATCTTTGGCCAGAAATGGTGTGATTTTACTGTTAAATTGATTAAGGACCATTTAAAATGTCAATTTTCAAATATTGTTACTGTCTGTTATCCCATGACAAATTTTTAGATTTGCTTTATACGTTTTTGCATAAATTAGGCAAAATATTTTGACCTTCTGAAATATTACGTAGAAATGTTACCTTTTCCCCTACCATCTTTTGTAAAACATTATTTGCTCCCAAACTTCAAAACTGTAAAATTCAGTATCATGTCGGCACTATTTTATATAAAGTGTCAAAATCCTTTAAATACATGAAAAAAAAAAAAAAAAAAGCAGGGAAGTTACAAGCAGTAGAGCATGTAGCATGGGCCATGCACAAGCAGTCAAGTTCAAGCACCCATTCTCCAGCACAATCACAATCAAAATGTATATATATGATGGGTACATGCGTCACAATGTTATTGAGCATAAGTCATTAGTATTTTCTATATACATTTGGTGAACTACAGTAGGCATTGCCATATATGAACTGAGGAAGATGCAGTGTGGTGTACAACCTTGTCCAACACACAAAGTACTGCCTATGATTAGGTGTTGGAGAGCAATTTGAGATTCAGCCTTGTGTTAGCTAGTTAGCTTTGTAGCTGGAAATAAAAAAACATGCATGGTTCAGAAGTGATTTGTAATGATGTGGAAGCAATTATTAGGGACACAAAGTGTTGTTTAAGATGACGTAACATTATCTGAAGTGTTTTCTTGCTTCTGTGTGTTACATGGTGCTTTCTTTCTTTCTGTCTTTTCTTTGGCTCTGATACCTTACAGGTGCTATCTAAATGATCGCACAAAGTGCCAAGGTATCAGGACCCTTAAATAAACGCCGCCAGGTGAGGCGCGTTCACTCTGATTGCGGCGTTGAATGGCAACCATGTGTATAAATGGCCACACCTCTGCCTGTTCAGAACTCCGCTGGGTAGCAGTGCAAAGCATTTTCACGCGGATCTGCCCCTCATGAGACCCACGTCGCTACACTGTGCCTTTTTTTGCCCTCTAAAGTAAAAACACAGAATTTAATGAGGGGGTACTAACTTTTGAACATGACTGTATGAGTCAGTAATGTTTAGTCCTGAAGTAATGAATGAAGTATTGTGTAGGACAGTACCAGATTTTATCAGTGCTCTTGTAGTTTTATGATGGACAAAAAAAAAAAAACTAAAAAAAAACAAGTTTAAGAAAAATTGTAATCCATTGTGTATATTCATGATACACACTGTAAGTTTGGGTGCTACTTTTTTGTCCTTATTTGTTGCAAAATCTTACTCAGCATTTTTACTCTCCCTGCTGTCTTCCTCACTCTCTTCACGTAGCGGCTGTAACCTGTAGGTCAAGCCACAAAGAACAAACAACTCCTCAGTGTCCAAAAAGTCACCAGACAAAGAGAACCCACAGCAAAGAGAAGAGTATAGTCACAACAAAGATTGATTATGCAACAAAGAGAAAACTTTCAGTCTGCACCAATGTGCAAAGGGAAAGAAGCAAAGGAGGACAAGGAGTGATGGAACTTACTCTGGGTCATCTTCATTTTCTTCTTCCTGGATGTTGGAGAGGCTTTGAAAAAAAAAAGAAAGAAATCTGGTGAAGGCTGAGGACTGTGTGGATAAGTTTGGTGTAGAGGAGAAAAGTATAAACCATTTGTCATTGTACTGTTCCTGAGTTTAATTTTTCTTTATTAAAACTTTTTTGACACCAAAACATGGAACGTCATAGTAATCACTGTCATCTATCTGTTATTACTTGAAATACAAAATGTGTATTTTGATTTAGCTATTACTATATCACTATTATATCCATATCATATTAGCATTTAGTAAATTTGTGATATTTGAGAGATTTGGAGTGTGTGTGTACAGTTCCCACATCTCTTCTACAAGTTTTTCTACAAGACTTCTACGATTTTCAAGGATCGAGCATTCCACCCAGTGAATGTTCACAGGAAAGACTACAGTGGGCTCTGAGCCACCTCAGCTGGGCTTGTCATTCAGAGACATAATAAACAAAAGGTTTTGAATGTTTTACTGCAGCCAAGAGTCTCATCACCACACTGTGCTTAAAGTCTTCTATAAATTATATAAATTGGTTTTATGCCTTCATTCCCAAGAAATTTCATCCTGATTTGACTAGTAAGATCAGTGCATGATTTGAAGCAGATATTCTTGTTGAATGTAAATCTTTCTCCTACTTTCTTACTTTAAGAAAAGGCAAGAGTTGAATGAAGAAGTTAAGGCTGTACTTTATGTTTCACCAGAGGAGATACTGTAATTTGATTAAATAAGTATTTGCACTGTTACTTGAGTAACAATTTTGGGTAGTTTCATTATCTTTCTGTTTATAAAGAACATTAGCTAAGGGACCCCTAAAGCTATAAAGTATGTTTTTATCACAATGGTAGATATTAGACTACAAGCTCAGCTACAGACTCTATCTGATTTGATCATGAATGTCATTATGCTGCATTATGGTGGCTTTGTTATATTGTACATTGTAAATGGTTAGAATTGGCTAATCTTTTGTATTTTGTGTATGTGTGAGTGAATATGTGTATGTGTGACTTACAGCTCTCCATTCTCTGCTTCAGACAGACGTTCTGTCTCTTTGACTCTGATTCCAGTGTGTTCCTCCTCCAGTTGTCTCACTGCCAGTTCAGCAGCCTGGCGTGCCAACTCCTCCGCCATCCTCGCCGCCTCCAGATGCACACGCTCCAGCCTGCATGTTTATTAATTCATTCATCCATTCAGACAGCTACTGTACAGGACCATACCATACCATACTATACAATACTATAATATAATATAACTATAATATACTTTACTTTACTATACTATACTACGGTATACTATACATCCTGATCTACATGTACATTTTAGGGTAAGTCACTTAATTTAGGGTAAGTCACAATATATACTATTTTTTCTTCATAAATGACATGGATTTGAATTTCTTTCCCATGATAGAGTGAACAGCTAGCATTAATTTAACAAGAAAGAAGAAGGAAATCAGGTGTTAGCTGACATTTGTACTACATTACCAATGATTTACTGGAATTAAGGAGAAGCCCTTTGTGTTTTTTCTATTACAACATATTTGCTCTGGCTTTACAGTTTTACAACTGTATGAGTGTAAAGCACTCTTATTTATCTAATTATTTATTTATTTATTCATTTATCTTGTCAGGTAATGTCTTGAAATGTCTTACTGTATACACACAAATCACACATCATAGTATTTTGTGTGACTGCCTGCCATGCTTATGGTGCACAATTTGGTTACCAGTGAAAATGATTTCTCACACTCCAAGAACCACTTTTTGACAATTGGAGTCCTATAATATGCCCTTGCCATTCGTGAAGAAATATTTCATTGATGTAATGTCCTGGCCATTCAGTACATTCAGATCATCAGCTGACTTCATTTTATTATTGCCACATAGCATTGCTAAACCTAGACCTGACCAACTTAGGCAACCACAGGTCATAACACTGCCTCTCGAGGCATGTACAGTACAGTGGGCACTCTGCATGATGGGTGCATCACTTCATGCTTTTCCTTGTTTATTCTGAATCATCACTCTGGAATATGGTCAATCTTGGAATAATTCTCCCCAAGTGTTTAAGTCATCTGATTACATCATATTACATCATATAAAAAAAAAATTATTTATCTTTTTTTCATTAGTAAAAATTAGCAAATGGAGATTAAACAGTTCTCAGAAATACAAACATAGACTCCCTATCTCAGTGGGAATATACAGTATATTGTGTATAGTTTTTAAACATAGAAATAGAAAAAAATGGTTTACAGTATATCATAACATCGAATCTAGAGATATGACCCTCACCTCTTTTTCATGGAGACCAAGGCAGCTTCTTCAGCCTCACGTCTAATTTTCTCTATTAGAGGAGTCCAGCGATCTGTTTGTATTTCAGCATCCTCCTGCTGTGTGACTAGAATATTACATGTGGTGTTGTGTTGGACATCCAGCAGAGGGCAAAGCTGATTCTCCATCTGATCTTCAGGTTGTTTCTCCAACTCAGCACTGAGCAGACAAACCTGCTCCACCTGCTGCTGCTCCCAGTCTGATTCTACCTCCTCCAGCACCATGTCCTTCTCCAGTACCAGGTTCCCCTCCGGCACCAAGTTCTCCTCTTGCACCAAGTTGTCCTCTGAGATCAGATTGTCCTCCTGCATAAAGTCTTCCTGCAGGATGCAGACTGAGACAAAAGGGGAATAAATCATAAAAGAATAGGATGATATCTATTAGTGGATATAATGCACTTTAAGAGACAGCAGTGACCTGGTCAATTCTTTTACTTGTGTTTATCTAAAAATTCTTATCTATTTCTTAATGATTAACTTGAGAAGTTTTATTCTTTATTATACCTCATTCAACTTGCTTTACAAAGCTAATTAGATTATACTGTAATGCAAAACTGAATCCCAAATCCATCCTGATCAAGGGCACTACTTGATGTGAAGAATAAGGGATTGCAGCCTACACAGCAGACTAGCTTTACATTTTAGACATATAACCCTGGAAACCTGGAAGTTGATATTCTGAAACGGAATAAGTGAACATATAAAGAGAAACAACATGTACAGGACTATCCACCACCCCCATAGTTTATTCTCCTCCCCCTTTGGCTCCATTGTACAGGTAGGGTTTTAATAATACTTTTACCCCTGTTAATTACACTAACTATTGGTAACTAACTGTTGGTCACGAGTAGAGGTTAGTTACTTCCACCCGTTGTGGAGAGATATGTGTTGGCGGAGCAAAATAACTAGTTAAATAACCAAGCAAATCATAACCTGTTGATAACAAATTTTATTTGTGGAACTGTGTATAAAAGCAATATCACACTTGAGGTTGTGCCCTTGTGCTGAATATCAGCATGGCCGTGTCCTCATGCCTATGACTGCATAAGTACAACAGCACTCCCTCTTGTGTGAGTCAGTATTGCTTAATTATCAGTTCTGTTATAGCAATTCCTCCACAAGTGTCTCTATTATTCTTCTCTTGATGGTAATAATTGGACAAAGCAGCTTGTCATTTTACTAAGAAATTAGAAAGCACAAAGACATGCTTGACATTGGACAACTCCTACCAAAAATGTAAAATGAATGTCCTGCCAAAGAAAACACCATATCAAAAACATTACTGTGCAACTTATTATAGAACTTTTATTATCTATTATTATTATTGTTATTATTAATGCTATGTATATATAACTAGCGTTAGTACCCGTCGTTGACAGGAAAAGAGTTTGAAAGAGTTAAAAGTTTAAAGCTAAAAATAAACTGATCAGCTTTAATGTAATCTCTGATATTATTTCAGGTTGAAGCCCGTACATGTCTGCCTGTCTTTCTGTAGGGGAGAACTCTCTGCCTAACTTATCCGTACACAAGTTTTTGTTGTTGTAAGGTTGAGTATCTTACACCTTGTTCACATTAAGTTGTACTTCTGTTGTTGTCAGCCGATTACACTCCCTGTTCAGTAATCAGAGAGTTAATCACAGATGAGAAATTGAAAAAGTAGGTCAGATAAAGATTTTATTGAAAGTTTTGTCATAAGAATTACTCCAGTGCATTAAAATGTACTTTTTACCACTTTAGCGCTGTTATTTCAGCAGTAATCCCAGTAAAAATATTCAGTTTAGATTTTCTAATTAATATCTATTATTGGCGCAAGTGTTTGTTTACATTGATCAAGTAGCTTATTTTAAAGAATTAAACCTGGCACATAACTGTTTATAAGGTTGTTTTTATTCAACATTTTGATTTTAGCAAATTAAAATGTGCTCTCAGTTCGGGTATTTTACAATGCCGTGATTTTGGACTGCTGTAGATACAGTTTGATGCTCTAATGTTTTTTATCTCATAGTGGCGCTCCATTACTACTTTGTACTAATACCACAGTTTCAGAACATATGAGACAAACTGGTTTTCAACTTTCTGCAGGAAGTATAAACATTCACTGATCTGTCCATTTATCGTTGAAGGTTCAGTTTTCATAGTTTTCATTTACTTGCCATGCTGTGTCGCATTTTTATTTATGTTTTGTGAGGATTTGGGTGTTCGGTAGTTTCTGTGTGTTCCTCATACTCTGTGTACTGTACACATGGTAAACTATTGTGTTGATTGGCTTTGTTGAGTGATGTGTATAGCCAGCCACACCTTGAGGGAAAAAGTGCTATATTCATCCAAAACATAACTGCTCAGAATGTCCTCTCTATTCAACATTTTTATTTTATTCATGGTGCAGATTAACTTCAGGCAAATACAGAGGGATTGGTAAAGTTTCATTAAATTCTGTCCAGCCAGTTTTGCGTGATGATGTTACTGTACAAAATCATCTGCACAGACATACAGACAGATGGACATACACACAGAAATTTTTCGGAGGCTGGGTTCAGGTCCTCCAGTGCACGAAACATAAATACTGTATATCATTGAAAAAGCAAGATCTGACCAATGTACAGACAAAACCTCTCTTTTATTTATAGTTTGTAATTTGCTGCTCTGTGACTGTAAGATTGGAAAATTAACCAAAACCTTCTGACAAATCAGTTTAAAGAATTCATTAAGCAATTTAACTGAACACAGAATTTTTATATTTTTGTGTCGTCTGAAAATCTAACAAAGATTAGTTTTAAACATCAAGGAAAACAAAGAATTTGTTTAATTTCTTTAAATCAGAAGGTAATGAGTTAGTAAATAACTTCTTTAAATCCCCCCTTGGAATTCATTGACAATGTTAGGATTGTTTGGTTCTCTACAAGGCTCTGCATATTAATCTTACACCAAGCAGAACATTTCAGCATTTGAAAATAATTTATTAAGCAGCAACAGCACCACCACCACCACCAACAAAAAAAAGCTTGTTAACTAAGAATTCAGCTTTGCACAGATCTGTCATTAGTAATTTAGCTCTTTTACCATGATAATGTCAGGGCGTGTGAGATCATAAACTGAGCTCATTTGCAATGCATCACAACTTAATTTTTGTTTAAATTAAAAAAACTTTACACTTGTTGACAAATCTACACAGTTGAATCAGCTGTCAAGTTGGTTTATAAAGTAAGTTCCTAAATTTTAGCGAGCACAAACGGCCAAAACACATTATTGGTGCAAATTATATATTTTTTATGTTATACATACTGTATAATACAGAAAATGTGTGTGCCAAAAGAACTACAGTACTTCTAAAGTTTATGCAAGATGGAAATGACCAATCTTGCTTCACTAAAAATTTCAAATTGCTAACTTCAGCCATTTTGGAGAGATGATTTTATATGTGGCCAAAAATGGTCATTTTTCAGCTTTAAATAATAATAATTAAAAATGCAAATTATTCATTATTCTTTATGAGTATTGATACTAAAATTGGTCTAGGCTTCTAAAAGCAAATGACCTGTAAAAATTGTTGCTTATATGAAAGTGTCCGGTTTTTGGTAAAAGCTTAAAAATAAAAAAAATCTGTAGTGTCTGTAACCATGCCAAACTCATGTTGCAATATCTTAACAATTTAGCATTTTAGAATAATACACTTTTCAGGATTATATCTTTTCATGTCAAATCTAAATTGTCCAACTGAATGACAATTAAGATCATTGAAAGATTTGAATAATAATAATAATTTTAAAAAGTTACAGACACTACATAAAAGGGCATAAAATTGTATTTAGCAAATATACTTCTTTTGTATCTCATAAAAAATTCTTTTTTATGCATACTTAAAAAAATGAAACATGGATTGGGAAATAGGAAGCAATAAGTAAAAAATGGTCTTTTTATCTTGGTCTTTTTAATGGTGTTTTTATCTTGATTGATAATCTTGATTCTAAGGTCACGAGTGGTCGTATAAGCATTTCACTGAATATTGTACTGTGTATGTGAAAAATAAAATTTGAATTTGTTTTGATTTGTTAATCAATCCTATCTAAAAATTCACTTTTTCACCTAGGTGAGAAACCCTAGACAAAACACCAACACCATGTTTTGGCCAAAAGTAAATATAAAAATTTTCTTTTTGGGACTGAATGAAAATGATTATGGCTAACTTTTTATAGCATAATACTTAGCAAGTGCAGTACAATATCAACCCAGCTGTAAAAAAAAAAATGTCTGGAAAACACATCTGTAGAAAGAAATTTCTCAAGTTGACCATGCTTCTGGAGTAGCAGAGGAAAACAAAAGTCTGGAAGAACTAATAAATTATGGCATAGCTTCAAAAGCGTGGCTTACAGGTTTGGTAAGCTTGACTAATTCAAAAACATTGTAACTAAGCAGTCAGCTTGTATTTTTACAGAGTCCTGCAGTGTGCATCTGTTTGCTTCCACTGGACTGATTTTTCTCTTTGTCACTGGGCATAAATCCCTCTCCCAGTCTTCTTCTCCTTATGTTTAGGGGGCTCTCATGGCCTTCTCCCCTGAAACAGAAGGAGAAGAGGAGCTGAATTACAATCTGTCTCAAATACTGAAACCTCATCAGGCCAAATACACAGAGAGAAAACCTTCCAGTCCCAATTCACTGACACCAGCGTAACGACCATTGAATTTAAATAAAGTTAAGCTAAATCAAGTGTTTAAAGTGGGGAAAAAATGCAGAAATTCAGAGAGACTGTGCATTTTTATTTATTTATTATTACTATTATTATTATTATTAGTAGTAGTAGTATTAATGATGATGATGATGATAATAATATTAATAATAATATTTAGAATAAAATCACAAATATATATATATTTTTTTAATTAAAATAAAAACTTTTTCTAAGCTAAATAAATGTAGATGAAAGTTCTGAAAAATTTTATACAGTATATGTGACTTTATTCAGTAACTTTGGAATATAAACTACTGTATAACTTTTATCATAACCTATGATACTTTCACTAAGATACTCTATATCTTGAGCCTTATTCTTTATGAGTATTGATACTAAAATTAGTGTAGGCTTCTAAAAGCATATGACCTGTAAAAATTATTGCTTATATGAAAGCATCCGGGTTTTTGGTAAAAGCTTAAAAAACTAAAAATCTGTAGTGTCTGTAACCATGCCAAATTCATATCTTGATCCTTAGGTAGCAGTTTGTGTAAGCCTTAATACAATTTGTGTTGCAAAAATTTCAATTCACTCGAATTATGGGTGTTGGAATTAATTATCTTCGAGTGGTTAATTTTGGTTTTGCCCAACACATCTGCATGAACTTTTAACCCCAAGGATATGCTTCAGACTTTTATAAGCATAAGCATTCTGCAGAAAACAAATGGAGAAACTATTAATTATTAAGAGGACTTCTGGCTTGCTCTTTTCCTAAAAGAACATAAATAAAATATGTTTCATAGTGTGAATCAATTTGACTTGTCTGTGTTCACCACATACTGTAGAATGCCACTTTCTTGCTTCAATCAATTCCAACAATAATGTTAACATAATTGGGCATGACAAATAAAACTTTTCAGGAGTTTTGACTTAAAAAATAAATGCTCATCAGGTGAAGATGAAAAGAACAAGAAGAAAGGACAACACTATTGTCAGTAGTTTGCCAACATGCTATGAAGTCAGTGTGGTTTCTTCAGGATCTATTCTGTTAGCAGAGAATCATAAACAGAATAAATTTTTTTGTTTGTTTATTGCACAATTATAGTATATAACGGCAATATTGAACTTGTAATTGTCTGATTAACTGCATCTTGCTCTCGTGTAGTTATCTGCACTCTGTACTGCGCAATACTGCTTAAATGTTCAGTTCAAACAAGGTTTCAAACAAAGATCGTCCATAATTAGCTGATTATTAATAACATATTAGTAAAAAAAAATAGGTATTTAAGATCAGCGTGACCTGTCATAAAACACATATAGTTGAAAGTCATTTATTCCTTATTTACCAGCTTGGAAAACAATTCCTAATTGTAACAAATTCAAACAGGATCACAAAAAAACACTTTTAGATTTACTATATCTAATCTAGTAATCATTCATACAGTATAGAACAGGTAAACTTGTCACCATTTGTAACACTCTTGTGCATGTAGTCTTGTCTCATGCATGCATTTTAACACCCTTTTCTGCAAATTATAGGCAAATATTATGAATGATTAGCAACAGATATATGTTGCACATGTTTTCCAGCTTCATGTCTACGTTTGGTGTGTAAAAATATTGTATATGTTACTGAGGAGAAAAAAGGACAATACAGACTTACTGCTGAGAACTGTATCTGACGTATCCTGGGAAAAGACATTAAACAATTAGATGGATGTAGACTTAGATTTTCAGCATAATAACAACCAATTTCAATAACTGAAACTCAAGATTATGCGTTTTTAGGCTGTTTGATTATCCTACAGTAGGTTAACCTTCACATTTCACATTCATTTTGGTCATTATTTATCCACCATACAGACATTTTGCTTTCACTAGATTTATTGGCTTTGCCTTCAGAAAAGTAATAGTCAGTTAATTCACTTTGCAAAAATGGACTTTGTTATCGCCAGATGAGACCTTCAGGAAAAACTGACTGTGATAATTTAATCATTGGATAATAACTCTCTCACTTAACTGAGTAGGCACAAGGGTAATGCGCTGATAGTGCATGTCTCAGCTGCCAGTTTTGTGGTCAGAACTGCACTGATAGATATATAAAGTGACACGGGCAAGAATGTAATATTCTAGATGAACTGGCATAAAGGTATTTTAAAATGTGAAATTATGCTAACATTACTTCTGCTGAGACATACAACCCGTAACATACAGTAATATAATAAAGTAATATACAGTACTGTACATCTACAGTACCAAGAAGCCAAGGTAACTCTGAAGGAACTAACATATACTGTATGGGAAAATAACAGCATTAACAACAGATCAAAGCTATGGTCAAAGCTAAGCTTTAAGGAAGAAGGCATGCCACATGAAATATCACTTGAAGAGTGTTAAAGTGGGGCAAAAAATATTTAGTCAGCCACCAGTTGTGCAAGTTCTACCACTTTGATGAGAAGAAGCCTGTAATTTTCATCATACTGTCAGTATACCTGAACTATGAGAGACAAAATAAGAAAAAAAAAATCCATCGTGTTGCTGGTATTTTGGCCCATCCCTCCATTCAGATCTCCTATAGAGCAGTGATGTTTCGGGGCTGTCGCTGAGCAACATGGACTTTCAACTCCCTCCAAAGATTTTCTATGGGGTTGAGATCTGGAGACTGGCTAGGCCACTCCACGACCTTGAAATGCTTCTTATGAAGCCACTTCTTCGTTGCCTGGACGGTGTGTTTGGAATCATTGTTGTGCTGAAAGACCCAGCCACATTTCATCTTCAATGCCCTTGCAGATGGAAGGAGGTTTTCACTCAAAATCTCACGATACATGGCCCCATTCATTCTTTCCTTTACACGGATAAGTCATCTTGGTCGCTTTGCAGAAAAACAGCCCCAAAGCATGATGTTTCCACCCCCATGCTTCACAGTAGGTATGGTGTTCTTTGGATGCA
>JAQMYK010000037.1:24524599-24536604 GCA_030014345.1 Clarias buthupogon
TTGACATTTCTGTCTTAATAACTGATGGGACTATGATCATAGGAAGGTTAAGTTTAAAACAAAAATGTTTAAATATAATATATTCTTCTCCTGGTCCTTATTTTAAATGGGTCATAAAAAATGTCAATAATTATCGATATCGACCGATATGAAACACTGATATCGTGATACAGTTTTCAGCCATATCGCCCAGCCCTAGGACAGACATACAATATACTGGACTTTAGACATTTTATCCAATTAATTACACACTAATAATATTGTATATAAATAATATTGTATATATAATATTGTATACTAAATATTGGTATTTGGTGCACTGAAGTGTCTATTCTTTGTACAATACATATGAGCTGTCACTTCCTTGATTGAACCTGTGGAAAATCGTAACTCGAATAGTCGTAAGTCAGGGACTACCTGTAGTATGTTTTTTTTTCTTCTTCAGAATGTGTTCATTCTGTCTCACTATCATAACAGATAACCTGGGAAGCTTTCCTAGTCCTGTTGAAATTATACAGTGGAACCTTGAATTGCGAGTAAATTGGTCTGTGAGCGTTTTGCAAGACGAGCAAAATTTAAAAATAAATTTTAACTTAATAAACGAGGTCTTGACATACAGTACGAGTAGTAAGCATGTGCTTTGTCTGCTGAGTGACATGTGATCACAACTAAGTTCTTCTCTCTCATGTGCTATGGGATTATGGGTAATTGTCTCCCATGTTCAGTATTATTGCGCAAGTGTCAATATCCGTGCGCAAGTGTACTGTTTATTAGAACATTGTGACCACGTATGTGTAAAGCAAAAACAAGTGTCATTAGAGAGGTTCCTTGTTAAAGAGTGTGCGTGTGTGTGTGTGTGTGTGTGTGTGTGTGCGCGTGTGTATACTGTATGTGTGAAGCTGAGAGGAGAGGAGAAGGGAGGGTTCTACTGTGTAGGACGACTACAGAGAATGACTAATGAATCGATCTATAATGAAGTTTCACTTTTTGAACTGAATTACTGAAATAACATAACTTGGAAATGATAAAATTGACAAGAGTAATGTGCAAAGATGGATGATGTTTAAGAAAGGGGAAAAAGCACTGAAAAAACTACAGTATACAGTGAAAGACATCATCTGCAACAAAAGGGATTTTCAAAGAGGATTTGAGAGATGGGTTCAACGAATACACGCAAATGCATGGTTTGTGATGGAGATTACGTTGCATAGTACCTTTGTGTAGAGAAAGCATTAATCTACAAATGTGCAATTTAAACGCCATGTGTCAGTTAATTATGTTATGGGCACTTTTGCTTTTAATTTATTGAGATGCACCTGTAAAGCAAAAGTGCCCATAACATAATTAACTGACACATGGCATTTAAATTGCACGTTGCAGTTGATGTCTTTCACTGTATACTGTAGTTTTTTCAGTGCTTTTCCCGCTTTCTTAAACATCATCCATCTTTGCACATTACTCTTGTCAATTGTGTCCATACACATTCTGTAGTGCAGTGGGAGACCATCAACTGGGGGATTTAAAAGATTTAAAAGTTGAGGCATGCACCACTTTGGCGAAGACTTTGTTGAATAGTACTTTTGAATGGAGGAAGAATTACTACCTGCACTACCAGTCAAAAGTCTAGACACACCTAATTTTATGTTTTTTCCTGATTGTTATTTTTTATACATTGTTAAACAATGTTGAAGGCATCAAAAATGTGCAATAATCCCCCTTAAACTGTTGATATTGAGATGTGTCTACTACTTACGCTCTTTAAAGCCTTCATAACGGCTCTAATTTTAAGGTGCTATTTATTGGTGATTTCTGAGGCTGGTAACTCTAAATGAACTTCTCCTGTGCAGCAGAGGTAAAGGGGTTGGACAATGAAACTGAAACGCCTGGTTTTAGACCACAATAATTCATTAGTATGGTGTAGGGCCTAGGGAATGTTTCATTGTCCAACCCCTGTATATTTACACAAAAGTCAGCTGTTCTATATATATATATATATAGAACAGCTGACTTTTGTGTCTTACAATAGTACTTGGCTGTTGTTGTTGTTGTTTTTGTTTTTACATAATTTTCTAATTCCATATGTGTTATTTCATATTTATGAAATCTGCAGTATTGTTAGAGAATGTGGAAAATAAGTCACAAAACAAAAAAACATGAATCAGAAGGTGTATGCAAACTGGTACTTTATGTCAGTAAACAAAAAGTTATGCCCACTTTTGCATTACTTTTGGATTACAGCTTTCATGTACTGTATGTCCAATTAAACTCATTTCTGTGTAATGCATTATATGCAGTATAATGATTAATAGTCAGCTGTCATTAGTGTAATTACCCACCTTTTTTCACCTCTTGGTCTTTAACTGATGCTTTTTGTTCCTAAACAAGAAAAAAGCAACTCATGTTAAGCGATATGGCTGAGTACAATTCAAAACCCTGATTTACATTTCTTCTTCTTTTCACAGGAAAGAGAGTTAGCATTTTACATTTATTAATAATTCTATGATGTGTAAAGACCTTTTGGTTCTCAAATGCTCAGAGCCTTTGGTAAAAGACTTTTTTTTTTTAGATACACTACCCGGTGTATTTAACAGTGCACAACTGCTTTCAATTGATCAGTTAACCAAAGTAAAACAATAAACCAGTTGACATTGTTGCCAAAGAGTTTATGATGCACCTGGAATTCTGTCAGAAAAAAAAAAGTTTAGTGCTTTACTGTTTCCCGAGATGACAGAGTCGGGAAAAAGAAAGGAGAGCTAACTATGGATTTATTAATAATTAACAGTAAAGCACTAACTATGGATTTATCAATAATTAACAGTAAAGCACACTTACAGTATTAACAGAAAACTCTCATATTAAAGAAAAAAACTTTCTATTTAATATCCTCAGTAACCATGCTGGGTCTTTCTGGGATCTGCTATAAACCTACTGTACTCCCTTTTATTTTAGCATTTGATGGGAAAGGATAATGTTTCTCACTTCACACTTTATTTGTTCTTCAAATATATTGCATGCCAAGCATCTTCACTGTAATCTTTACTGTCAAGCAATCTTTACTGTAATACAAATGTGCACATTTCTCTGTTTGAACACACCAGACAGTTCTATAGACATGAAAGTTGTGACCTCTGGAAATGATATTAGATGACAGGGTAAAATCAAGCATCTACATTCATGCAGAGCTGCTCCACACCATCAGGCACCAAGCACTGTGTCCTGCCAGTTGCAAGGTGGGATTCCATGAAACAGACTTGTTTGTCCTGAACATCCATACTTGATCAAATCGAGATCTATGGAATTTAGAGGCCAAGTCAACACCTTGAAGTATTTTCATGTTCCTCAAACCATCCCGTAACAATTTCTGCAGTGTGTCAGGGTGCATTATCCTGCTAAAAGGCCACTGCTTTTATAGAATACAATTGGCATGTAAATGAGGTGTACTTGGCCAGCAGCAATGTTAAGGTAGGTCGTACAGTACTTGTCAAAGTAACATCTACATAAATGGCAGGACCTAAGGTTTCCCAGCAAAACATTGCCCAGCGCATCAGACTGCCTCCACCAGCTTGCCTCCTTGCCATAGTGCATCCAAGAGTCATCCCCAGGTAAGCTACACAAATGCGTCCAGCTTTGCACATGATGTAAAACAGTGATTTATCAAAACAGGCCACTGTCTCTCAATGTGCCCATCCAGATCTGATGCTCAGGTGCCAATGCATTCTCAAACCGCTTAGACTGCTCAACGTGACCATTATGACCCCTGTTCTGCTGGAAAAACTATAGGCACATTGTTTCCCCCATGGGCACTCTTAGAGGCTGCAGAAGAAAATTTGTGGGGAGATTCACAAGGAGTGGACTGCAGCTGGAGTCAGTGCTTCAAGAAACACCACACATGGACGTATCCAGGAAATGCACTACAACTGTCGCATTCCTTGTGTTAAGCCACTCTTAAACCAGAGACAATGTCTGAGGCGTCTTACCTGGGCTAAGGAACTGGACTGTTGCTCAGTGGACAAAAGTCCTCTTTTCAGATGAAAGTAAATTTGGCATTTCATTTGGAAACCAAGGTCCCAGAGTCTGGAAAAAGAAAGGAGAGCCACCAAATCCAAGTTGCTTGAGGTCCAGTGTTAAGTTTGCTCAGTCAGTGGTAGTTTGGGGAGCCATGTCATCTGCTGGTGTTGGCCCATTGTGTTTTATCAGGTCCAAGGTCAGCACAGCCATCTACCAGAAAGTTTTAGAGCACTTCATGCCTTTTTTCTGCTGACTAGATTTATGGAGATTCTGATTTCATTTTCCAGCAGGACTTGGCAACTGCTCACACTGAGATCTGTTACTATATAGCAAGCTGTGATGTGCTGCTTGTTCTGACATCTTTCCCACATAGCCATAATTTACTTTTCGAGCAATTTGCACTACAGTATGTAGTTCTTTTGTAGGATTGGACCAGAGAGGATAGCTTTCACCCCCCCCCCCCACACCAATATGCCTCGTGCTCCCATGTCCACCATTCTGGTTCAGCGTTGTCCTTCCTTGGCCTCTTTTGGTAGGTCCTAACCATTGCATACTAAAAACTCTCCACAAGTCCTTTTTTATGGAGCTGCTCTTTCCCAATGAACTAGCAGTCACAATTTGGTCCATCTCAAAGTTACTGGAATAGACTTTAGAAAGCAAAATTGCTCTCCCTCCCTTTTTGCTCATGTATGCAAAAGGGCAGATAGTGCTTTTCTCAAAGGCTGGTACACTGCAATGTGAATATACAGCACATGATACATTTTATCCTTTCTGGGTGATAACTGACTTCTGATATGGGTAAGCAGGCTGGTGGGTGGGAGCAGAGGGATGACCAAACTAGAGATTAAAAAGAAAAGAAAGCTCCTAGGTAGATTATATTTGGGTACTGTTAAACCATTTTTATTTTTGTACTGCCTGGGTAGATTTCTCTTAAATCTAGCATAGTAAGGGAGCACAGGAACATGATATTACAGTATGTGTTCAGAATCCTCATCCAATTATCACACTACATTGGCCATTTAGAAATAGACAAACACACACACTTACTGATGTTTGGAATACATTGTCCTTGCCTTCCTCTTCTAGCTTTGCAGACTTCTCTGGGGGTTGAGGAACAACTTTCACCACCCAACTAAACATCATGCAGCTCAAAACACGTCTATAAATAATAACAACACACACATACTGACACACTTTGTTTCTAGACAGAGTTACACAGTAAATAAGACCTGAATTCTAACAGTTCTCAAACGCCTAGGGATGACATTTTGGGCTACTATACTATTATATTACTAGATAGAGGTGCAGGTAAAATTTTTTTTACAGATAATATTAATCACAGGCAAATGATCTACATACTCTACAGTACGTGCGGAACTCTTGGAAAACCCAAAAGATTTTCGTGTGGCTTAATTATATCAAAGTGGAAATTCTTTTCTGCCAAAAAGTAATAAAATCAGGTTTAACCAAGTTCTATTTCTGCTTGCAGCACTAGAACAGCTTAAACTTTCAAATCATTTTGGGGAGGTAGCAAAATAATCAAATATGGTGAAAAAGTTGTTCTTTCTAAAGCTGTCTAAAAATGGGTAGTTATGTCTGCTTTCTTTAAACAGTAATTGACATGCATTGACCAATCAGTTGAACATAATAGTAAAATGGAAATAAGCCTAATTAATACAGACAATGAAATTAATTAATTAAAATAAATTAGTTTATTTGTAATTAGACAATTCTATAATTTAAACACCCCCAACCCCCCATTTGAATTATAATGTTTTTGAAAGTCTCTCTTTTGACTTGTCACTTTTGGACATATCCAGACTAAAGAAAAAAACTTTAACAGCTTCAAATTTATTTGAGATGCTGTCAATTTTTTTTCCTTCAAAATTATACATTGCAGAAAATTACAATATTTCACCTTATCCTGGGCTTCCACATAGTGAAAGCCATGAGCTATCACTCATTTCTTTATATTAAATAAAATTAAATTATGTAGATTAAATTAAAGTCATTGGAACAAATGTTTTACTGTGACAGACTGCAAGGTGCCTAAAGATACAATTTCCCCCTCTTATTTCTTCAAGGTACTCAGCATTCAGCATCACTAGTACACTACAGTATATACTGCATCAAATGTATACAGACTGATCATTTGTAATTTTTTGCATCTGTTTCTTACTGGTTTATGCCTTAAGTTAAATGGCTTTTTATGCTTGAATGATTCATAGGTAACTGTGTGGCTTAACAAACAAAAAATCATCCCTCGGAAAATGGTCAGGTACAGTACAGGACTATTCCTCAATACTGTATTAAAAATACAATAAGAAAATCTGGCTTTTTCGAAGCAAAATATGAAGAAAGGAGGATTGCTCAAGACTTATATACTATAAGTACTATATCTAAGTATATATAATTGTGTAATAGTCCATCAGTGGTATGCATAAAATTAATAAACTAGCTGCATAAGTCTTCATCTCTGTGCTCTGGATAAAACCTCATCAACAGTTTATGATCAGGTTGAAGGTAAAAATGAGCAGACCTATAGTCATCCCTGTTTCTACAGCTACAGTATTACTTGAAAGTTTATGCCAAGTGATCTGTGGGTATGAAAGGGGCTCGAATTTGATCTGACACCATAATTTTTATGTTCACACAGATCATTTTAGCCTTGAACTGTAGTCTTGTAGTGTAGCCTTAGTTACAGAACAGTCGTGGCTGTGTGTGTGTGTGTGTCAGCAGCTGTCAGTGTTAATGAAAGATAAATGAATCTGTTTCTAATCCTCCTTGGCCCAGGCAGCTGCATAAAGGAAAATAAAGACCTGAGTACTGCACTGCACTGCACTGCAAGGGTAAAAGTGTGGATCTGTCTTTCAGACATTCTCAATTTCATCCAAGGCAGTGTTATTGGCATGCATGTGCTACAATTTTGGATCAGGAATACAATTGCTATAATTCAACATACCCAGGGTGAACAATGCAAAGTAATAATGAAAACAGAAACAACAGCAACAGTGGCAGTTAAAATTCTGTTCAGATATGAATATTCACATTGAAACCAATTAATCTGAAATACTTTATTAAAAGGCAATACATTTCTACTAGGATATTGGCAAGATTAGGATTGGTGGCATCTGTATATTTATATAATCTTGATGTATCAAATGTATCCTTTAGTGCATTTGTGCCTATTAATTGTTTGGGTGAAGCTGACAAATTAAGCAAATTATAATTTAAATAAAATATAAATTAATTCATGTGCCGAATCCAGAGCCTGTACTGAAAATACTGGATGTCCTGGCCAAGAGTATACTGCTTGGCTCGGACTCCAGCCTACTGAAGTGAAATAAAAATATGATAAAATTTTTGTATAATTGTATAAATCAGGATGTTGTTTAAATTTAACTTTAAAAGTCATCTCATCGAGTTTTGTTTTAGCTGGCAAAACTGTTAAACCTAAACTGTTACACGTAATCATTATTTAGTTTATATGGAACCTGGTGTCTATACTTCCCGTTGTAGTATAGCAACAGTGTTCTTATGACTTTAACCTCTTGAATAACAAGTCTATTAAGATAATATTAATACTGAATCATGAAAAATCCTTCCCTTATATAAGACACATGTAAATGCGTACAAGGTTTCAGAAGCAAAAGCACTGATTTAGTTGTAGAAATGTATCACAAATATTGTTTTATATCATCAACCTACTAAGTTTACTTTACCTTAAAACTGGATAAAGACTTTTGTTAGTTGTTCAGGTGTATGCAGTCATCCCAAAGATTGTAGACATAGCAGAAGCGCAGGTACTTGGGGAAATGGGAATGGGAATGGGATTAGCCATACTGAAGTTAAGATAATGGGATTAACTATGATTAAGGTCCTTTAGGAAAGGGTAAAAGGAGAATGAAGGTAGAGCTGAATGTAGATGTCTGAACCTGATTGCACCCACACAAATTTTCATACACAACCTGGCACTGAAGAGACAATTAGGGAAAAGCTACAGTTCTAAGAAAACATTCACAGTGTAGAGATAAGAAACAATTAGTTAAACATGATTGAATTGCTTTTATTCAAAGCAATTTACAAGTGAACAGAATCCACTTAAGCTGAGAAGCCGAGGGTTTAGCACTATAACGTGCCTTTTTGAAAGTCCTGGGATTTAAAATCACTGTTCAGTCTTTTGGACATACACTGCAGTAAGTAGTGTTCAAATGATGTACTGATTGAATACAGACAAGAGGGTGAAAGGAAATGAATTCTTTACTTAAGTAAAAGTGCAATCATTTGTCTTAATAAATCCGCTGGTTGAAATACAGTTTTTAGTATGCTAAGTATGAAAGTGAAAATACAGGAAAAGAAAAAACAGTATCTGTTAACTAAGGCTAAAAAACAACGTTTATACTGTATGTCTAATCCCTGTCTAACTGTCACAATACAAACTGTACGTGACAACAGATAGAGCACAGAATAGTGCTCTGCATGAGATGTCATTCTTAATGTCACATTTACTAATGTTAGGAATTTTTATCAATTCTCTGAAGCAGTCTGTTTGCTGAAAAGTCACATTAAGATAGAGAAGTGTATTGCGCAGGAAGTAGATTTGTCTTTCAAATAAGATTTGCTACTTGCAATCTCTGGTACAAATTACTCATAAGGCACTAATGTTATAGTGAAAATAACATGTGACCTAGATATAGCCATATACTGTAGATTATCAACAAAGTCATATGCGTGAATTGAGTGATACATATACAGTAGTCAATGGAGTGTCCAGTGTGGGCTAATGTTGCTGAGATATTTATGAAGGTTTGCATGTAGCACAATGTGACTGCAAACATGAAAACCTATTTCAAGTGGGTATTTTTCACATTTCATAGATTATATTTTATATGAAGCAGTTGTTCAATGTCTGCAATTTGGCTAATTAGCTATGTGCTGTTGGTTAATTTTTGCTGTAAACAACACCTATATAGCTGAATAAACTAAAGTTGCCATCTTGAACCTGGAGCCAATATCTTGGTATCACTTTATGACTTGTGTAGGAGGAATTGTGCAAATTTGGAACTGTAGTTTGAAAGTAATTTCGGGTAATGATGAAGTTCCAAGTTGATTTAGATTTTTTTTTTTAAATACAGATGGTACAGGGTGTCATGTTTCCCATAAGTGACAGAGAGCTGTCTCTTATAGAGATTAACATGTATAATGTAACCTGAATTACATGACTAATATCATTAACGTCAGAAGGAACGGGGATGAAACATCTCACACACACAGCAAATCAGCCCCCCAACGTTTTAGAAAAATCTTTCTAAACTTAAAACTTAAAACCTGTGTATTATAAGACTATACTTGTAATGTGGTGTCACAGTGACTTGAGTGGTTAAGACTCTTGTCCTACAATTTACAAGGTTGGGGTTTAAATCTTGCCTGTGTACAGTATGTGGAGTTAAAATTTTCTCCCAGTGCTTGGTGGGTATACCCTGGCTATCCCACTGTTCGTACTGTAGATGTGCATTATATGATGATTGGCATTTCCAAATTACCTGTAGGGTATAAATAATTGTGTCTGCATGTACCCTGAATTCCCTGTGATAGGCTCCAGTCCTCCGGGCAACCCTACACCTGATAAGTGGTATGGAAAATGAATAGATGTCATATGGAACCTGTACTGCTATAATTGTTTGATAAGAACCTTTCTAAAGCCCCATTTTTATACAGAGATGTCAGATGAAAATCTGATTGAAAATGTTTTTGGTGAGAAAATTGGCATGCTCTTGGAGATTTTCTGAAACTCCTGGGAATCTCTTCAAACTCCCTAAGCTTCTCTTCAATCTTGTCTATCTAAGCAAAATGGTAAGGAATTATAGGCCTGATAAAAACAAATCTAAACAGTTCTCTCATAGTGCAGTCCTGGTACTTTTACACTCATTACCGGCACTCCTGGGCATTCTGATGGATGAGACTGAGGAGTAACTGAGGAGATTGAAGAGAATTCCTACAAGTTAAGCAAGAACAAGTTTTTTACTTGGTGGAAGTTCTGGTGAGATTGAGAAGAATGAGAAGAACACTGGCAAATGATCTATGTAATCCGGGAGAAAGTTGGCGAGATCGAGGAGAGTGTTGGCGAGAACTCCCTCTCCCACCCTCGCCAAGCTCTTATTGTAGTTGTGGGCCTCTCATCAAGCACTCCTCACCTCTCCTCGTTTCCATTTTCATTCTCGCATTCGTAAAACCACAAGATTCTCACCGTCTCACTGTAGACTTTCTGAGAACTCCTTGTCCTTGTTAAAGCTTTCCTCCAATTTGTAAACCAACATTTTTTGTGACATGTTTTCTAGGTCGCCGAATGACCATTTTCTCACCAAAAAGGAAAATAATGAAACACTTTTATAATCAAACCCTTTGAAGAGAATTTTATTTAGCATTTTGGAAAGGAGTCGCCAGAGAGCTCCAACACTGTGTAACAGTCAGAAGTAAAGCTGTAACTCAGATTTTTTTTTATTGCTGTGGTGCAAGATTTTTTCTTTACAGCACATATGAATCTGTAAGAAAGGGATTCATCCCATATGCTCCAGAGGACTATCTTCCTGCAAATACAGCATACACACACACACACACACACACACACACACACACACACACACACACACACACAATCGCATTAACTGATAAAGGTGCTGTAATCCTTGCAGGTATAAGCCCGTGAAATGAGGAGAAGGATGAGGGGGAGATGGATAAGGATGTCACATGACTATAAAAACAAGCACACCATTTTTATAATTGTTACATTTACAGTATTTTAATATTTTGGTTTTGCTCACTGCTTTAACTAATAAGCATACATATTCTGTAATAAACCTAAAGACAATCACAACAAATCATTAATGAACATCTTTTTGATGTAAACAAAAATGAAAAAAAAAAAACATAAATAAAAATGTATATATTATAAAAAGGTAAATAAACAACAGCATCAACAAGAATAACAAGTTTTTAATTCTCAATTTTGTAATTAAGTTAAACGTTTGTTTCATTAATTCTGTAATGTAAATGTAAATATCTTGAGCAGAAATATATTATGGGAACTTCCAGTCTAATTACCAAATTGAGAATTAAAAACTTTTTATTTATTTGTTATAAATGACTCCTCGTGTCCCACCTGCTGTACCCACACTTTGGGAAACACTGACTTAAAGGTGAGACAAGCTGATGTTAACGAACTATTAGCACACGTTAACTTAATAAATACAACGTTAAATTAAGTAATAAAGGCTGAATCAAATTTACATTTTCCACAAAACCATTCTGCAATATGTGTAGAATTATCTGTTGCTGTTTTTACCTTTTTTAAACTATGACTTTCTTAATTTTATTTTTAAATAAATTATTTACAACCTAAACAATAGAGAATGTTTTTGTGTTTTTTTCTTTGTGGAAAATGTAAATTTGTTTCAGCCTTTATTATTAAGTAGTAAAGGGGTACCTAATATTGCCCACATTTTTTTCGGTTTTGGTTTTGCTAAATAAATAATGGCACAGTGAAAAAAGTGATACAGTTAATCCAAAAAGTATTCACAGCCCTTTTCCCAAAGCTTTTTCCTAGTCTTATGTTACTGCCTTATTTCAAAATGGATTAAATTTATTATTTTCCTCAAAATTCTACAAACAATACTCCATAATGACAACACTGAGGAACTTTGAAATCATTGCAAATTTAAAGAATAATCTTTTTTTTAAAAGTTTTTTTGTTGTTGAGGAAATTTAGTTGATTGGACATGATTTGGAAAGGGACACACGTTTCTTTGTGAAATGTCACACAGTTAACAGTGCATATCAGAGCACAAAACAAGCCACAAAGTCCTGTGAGGGTTGCCCACTAGAGGGCAGTGTTTATTTTGTAGTTTGTTAGTTTAAAGACTTGGTTTCCCAGGGTGCACCTCAGTCAGGTGACGAGAGTTGCTCACCTGAACTGAGGTGCTCATTAGAGTCTAATAAAT
>JAQMYK010000037.1:24599215-24611182 GCA_030014345.1 Clarias buthupogon
GTACCAATACAAAATATGTATTTTATTATTAAGAAGGTCAACAATAAAATACTCTCTCCCAAGAGACACCAAAAACAATATCCAAAAATTGTTTTGTAAAACCACTCCTCGGGGGGCCAGAGACCAAAGCAGGCTGGCCGCAGCTCAGGAAATCGTCCAAAACCAAACCAAATTCAAATTAAATTAAATGCCATGCACCCACTACAAAAAATTGTGTTTGTACACCTGCGCTCGGTGAAGCACACACCCCAAACAAATGCAGCCAGCCTCCCCCCGTCCTGCACCGTGCCTGGGTCCTGATAAAAAACAACAACACAGCAACAACACCACACACACACATACAAAGATAACCGAGGAGGTTTACACAATCCACACTAAACAATAATAAAAAAGAAAGAAAAAAATATAAACAGTTTCACAGACTCCATAGTATATGGACTATAGCCCTATTCGGACGGGACTAGTTTTCCAAACGATGTTTGAGTTAGAATTTTTTTTCAGACGACGTCTGTCAGTTCATGCATGCATTCGGACGGGACTAAAATCTCTGTGCTTATTACGGAGGTAGGAGTGTCTGTGTTTTACATGTGGGCGTTGCACAAGACCACATGTCCACATCTACATCCATCATTGGTGCGCAAAATTGACTACCGGCGCGCTAGTGATAGTACGGTAGTTCACGTTGACCAAAACACAAAAGAAACGCGTTTTGGAAAAAACATTTTCGGCAATCACAGACATTCGCATTTGGACGGGATTAGATTTCTCAGTGGACCGCCAAGTTTGCTGAAAAACAGTAGGTAATTTGCTCTGAAATTTTTACAGGGGTTATGTGAGAGAAAGACAGACATGGCAGATTCGGACGGGATTAAAATCACAATGTACAGTACGTCTGTGAAACAGAAATTTCCCCCTGTAAAACTAGTCCCGTCCAAATCGTGCTTATGACTGTTTTGACACCAACATTTATATTTAAATGAAAGTTATACATTGGAATATCTTTAGAGACATTAAATTGATATTGAAGTTTTAAGGCTGGGTTTGTGAAATGTGGATGGGAAAGATTAGAGCAGGTACTTTGATAAGCACAACATCTCATGCAAAGTAAAAACCTTGTCCCTACAAATGTATGCATTTGTCCCTGCAGGGCTTTTTATGATTCAGTGTCCTGGGTGTGATTACTGGTATGAAACAGTTTTCACACCAATATATCACCCCAAAATATGTGTGAAACATTGCCATAATGTACATAATTGGAACTGATCCATGTAAGCTCTGGAAGTGTGTGCACTTTTGTTTAATTTTACCATGTGTCAGTGTCATTATTTTAATTAGTGAGCATGTTAAAGCCCAATATGACTTATGCACTATGTTATTAGAATGATGCTTTAGAATGAAATCCATTCCAAGAATCCAAATATTCCCACTCCTGAAAATAATTGGAGTGTTCTAATAATATTCAGTTGAATATATCGTGTAATCCAAGGACACCCCCTTTCAGCAAGGAACATTTAATGCATCTGCCCATAAAGCAATGCTAATTTAATTATTATTATAATAATTATAGTAAATACATACTCATGGTCTGTTTTAAATATTAATCAAATTAGACAAGTGTGTACAACCAAATTTATTGTGCAAAAGCATTTAATTCCAGAATTACTTCTGGATTTGAACTAACAGACCATGGAATTTAACCAACCTAGTCATGACATTTAGTATTGATTTATATTGATTTACATACATTTATATAGATATTATATGATGCATTTTTTAATAAATAAAATAGCAATTGGTGGAAAAAAAATACTGATTTGTGTTCAAATAAGAGAGCAGTTCATCAGGCTTAACCAGCAAATTTTGCTATCTTTTTCTATAAAACAGATCCAGAAGTCTTTTACATTCAGTTAGCATTCCGATGTACTGTAAGGTGATAAAGGTATGCCCTTGAAAATAATAAAAGAAAGAACAACAGCAAAAATAAATAAATAAATAAATAAATAAAACAACAAAAAACAAAACACCGATTTGTACAAGTTTGTCTATGTATTAAAACATGTTAAATGAAAATAAAAACAAAAATTACAATTCACAGTATACAGTAAGGAAATTGAGAAATGGGCTGAAATGAGGCCAGGTTCATTTCTTATGGGAGGATTCCATTCAGGCATATGCATTTTCCACCATCTGAAAAGGTGTCATGCCACTTTTCAACACCCAGAGCGGCAGCAAAAAGGAGGGAGGGAAGAAAAGATGGAGAGACTAAAAGGAAGATAAAACAGCATTGAGGTCTGGAGGACAGATGAGAACATGACAACATATCTGCTCTAACACTATTTTCCCCTCATACCACTTTTATTGCAGATATAACAGGCAAGAGAATAAAAGCTTTTCAAATTGTAAGTCTAAATATAGAGTGCATCTAAAAAGAATTACAGTGTTGAGGTAAAGTTAGTTTTATCATAATTTAATTCAAAGGGTGAAACTCTCATATTCTAGATTCACTACATATAAAGTGAAACATTTCAAACCTTTTTAATTTTTTGTTATGATTATGGCTCACAGCACATGAAAATATAAAATCCAGTACCCCAAAATGTTAGTATATTAATATCAATAAATAGATCAATAAAAAAAAAGGATTTTCAATCCAGCGATGTCAACCTTCTGAAATTATGTTCATGTGTACACTCAATACATTGGCACTGTATAAAGATTAAATTATTTTTGCTAGGGTTTGTTATTATTTCTTCTGATCTGTAACCTACATCCCTAACCACTAGAGCCACCACTGCTTTTCAACATGCCTCAATGACCCCCTTAGTGCTTTTTAAAAATGAATGAATTTACCATGAATGCAGTATGAATGAGGCAATAAGCCTGTGGCACTGCTGAGGCATTGTTGAAGTCAGGTTGCTTTGATAGCAGCCTTCAGCTCATCTGTATTGTTGGCTTCCTCTTGACTCCATACATTCTCTGTGGGGTTCAGGTCAGGTGAGTTGCCTGACTAGTCAAGAACAGTAATGTCACAGTAAGGAAACCAATTCTTGATACTGTGGGCAAGTCCTCTTGGATGAGGAAATCTGCATTTTCATGAAGCTTGAATCATGAAATTCTCTATAATCTGGTAGATTATGGCTGTGGCTATTCTGAAAAGACAGCCTTGGACCACTGATCAACGGTCCAGTTCTTTTTATCCTTACCCTGGGTTAGATGCTTTTGATGTTGCCTCTGGTTCAGAAGTTCCTTGATACTAGGAATGAAACAGTTGCAGCCCATTTCCTGAAGATGTCTGTGTGTGGTGGTTCTTGATGCACTGACTCCAGCCTTACTCCACTCCTTGTGAAGTTCTTGAATCAGTTTTGCTTGACAATTTTCTTAAGGCTGTGGTCATCCCTGTTGCTTGTGCACTTTTCTAGATACACCTTTCTCTTCCCTATGCAGGGACTGAACTAGATATAGCATTTGTACTGCATGCATTGCAAGTAATGAATCTAGAATATTTTAGTGGTTTATTTTTTTAAATTAAATTACAAAATTTTCCACAACTTTGTGTTGCATTACAGCTTTTACTGCTTAGAAATAGAATTTTATTTCTTCTAAATACATTTCTTATTTAAAAAAAAGGTAACTAATTGTGTATAGTTTAAACAGTTATTTTGCAGTTGAGAAAAAAAAAATGTCAATGTGTATCACTTTTTAGCATCAATTATTGAGATACTTAATAGTACATGTAGGTTTGATCTCATCTTTAGAAAGGAAACAATATTAATACAAACTCTGTTATACATTTACTTAATTTGTCATACAGTATGTGAATAATAAGAGGAAGGATGATGTTAGAGATAATCCTGATAACTATACAGTGCTTCAGTGTGTGTGTGTGTGTGTGTGTGTGTGTGTGTGTGTGTGTGTGATTGGCCCTGGGTGCATGGACCTAACAGGAGGGGACTGTTTTCGTACACCTAACAGATGGAAAATTGCAGCATGTGTATGGATATGTTCTTTCAAACATTTATTGAGGCATTAAAACATAATTACTTTGAGATAAAGCAATTTATGGGACTCATAAGGTGACAGCCCAAAGCTTCAATTTTGCCTCATTCCTTTTTCATCCATTCCCTTTAATTTCCTTCACCACCTGCCTTCCTGATTGGTCCTACTGTGTCTGATTTGTCTGTTTCTTGTAATTATATGCTGTTTCTCAATAAGAAGGGGAGGTACAATGTTGACGAGGGCTTTTTTTACGGTAAAGTATCCAAGTATCCTAAACAAAAAAAAGAAAAGAAAAGAAAAAAAGACACATTTCCTGCACATTGTTCTTTTTCTGAGTTTGCAGTAGCCCTGCCTCATACTGTACAATCCAATTATATTTAGCTACTAATGTGACCTCGTATATGAATAAATCCTCCGCCGGCATGTTGCTTGGCTCTGTTGTGCTCTAAATGGGGTGTACCTCATCAGTAGCTCATTTACATAGAACAAATAGAATATAATCTGAAACACATTTAAAAACCAAGTACGTACATGCAAAGCACCAGATGTGTTAACCTTTAGCAATAATGATGAATTATTGAATTCCTGGGAACATGGACTTTGAGACAAATCTCTTTAAATCATAGGATTAAAATGATATTGGGTCTTTGGCTATTATGAGGCAAATTTCTTGTTCAAATCTATTTTATTTGAATGTAATATCAAACTTTTTACAAACATAATTTAAAAGTCAGTTTTAGAATCTGCAATTTGTAATGCTACTCAGCTACCTTCATTTGGTTCCCAAATTGTCTTATTTAATGTATTTCCAATCTTTAGCGAAAGTGTTCATAGACACATCTTGTTTCATTTCATTTCATTCTCTAGTATTGTTTATTGCCATATACTCTTATTTTGCCTCGTTTCAGTTAGATTCAATAACAGTTTGTAAATGCAGTTTTAGGATTATCCCCTCTAAGTCTGCTAGCCGAATTTATATACAGTGCCTGTCACGGAAACACCAGGCTCCACCCTCAGTCTCCGTTCCTAATCACCTACTGTAAGTTCTGAGCACACAGCTGATTCACATAAGCACCTTAAATACACACCTTAAATACACCTCACCTTAAATACACACGTTAAATACACCTCACTTCCCCTCACTCAGCGTCTGACCTCACACATGGAAACAGACTCCACAACGTTTCCTCGCTCACTATTTTCCATTTCTCATAAACTGTCAATAAAATGCCGTTCGGGTTCTCTATTGTCTATTGAGTCTGTATTTCCGTAACAAAAGGTCAGACCGATAACAATGAACCCGGTGGGTCTGGACCCACTACTTGAGCTGGTGGAGCGACTTTGCCAAATACCAAGTGCCAAGTATTCACCTCCACCGCACCACTTCCATCAACAACCACTTCTTCATCAGCACCACCCGCTCACACCAGTCCCATGGCAGCGCCATCGCACTACAGTGGCGAGGCGGAGAACTGCAATGGATTTCTTCCCCAGTGCGAACTCACATTCGAGATGCAGCCTCTCAGGTTTTCGTCAGATCGAGCAAAGATAGCATAAATAATCCCACTGCTCACCGGCAAAGCTCTTCAGTGGGCAGAGGCCATCTGGCAACAGGATGGCAGTGTAGTTCATGGCTATCGTGAATTTATAACATACTTCCGGGAGATTTTTATTCAATCGGCTGACTGTTCCACCACTGGCAAGAAACTGTTCAAACTCAACCAAGGTGAAAGTCCCATTAATGACTATGTGTTGACTTTCAGAACCCTAGCAGCTGCCAGTGGATGGAATGAGGCCACACTCCTGACGAAGTTCCGGCATGGACTGGATCCAGGCCTGAGGCTGCAATTCGCGGCGCAAGACGACTCGGTGGGGCTGGAGCAGTTCATTCAAACCTCCATTCAAGTTTCCAACCGCCTACAGGAGTGCACCACCGAAACTTCCATGCACCAAGAACCACCTCCGTCCAACAGGGGTGAGAACTGTTCCAGAACACATGCAAGTGGATCTGCAGTCACTCTTCAGACGTACACCCACCGAGAGACAGCGCCGACTGACTCAAGGACTCTGCGTTTACTGTGCAGAAAGGGGACATGTCCGTCTGACATGTCCCCGACGGCCTCCTCGTCCAATGGTGAGCAAGATATCTTATCTCTGTAAACCTATGGCCCCGTTAACAACTGATGTAGTTCTTGATACTGCTTCTCTATCTGTTACAGTAAAGGCACTCCTGAATTTTGGGTCAGTCGGCAATTTCATCTCCACCTCCTTGTGTCACCAACTCAAGATCCCCATGATCCTCCATCCGACCCAGTTCAAAATACGCTGTGTCACTGGCGCCCCCACCCCCTTGGGGGGGATGGGTGCGTTACACCACAACTTTTCTACACATGCGAGTGGGTTGGCTTCACACTGAACAGATAAAATTTCTGGTTTTGGAATGGTCCACCTCAGATATCATTCTTGGACGTCCATGGCTCGCCAAGCACCGACCCATAATCTCTTGGGATAGTGGGGAGATCCTGAATGTATGAGATCCAAATGTATGGCACAATGCCTATCAACCCAACCGATCCTTCCCATCAATACCACATCCGTGGAGAGCCCCGCTGAACAGCTCCAAGTGACCAGTCCCGAGACCTACTCCCAGTTCAGAGACGAGTTCTGTCCTCGGTGAGCCACACAACTGCCACCTCATCGGCCATGGGACTGCACCATCGATCTCCTTCCAGGTGAACCAGAGCCCAAAGGAAAAATCTACTCTCCCTCCATCCCGGAATGGAAAACCATGAAGGGATACATTGAGGAGGCTCTCCAACAAGGGTATATTTGACCCTCCACCTCCCCTGTTGCTTCAAGTTTTTTCTTTGTGGCTAAAAAGGACGGGGGTCTCCGCCCCTGTATTGATTACCGCGTCCTAAATAAAATCACTGTAAAATTCAGTTACCCACTCCTTCTTGTCCCGCGGCTCTGGAACAACTCAGAGGAGCGCGTGTCTTCACCAAGCTGGATCTCCGGAGCGCCTACGAGAGGGGGGCGAATGGAAAATTGCGTTCATCACACCAAACGGTATTATGAGTATTTGGTCATGCCTTACGGTCTAGTCAATGAGCCCTCCGTATTTCAGGGTAACATGAAGTGTTTTGATCGTTTCTGAACAGGTTTGTTATAGTTTACATTATTGTAGTCATTAGTTGACATACACATCTACTCTAGGAGCGAATCGGAACACCGCATTCATGTGGCCGTGGTCCTCCGGAGACTCAGACAACATAAATTTTTCCTGAAGGCTGTCAAATGCGCATTCCACAAAGCCTCTGTGTCATTCCTAGGGTATTACATCAGCCAGCACGGAATCAAAATGGAGGAAGGGAAGGTGGAGGCTATTCAGACCTGGCCAATCCCAGCCAATATAAAACAGCTCCAACGATTTTTGGGTTTTGCTAATTTTTTACAGCCGATTCATCCAGAATTACAGTTCCCTTGTTTCCTCCCCTGAGAATCCTCTTGGGAAGTAAGCCCAAAACCCTCACCTGGAATGCAGAAGCTTCTAAAGCCATGTCCACACTCCAGAAAGCATTCACTTCTGCACCCATCCTTGTTCTCCTGGACCCCGAAAACCATTTCTCGTCGAAGTCGAAGCATCTCAGTCAGGAGTTGGAGCTGTTCTCTCTCAGCAGCAGGGGAAACCTCCTCAATGCCAACTCTGTGCTTTCTTCTCCCGGAAACTGTCACCCGCCGAAAGGAATAATGACATTGGGAATGGAGAGCTCTTGGCACTCAAGCTCGCCCTAGAGGAGTGGAGACACTGGTTGGAGGCGACTAGCCACCCTTTTCTCGTCTTGACTTAGAATATTTTTCACCAGGTTCCATTTCACTATCGTTTTAAGACCAGGAACAAAAAATGTCAAGGCTGACACTCTTTCTCGCCACCACAAAATGGAAGAAACTCCAGAACTTCCTGAAAACATTCTACCCTCGACCCTGTTCGCTTCTCCGATTCAGTGGGAGATTGAAGAAGAGATTCGTCAGGCCTTGACAACTGAACCCTCTCCATCAGGCTGTCTCTATGTTCCGACAGCACAATGGGACGCCCTCCTTCATCAAGTGCATGCTTCTTTGGGCACTGGTCAGCCCAGGACCAATCAAACCCTCTCACTACTAGACGAACGCTTCTGGTGGCCCAACATGGCATAACAGGTCAGAAGGTATGTGAGAGGATGCCGGGACTGCGCCACCACCAAACCCTCCAGACATTAACCAGCTGTCCCACACCAGCAGGAAAACTATTACCCCTTCCAGTTCCCTGGCGTCCATGGTCACACCTAGGAGTGGACTTCGTCACCGACCTCCCGCGCCATACCTGCATACTGGTAATCATCAATAGATTCTCCAAGTCCTGTCGCCTAATTCTTTTACAAAACCTTCCCTTGGCTAAGGAGACAGCCGAAGCACTATTCGACCGAATGTATGGTATCCCCGAAGACACAGTGTCTGACAGAGGTCCCCAATTTATCTCTAGGTTCTGGAAGGCCTTCTTTAGACTCCTGGGTGTGACTGTAAGCCTGTCTTCTGGATATCACCCCCAAAGTAACGGGCAAACCGAGCGTAAGATCCAGGAGATGGGCAGATACCTCCATACCTTCTGCCATGATCGCCAGCACATCTGCAGCCAGTACCTCGCCTGGGCCGAGTATGTGCAGAATTCAGTGCGTACTCGGTTACCAACCACCTCTCTTCACATGGAATGGAACGCCTTCTGAGGTACCTTCCGTGACTCATTGGTTCCAGGAGAGTGAGAGGGTTTGGGACTCAGCTCACCAACAACTACAACGTGCAGTTCGAAGACAATGAATCATCGCCGACGTGAGGAGAGCAGATACTTCAACCTTCCGACCTGGGCAAAAGGTCTGGATCTCCACACGTGACATGGGTCTTCGACTGCCCTGTAAGAAGCTTCACCCTTCACCATCCTCGCACAAATCAACCCCATCACATTTAAGTTAACTCTTCCTCACATATACAAAATTCACCCCACCTTTCATGTATTATTTCTAAAACCCTATCACTCACCCAGTTTTCCTGTTTCCTCGACCCAACTTCCTTAGAGAGTTTCACCAACAACACCCACAAATGCCTGCTCCCAGAGGAAGAGGTCGTCCACCCCGGCCCTCAGGAATGGTCCGTGGAGGGGGGCGGGGGGATTTCTGTCACGGAAACACCAGGCTCCACCCTCAGTCTCTGTTCTCAATCACCCGAGTTCTGAGCACACACCTGATTCACATTAGCACCACATCTTAAGTACACCTCACTTCCCCTCACTCAGTGTCTGACCTCACACATGGAAACAACCACAACTTACCTGATCATGCCTCGTTCTCCGTTTCCATATCGTCTCGTCTCCTGGTTCCCCGTCTCGTCTCCTGCTTCCCCGTCTCGTCTCCTGGTCTCACGTTTCGTCTCCTGGTTCGTGTTTGTTCAATGTTCTACGTATCCACTGTTCGTCTGCACGCTTCTACCAGCTCCATCATCTTCACAGATAAGACTTTCTGGTTTCCTCGCACACTATTTTCCACTTCTTATAAACTGTCAATAAAACGCTCGTTTGGGTTCTCTAACGATCATTGTCTGTTGAGTCTGTATTTCCGTAACAGTGCCTCACTCTCATGAATACCTTTTTCTCATGCATTAGTTTTGCTGTAGTTAATTAACACTTTGTAATCGTTACTAAATAATATTTTTAAAACTCAGTCAAATAAACTAACATAAAACTGTCACACAGTTGAATATGGATTTGAATGTACTACTTCATTATTACATTGGGGGATGATTATGTCCAGCTATCTGATTAGGTCCATCGGAGTGCTTTAACTTGTGGCAACACAAGCAAATATTGGAAGACGGTTTGGAGGTACTAGGAATACCATTTCAGGCTGTAGAACAGATTCGAACAACTCATTACACTGCTGATTGCCCTACAGTAGGTATGGAAGGCTAAGGAGGACAAAGACAAGACAAGACAAACTAATTCAATAGCCACTGCTGCTACTGGTATTCCGGGGTTCCGCGACCCTGAATACAGGATGAAGCGGTATGTACGTGTCTGCCCGTCTTTCTTAACTTATTGCTACTTTTTAACTTATTAATACAAAGAATTTTTTAAAATAAGGTTGAGTATCTTACGCCTTGTTTACATTTAGTTGTACAATACTTCTTTTGTCGTCAGGCAAATAAACTCCCAATGTAAATGTACATACATTGATCTGTCCATTTATCTTTAAAGGTGCTCCTCTTTTTTTGGTATCTGGCATTTACTGCATAAGGATTCAGGAATGGGGTTAGTAAATAGGTATGCTAAGATATTTTTAGCTAAGATAACACTGAGTAGAGAGAAACTGAACAATTGAAATTCTAAATAAAGAAAATAAGCAAAGTAAAAATATAGCTAAATTTACCACATGGAAAAATTGGCTAAATTTAACCACCTCTTAATGAAAGTATAAGCTAATTGGCTAATTATAACCAATAGTAATGAGCAGCACCCAGGAGAGTTGTAAAAATGTATACATCTACAGTATGTGCAGAACTAAAAAAAAATTGTCCACAATTCACAAATAAATGTGAGACAGATCAGAATCAGACACAATCCATAGTATAAACAAAAGCAAAGGGCAAATCCAAACAGCTGTCAAAAGAAAGGGTCAATTTAGATGTTGCTAGTTGGGTGTGTTTTGCTCAGTCTATCAGATAACTATAATGTTTACTGTATAGCAACAAGTCGAAACCCAATATACTGTTTTCAGACATAGATACAGCATTGATGATTGGCAGGTCCCGGATTTCAATTAATGCATTTTTTCTTTATAGTGAATCCTTTACAGCAAACATGGTTATGGCAAACATCCCTATTCTGATAACAAAATACACCAGAACCTACAATCTATAAACTTGTACAGAAAGTTTTATTAAAACTTATAGCAAAAAGCTTAAATTTTATTTGGGCATGAGGATGTGCATCTACTTTCTGCCTGTTTCCTACAATATGTACCATCCCTGACTTACAAACGAGTTCTGTTCCGGGAGCACATTCGTAAGTCAGATTTGTTCTTAAGTCTGACAAAGTGAGTCTTATACGCCTTTGACACAATGTATGTAAAGCATACGAATCCACTTGACTAAATCTGTCCCCTCTTTCCACACTACTGTATCATTACAGTATGTGGCCCAAAACCATAATCGCAAATAAGGAAATTAATCTCACAGTGAAATGTTGTCTCTGCACCTTTAAATCATGAGGGGAATTCCATACACTGTATTTGACTGTAAACTCTGTTTTGTTGAATATTGTTCAAAATTAGGATTATTCACCATCAAAACAGCTTTACAGGATAGTACATTTTCTATCATTGTGCTTCTGGACTGTTTAATTGAAACTAGTGAGGCCGACTTGATTTGCCTGTTACAGCAGCACATACTGTAAGCATATTCATGCATATTTGCACACTCACCATACATTTCTATTTAAATCCCATTTCATCTTCATTAATTTTTCTATATTTGTACAGAAGAACAAATATTTGTACAGTTTCGATTTTCTTTATTTTATATTTTTTATTTGTACAGCTAGGTTTTTCTTATATTTTATATTTTATTTTATCTTCTATAGCTTTATTTTCTTTAGCTAAAGTTTTTTCTATACAGTGGAACCTCGGATCACGAGTAACGCGGTTTACGAGTGTTCCGCAAGACGAGTAAAAGATTTTTAATAAATTGTCTTGGTTTACGAGCACCGAGTATCATGTTTCACGCATGCGCTTCTTGTTTTGACGCCGAGCATCACGTGATAACAACTGAGCCAACGGTTTTTCTCTCTCCTGCGCTGCGGAATCTTCTTCCCTGCTGGGTCTTAGTGCGCGTCTCTTACTGGTATAATCAACATCCGTGCACGCGTGTACTGTTTACTATAACACT
>JAQMYK010000037.1:24632349-24653174 GCA_030014345.1 Clarias buthupogon
AAAAGACCAATCAAACTAACGATGACATCAAGTATTACCCAATCAAAAGTAGGAAAGGAGGCATCTTCATAAAATGCATGTGGGATGATTTGCATGAGACGCTGCTTTAAAAAAAATGATTAAAAATAATTAAATACGGGACAAAACTCGTCCCGTATTGATTCAAAACGGGACGCGCAATTTCATTCTCAAATATGGGACGATTCCGTATTTTAAAGGACGGGTGGCAATAGTGTGTGTGTGTGTCAATGCTAGTGTGTGTATTTAAGAAGGAGAGCATATTGATACAGTATATAATACTGCATTATAAATGTGTGTGTGTGTGTGTGGGTGTGTGTGGGTGTGTGTGTGTGTGCACTAGCTGCTGTTATTTTAATGTGTTGAGTTTTGAGACACACCCAGTTTGGAGCACGTTATCATCTTAATGGCATGCCTGGCACTGAAACAAGGGAGCATAACCTCAGTGCACCCATTCAGTTGCTCATTAGCAGGACACACACACACACACACACACAAAACGATGACTGCAGTCCACAGTAAAAGCCTC
Source organism: Clarias buthupogon (assembly GCA_030014345.1). Lineage (NCBI taxonomy): Eukaryota > Metazoa > Chordata > Actinopteri > Siluriformes > Clariidae > Clarias > Clarias buthupogon. Next base: position 24,632,897 of record JAQMYK010000037.1, read on the forward strand.
ATGTCCTTCGGATCAGACAGTGAATGTTCCTTTTATTGTGATAAAATAGAACCAGATTTATGATATGTGATATGTTTCATCATTTTGACACACACACGCACACACACACACAAGCGCACACACACAAGCGCACACACCCACACACTGATCCGAAGCCAGAGACATCTTTGTCCCTCTGTATTGTTCCTTCAGAAACACGTATTCATTCAGGAGTGAGAAAAAAGACATAATACACAGATTACTAGCTTCTGCAGTTACATTTACTGTTCTCTCATCCTCTGCGTGGGAGTCTCACATCAATATTTACTATTTGATTCTTCACAATAATATTGACAGAGTATGAAATGTGTGATTTTATTTAATTACAAACCAATAAAACCTCAATAACACATCCAAATCTGGTTTAAAACCTAAAATCAGGTTTATAACCAAATAAACCATGGAAGTAAAATAAACATTAATTTTTTAAAATAAAATAAACATTCATGAAAAAATACAATGACGACTGTAAAACAAATATGAAAAAATTAAACATTAAAAATAAAATGTGGCTATCTTTTCTTACTTACTTTTGAAAAGAGAAACAACTTGAAGCATCAGAATGTTTCCTGTAGAGCTTCTGTTCAAGGACATTAATCCTTTGTAGTGATGATACATAAAGGAAAAGATTAATATTGGAAATATCGTGCCAGTGACTGGAAGAACTGCCAGATAGGCATTAATGCCACTAAGAAGCAATTCTGCCAAAATTTAAATGTACATTATGTTTCCCTTATCCTAAACGTCTTTAATCAGCATAGACAAGATTATTTCTTGAGTGCTGGACTGAAGCTGCTTTTGAAATAAACAATGTGAATTTTGGCCATAGCAGTGTCTTGTAAACTGCATGACTACATGATCACATACTGATATTCTCTAATAGCTACTTTAATTTGTTTGGCAAAGCAGTAGCATGTAAGATTTAAACCTTGGATAATTTTAATTAATTTTAATTGATTTGTGGATTTTAGTTTAATTTAAAGAATTACCCAAACATGACTAAGCAAAAAATGTAAAAATGGGTCAATAGAAATAACACAGATACATAGATATGTTGTTTCATTGTTTCTATGACCAAAAAATAATTATAAGATGCTAATATTCAGAGTTCTACATTTTTGCAAGATCATTCTCATATCCTAGTGGTGGTAAAATTTACACGTTATAAAAGTAATGATTTAACTTTTGCTGTACTTGGAAAAAAAAAAAAACATCATTGACCTATGCTGTACTGTTAAAACTCTAGATTAATTTTGAATTAATTAATATTGTATCGTTGGCCCAACTTCTTGCAGTGATATTTGTTGAGACAACAGGTAACATTGTGTTTCTGAAAACTAAATAAACAAAAAGAAATCATGTTAAGCCAGCAATTTATTTTCAGACTTAAGACAATACGTAGCTTTAACCCATCATTAACATTTCAGAAACAGTCTTTTACACAATCTGGTGGTACAGTATATAGACTTATTATTAACACAGTGGTGTTGTGGTTAGAGCTGTCGCCTTGCACCTACAGTACAGGGTCTGAGTTTGATTCCCGGCCAGGCTCGATTCCCGTCTCTGTGTGCACAGAGTTTGCATGTTCTTCCCATGCTTGGTGGGTTTCCTCCGGGTACTCCGTTTCCTCCCAGAGTCCAAAGACATGCAGATTAGGCTAACTGGTGTTCCCAAATTGCCTGTAGTGTGTTAATGAGTGGGTGAGTAAATGTGTGCCCTGCGATGGATTCGCGCACCCTGTCCAGGGTGTACTCCGCCTTGTCCGCCTTGTGTGATATTCTGTGAAATGAACTGTATTATCTTTGTCTTTACAAGACCGTTTTTTTTTTTCTTTCTCTTTAACCAGAGCTCTGCAGTGGAGGATTGTGTTAGAGGTGTGAGGGTTGGCCTTTTGGAGCTACTGGAGGAGTGTGTAAAAGTGACTATGCAACAGTTTTAAAATTGATGTTTGGTCATCTGTGCTCTAAACATGGAATTCCAAAAGGACTGGATGGACACATTTTTTTGGGTCTAACACAGTTCTAATGATGTATTAAATCTATGCTTTGTTTCATATTCAAAAGAGTTTGATATTTTCATGGGTTTTACTTTCTCATTCTCAGAAGTAATTACAGTGATGTTTTAAATTTAACGTGGAATTTACTCAATTTGGTTTTCATACAAATAGGTTAACCAATAGAACACTCGTAGATGAGCATTAGCGACTCTGTAGCCAAACTAACGCGGATATTTTTATATCTGAAATATATAAGTATTTTTATACTATATTTATAGTACTGACACGCCACTACTATAATGATCAATGGAAACCCACCAAACTCACATAAATGACATTATATGTCTAAAATACCTGTAAGCTAACTAAAACATATTTTATTTTTTTTTATTATAAAATACTTATCCAAGGTACAGAATTAACTAAATGGCCATCTCCACGTCTTTAGTGCAGTTTGATAGCGTCAGTCCGATGGGGCAGGGGTCTTTTAAATCACATGATTGCATCTCAGTGAAGGTAAATTGCTGGCTCACTTAGATTTTTTTTGTTTATTCTGTCTGTCTCCAAATTTTTTCTCAACAAATACCACTATAAGAAGTTGGGCCAACAATACAATATTAATTCATTCAACATTTATCCTGCTGGATTTTTTTTTTTTTTACAGTGTATACTGATATGATATAATGCAGTTGCTGAAGATTTGTTGGCTGCACATCCATGCTGGGAGCATTCTGTTCCAACCCATTCCAGTGGTGCTCTATTGGGTAGAGATCTGATGACTGTTTAAGAAATTTGAGTATGTTATGTTCAAGAAACCAGTTTGAGATGATTTTAGCTTTGTGACATGATGAGTTACAGTATATTGACGCATTATACTGCGGTCATAAAGAGACAGATATGGTCAGCAACAATACTCAAGTACATGTATAACAATATAACAATGCTCATTTCGTGCTAAGAGGCCCAAAGTGGGCCAAGAAAATTTCCCCCACCACCACCACCAGCCCGAGCCATTGATACAAGGCAGGATGATTCCATACTTTCATGGTGTTTAATCATCTGAATATCGCAGCAGAAATTGGAACTCATCAGATCTCCAGGCAACATTTTTCCAATAATCAACTGTCCAATTTTGGTGACCTCTTTCAGATTGTAGCCTCAGTTTCCTGTTCTTAACTGACAGGAGTGGCACCCGGTGCGCTCTTTAGCTTCTGTAGCCCATCTGCTTCAAAGTTCAATGTGTTGTGTATTCAGGGATGCTCTTTGGCCTATCTTGGTTGTAACGAGATATTATTTAAGTTACTGTTGCCTTTCTAGCAGCTCAAACCAGTCTGGTCGACCTCTGGCATCAACAAGGCATTTTTGCCAAGAGAACTGCCTCTCACTGGGTGTTTTCTCTTTTTTAGACAATTCTGTAAACCATAAAGACAGTTGTGCCTGAAAGCCCAGTAAATCAGCAGTTTCAAAAATACTCCACCCAACAAATCAGGGACAAACAACCACGCCATGTTCATTGTAACCTTTCTTCCCTATTCTGATGCTCAGTTTGAACTTATTAAGATTGTCTTGACTATTTCCACATGCCTGAATGTGATAATTTAATCCCATGTGATTGCGGATCAGATATTTGCAATAACAAGCAGTTGAGCAGGTCTTCCTAATGAAGTGGCTGGCAGGTGTATATAGTAAAGTAATGCTTTGTAAGTGTGATAACCCTTGGCATGGTAAACGTTTCTACTTTATGTACTGTACACTGAATGGCCAACAGTCTTTGAATGTCTGATTATCTCACCGATATGTGGGCTTTTCCCAAACTGCTGGCTTCTCAAAAGAGTAGAGGTTATTATGCAAAGGGTGGATTAAATCTGAATGTTCAGCAAGCGCATATGGAGCTGACCTTTGGCCATTTAGGATATATTACCATGCCAATCACTTCTAATATTCAATTACACATTTAATCTTTGGGTCACAACTCTTCCTGTAATGCCCTTGCCTCTGCATCAACCCCACCAACACCTTTTCTAAGTATTCAGCCATGGAGGCAGAACTACTCTTTTTTAATAAATAAGTCACACAGAAACTTTTATCTTTTATGTGTGAAACCATGCATAGTTTCCACAGGAGATGATGCCCAATTCATATTTCATGCAACAAATGAATTATTGAGCATGCGGATCCTTCAAGCGGTCATTTCTCTGACTCTACTAACTCCCAAGCTACTTTAGAAACATTCGAGACATGTGGGCGGGTGTGGGTGTTCTTTTCAGTGGTGCTTCGACCCATTATTTGCCATAGAACAAAAAAAGAGGGGGGTGGAGTTGGACAGAAGGACATTTAACATTTTTTCAATATCCATTTATTAAAAAGATTTATGCACACAATCTATACTGCAGGATAAAGGAAACTAAGTGAGAAGCAGGCAGGGTCACGAATACAGTCTACACTAGCAAAGGCAAGCTCTATAATTATGACTTACCTACAGTAAATCTCATTGTCATTTAGAGGGCTAAAAGCTTGCACAGATCTGTGATTCTCTGATGCAGCGTAGCTCAAGACTTGCTCATGTACATAGACACTGACACTGAGATTTTTTTAAAGGAGGAGTAATATAAAATGAGTTTTTGGTAAGAAAAAAATAATGCATTATCCTAGGGATATTTCAGCTAGTTTATTGACACACACACCTTTGAGACCTTTGTTTACTTGTTAAAGAAATAATTATATATGGGAATGGGAATGCTCAATAAAGCAATAAGCCACGAGAGGACACATGTTACACTGATTGTTTCATTTATTTTCCTGATGTTCTTAGGTGTTATGTAGAACAGGCCAGCTATCTGTTTTTTTTTTTGTTTTTTTTTTTAAACAATGCTACAGTATGTTTGACTTTCAATTAGGAAGTATTGCATGTGCAAGATACTGTGTTTCGGCTGTGATTTGGCTGTTGGTGTCAAAGAAAAGTGTGACATTGCTTGTACTGTATATAACAGGTCCATAAACCAGAAATTATAATATTGAGCAACTGAAATGTCAGATATTTTGTTTAACCAACTATTGCTTGAATCTGCAATTTGCCCAATCAAATTAGTGGAACAGAACAAACTGTTGATTATTTCATCCATTTTTGTGCATATCGCATGTCATCTGTGGTTAACCTGGCTCCTATCCCAGGAGCAAAAAGCATAGAACATTGTGGATAGCATGCTAAACTTTCACACAAGCACACACACCCTATCACATAATACAGGAAATTTGGAAATATCAATCAGCCAACACTGCAAATATTTAGACTGTGGAAGAAAACAAAAGTACCCGGAAGAAGCCCACTAAATACAGGGAGAACATACAGTACAAACTTACATGCTTAGACAAAACTGCAAGAAGCACAAGTGAAACACATTTTAACATGTATACTTGCAACAACCACTAATGATTAGCATCAGTTTCCATCAAATTTTCCCTCACAGGAGGCATAAGCCAGACATGATGCACCCTCCTTGTGTGAAAATAAACAGCAAAGTAAATCAACAGGAGTGATAATGCCCACAATTTTTGGTGTTCCTTGCACATCTGTTGCACCCATTCCATTTCTTGTAATGTTTTTAGTTCTGACCCCCTGAAGGCTCTCACCTTCTGTTCGCCATTCCCTATTTCTCCAGAAAGCCCAGGGCTCAGTTTCTTGATATCTGAAAGAGACAGAGACAACAAAGCATCCATCTGCCCACACTGATTGCTATATATATATATACTTTCTCATTCACTTAAAAAAAGGAATGATTCCATTTGAACACTGACATATCATCTATCAGCCATCTTTTATGCGAGAATCATATTATCATTATTATTTCTGTTGTTATTTTTGCTGTAATTGTTATTACAAAAGTTAGTTTTACTACTACACTCTTATTGTACTTATAATTATTATCTTTAGTGCTATGTATTTAATTGCTTAATGCCAGTATTATTGTTGTTTTGTTTTCATGTTTATCATTAACATTGCTCACCATATAATCATACTGTATAAATATGACTGCACTGAGTAAAAATGAGCATAAGAAAGGAAAGAAAATATGTTGACAGAGACGGGAGATCAAAGAGATGAGCAAATGGAGAATTGCAATAAGCAAAAGGAGAATAAGAAAAAGAGGAGGAGACAAATAAAAGGAGAGGAGCATGAAATAATAAACAGAAGCACAGAGAAACAGAGATCAAACATAGAATGACAGAAAGAAAGGATTACAAAAAGAAAATGTGTTGCTATAGCTACTGTAAATGTAATAACCCAGTTATTATTTTGTTATTATATTTTATTAGAATTCCTAATGTGTTGTCCTTATGGCAATTAATGTAGTCACATTACATTAGAGAGATGGAGAGGAAATGTGAGCCAGAGAGATTACAGAAAAAAGAATTATACAGAGATGGACAAAAAAGATAAGCAAAAAGAGATAGTAATGAAAAAGAGAAGGCGATAAAGAAAGAACACAGCAAGATCTTCCAGTGTTAAAATAACACCCAGTGTTGGATTAACACGCTGCAATGTTTGTATAGGTACAAATCAGAATTAAATGACCTCTAGAAGGATTGAATCAACATTTGGAGTTTTAGTGTGAAAGACAGAGATTCAGAGCAACATAAAGTAAAAAGACATATAAAGAGCAAGACAGAGGGGAAGGAAAGACAGTAATGGAACATGTGCTTACTGTATATGTACCATGGTTTTGTCCTTACTTCCAAACACTAGTCATATGTCAGCTTTTCAGTGAGACAGCATCTTTCTGATCTAATGGTCAAGTGCACTTTTTCTGGAGAGAGTTTCAAACATCTGACAGAAGCATGGCATTTTTGGAGAGAATGTAGAAGTGGACAAATGCATGGGGTTGTACTGCAGTTTTCAGTCACTGTTTGTGGTACAGAAATGTATGAATATTTCAAGAAATGCCTCAGGATTTCTGAGAGCACTTAACCATACCAATACTCTCTAAGCTCTCTCCGTGTGTGTGTGTGTGTGTGTGTGTGTGTGTGTGTGTGTGTGTGTGTGTATTGATGTTGCAAATAATACTAATAGTATAATATTTATTATTGTTTACTAATTGCTATAAAAGGCAGACAGTGTTGAAACAGGCTAAAGCACTTTGATTGCCTGAAATGATTTTATACGAAATTAAACAAATCTTACACTCAACTGCACACTGTATATGACTATCCTGGGAAATGTATGTACATTAAATGTATATTTTATTTATAAAAAAAAGAAAAAAAACACACACACACTAGTTTGTGTGTGCTGTGCAAAAGTCTTGAGCCACACCTCATTTCTTTAAATAAAATAAAATAAAATAAAATAAAATAAAATAAAATTAAATTAAATTAAATTAAATTAAATTAAATTAAATTAAATTAAATTAAATTAAATTAAATTAAATTAAATTAAGAGATCTGAACAAATGTTTTACTGCGACAGGCTGCAAAGATAAAAATGGCTGTTTATGAAACAATCTCAGCAGCAACCTCATTTCCCCTCTCGTCTGTTCCAACGACTCAGTTGGTCAACTGCTTCCGGCAACGGGTCGCCACAGCGGGCCATCCGGTAACAATCCCACTCCTATCCACATATCCTATTCAAATATCTGACCAATTTGCACAAATAGCATTTCCCAAGTTTAAGATAAAATCATGGAGACTGATGTTTTTTATTTATTTATTATTATTAAAAAATATATACATTTATACAAGAAACATTTCATGCAGATGTACACAAATGCATAGTGTACACACATCCAAAATTCTGATGGTGCATTGTGTATGGTGTATCTAAAGTGCTTTGTGTTAATCAGTCTTCGGATAAAAGCAGTTAAATTAAGCATGAAGGTGTGTCCACATTTAAACAAGATCCCCTATGCATGTTTTTGAGTATTATGGCCAGTATTCTGTAATTCTTTAGTTTGTCTTTGAACCTAGTTTTGTAGTGCAAATAAACCATCAACCCTAAACAAAGCTGTTGTGGAGAGATATGAGGGAGTGAAGAAATGTTCATCACTGGGGGCACTAAATGAATGCACATGCAGTCTGTTATTATACCACTGCTTCAGTTCATGGTGTCTCACTAAAATGCAATATAAAACAGCAATAAAGTAAAGTTTATCATAGCTTTACATTTTTTCCTCAAAATGGGCACAAACATGTTGCTGTACAGTACATGCATGTATGATAGACACCAGAGCGCCACTTGTGTATGTCTCTCTTTCAGGTTTACAAATACACAAACATTGTATAATTATTTTAAACAGGCTTCATAGTTAACATCTCATGTCACAAACAGCACAAACCCAAACTAATTGTTATTGTGCATAATTCACCTACCCTGATCAGTTTCCCTCCTTATGCTGTCTTGGGAGGAACTAATTTCAATGCAAATTGGTGTATCATGAAAGAACATCCATTTCACAGTGTGTATTCAGTGAATCAGTGCTTCTGTGATTAAAACAGAGTTTGGATTTCATTTAATTTCTCTGTTCTGTATGTGTTTGCCATCCCTACTGACTCCTAAAATGATTTTTAAAAAGTCTCAGTTTTATTCTCACTTGTCCTATCTCATCTGGATTTCTCTTATTTTCGTTTTCTCTTTACATTCAGAACATGAGAAGTTATTTCAATACAATTTATTATACAATATATGGACAAAATTATTTGGCCAAACCTGCAATAACATTGTATCCAAATACATATACATCAATGTGGAGTTCGTCTCCCTTTTGCAGCTATAACTGCTTCCATTCTTCTTGGAAGGCTGTCTACAAGGTTTTGGAGTGGAAGTTTCTATGGAAATTCATGCCCATAAAGCATGTATGAGATCAGGCACTGATGTTAGATGGGAATACCTGGCTCGCAATCTCTGTTGCAGTTCATCCCAAAGATGCTTGATGGGGTTGAGATTAGGGCTCTGTGCAGGCCCGTCAAGTTCTTCCACACCGAACTCATTAACTGATTTTTGAACTCCAATACTGTATGTGTGAATGCATACAAAATATGAGAAACTCTCCACTCCCCTTTTTCCCTATTAAATTTGCGTATAAACACGTGCTTAAATATTCTGTTCAGCTTTTCCTCCTTTTATGATATCATAACCAAACAAATAAATATCAAAACTAATTTGCATAAGCTTTCTTCCAGTTCTCTACTCAGGAGACCCTTATAAACTCCTGTGCACCATTTTTGATTCCTGACTATATGTAATACATCATGTTAGAGCAGAACATACAGTAGTCTGCGTACTGTTGTTGGTTGTACTGTACATTACTGTCTTTTTGGCCGCATTCTCAGGAAGACATTGAAGACAAGGTGGATGCTGTTTAATTATTCTTGAAACATTCTAAAAGTGATCCCCAGAGTCTTGTATACTGTGCTGAATGTATAGTCCTGTGTGCTGAACACTGGATTGCTTTATCAACATGGACCAGTTTAATGCCGATTCAGTTCTAGATGGAAGCTCAGGACTGTCCATGTCTGACTGTCCATGACTCAACTTTAGATCCTGAAGCTGTCAGTGCTAGTTATTTTGCTGCTTGTTCATCTGATTATCATGTTGAACACTACAGCTTGTATTGCATGCTGAAGCAGAACACATCTTCAGCCTACTAATTTTGAGGAATAATCAGAATGTGCCACATACTTTGTATAACCTCTTCAGCCAATTTCAACATAATAGTAGCTTGGAAAGTGGCAACTAGTCTGAAATGGATGGGGAACATTATAATGGGTTTCAGAAGAAAGCAAACTATTGTGTGTGGACATGAGTGTTAATTTGCAATGGCATTCTCAATGTTAGCCACTTAAACAATGAATAAGTTAAAAGACGACGGATATGGAGCTGTAAATCTTCTGGTCTGTCGCCTTCTTAAGAGATAAAGTTGGCAAAATTAACAGCCCAGTTACCTTTTAGCTAATCTTGCTAACATATATATGGCTAGTAGTATCATTGTGAGAGGGCTCATCTTCATGTATAGTGTATAAGTCATTGTCCAAGCATGAGTCCTCTTTAAAAAACAGTTGCATTTTAAACCAAACGTAAATAAACATTGCCACATTTACAGTACAGTATTCTAATTACACTAACTGTCCATTGCCAGGGTGGATAAAAGTAGATTTGTACGGTCCACAGTACTGAGCAACTGCCTGCTGAAAACCACATTTAAAACCAGTCACAAGAGCACTTTAGGAAAATGAGAAAACATAATTATTACATAATATAATCTTAAACAACACTTTGGTTCCTTAATAACTGCTTTTATGTCATTCAAATATAATCATATAATCATATCTGAACCATTTCAGTTATATTTACAGCTACAAAGCTAACTATCTCCTAACACAAGGCTGAATTCCAAATTGGTCTCCAGCTTGTGATCAAGGGCCCTACTTTGTGTGTGTGTGTGTGTGTGTGTGTGTGTGTGTGTGTGTGTGCCATTCTGGTTACATAAAGAAACAAATTACAATCTGTTGATAATAAATGTGTAATTTGTGGAACTGCTGTTTAAAAGCAATGTTTGTGCAATATCACACTCAAGGTTATGCTGTAATGCCGGATATAGCACATGAGTACCGCTTGCTGGATACAGCACAAAATGCCTAGAACCGCATCACAGGTGTGCTATATCCATCAATACAGCACTCCCTTCCACGTGATATTCTTAATATGTGCATACATATTATGATGTTCCTCTTCTTCTTTTTCTTCTTCTTCTTTGGCCATTTTAATTCCAGATAGGTGGTGCCTGCAGTTGGCTACCATAACTACAGTATGATACGAGAGAGGAATTATCAGTTTGCCCCTCATGCTCATAGAGCAAAAATATTTATCCATTATGATTTTTATGATCCAACATTCAGTTACAGATAGATGTAGCATCATTGTGATCAAAGGCCATAATCTATTAACAACAAAGCAAATATTAAGAGTAAATTTAATCATACTATTCAGGAGCCACATAATGTAAAATATAATAACTACAGCTGATTTCCTCACAAATTCAGCAACTGGAGTGTGATGCAGCACTGTAACACTCTGCTCTCACTGTGTTGCTATTTTGGAAGTGTAAATATGGCCATCAGCACCTCAGAGTTGTTCCACTTTTGAACGACAATGGGAGAAAAATGTGCCCTAATAATAAGCTACTAATAAGCCACCACCACATCAGTGCCAGTGCTGAGAGTGACTGTAAAAAGTAACGTATTCCTGTGAACAGTGTTGCCACTTTTTTGGGGGGGAAGTAGCTAATGTTTGCTCTAAAAGCTGTTAGAATTATGCCATCAACGGATTTTCAAATTCTTGAATTTAAATTCTTGACATAAAGAATAGAATAGAATAGAATAGTTGGTGAATATTTGGGAAATAAACACAAAGGAAACAGTTACAGGTGATATAACTCACTTTTATTACTTTTGCTTTATTTTATTTTAAATCATACAATAAATTTTAATGCAAATAAGTGTGCTGATGGAAAAAAGATTGCTGATCAATAATTTATTGGGAACAGTTGGGAACTGAGGGTTCTGATAAGTTCTGTAAATGGAGTCCAGCGATTGGTTGTAGGGAGTAATTATGATAAGAACATATCTTCTGGGAACAATTGTGATCAGTTATTTTTTTTCTGTTTTGTTCTGCTTGGAACAGTTGTGGTCATTGGTCTGGAAACTGAAACAGTGTTTGGTCCTTGGAAACAGTGGTGATCAGTTATTGGTTTTTGGGAACAATTGTGATCAATGATCCTTTCTAATGGTTGCAGTTAATGTTTGGTGTTTAGGAGCGATGATGATAAATATCTGGTTGTTGAGAATAGTGGTAATCAGTGATAAAACTTTGGGAATATTGTCCTGCACAGTATAATAATGTGCTTATACTTGTATACAATTGTGACGGCATAAAAGGGCCTCTCTGCTTCCACCCGGTGAGTAGAGAATATCTGTGCATTTTCTCACACATTTCTCGTGTCTCTGCAGACCTGACTAAATCCGAGTCCAACTCACCAAGAAGAAAGCTTCCCGCCTTCAGCTCTTACACACGTTCTTCTGTCTCTGTCTGCATGTGCCGCTTGCTCAGCGCCGCTTGTCATACCTACTTTGCGCACCTGTGTGTGCTGCTAATGACACCACACCTACTGAGCCTCGACCCACGGACCCGTGATATTAACTGAGCTCAATCACGAGCCCTGTTCCTTATACAGAGCGTAACTTCACTAGAACCGCTTTCTTATAACTTGCTTGAAATTGCTTATTAAAGAAGCTTGTTTTTGTGACTGTGACATCTAGTTCCTGTGTGTTCATTCCGTGTGTCAGACCCATTAAAATAATATACACTAATCAGCTATAACATTAAAATGCATAACATTAAACTCAAAATTGTGTTGGGGCCTCAATTGCTGCCAGGGAGGCTCTGGCCCCTTTGGCGAATGACTCCAAAAGACTTCTTTGGGTGTGTTGTGGAGTCTGGCACCAGGACATTGGCAGGCCCTTTGGGTGCTGTTGGTTGCAGGGTGGATCTTCCACTGATCAGACATTTTTGTCTGGCACATTTCATGGATGATCCATTGGATAGAGATCTAGGGAATTTGGAGGCTGGAAGAGCTTGAAGCTTGAACTCTTTGCCTCCTAAGGCAGATGTGGCAGGCTGTGATGCAATGAGTGTTCTGATACCTTTTTCTGTGGCCAGCATTGACTTTTTTAGCAGAAATGAAATGAGATTGAAACGGACAGGCTGGCCTTTGTTCCCTACGGGCATAAATGAGCCTTGGGTGCCCATGATCCTGTCACTATTTATGTTATGGCTGATCGGTGTATATTTTTGGTTTTAACCAAGAAGTAGAGAGAAATCTGAAGTGAATTCTAAGACGAGTTAAGACATAAATTAAGATCACACTTTGTTTTGTCTCTAACATTAATTTTTAAGTCATACAGTATCAGCACATTTGTTGGTACACATCAGTGTAGGTGGTTTCCTGGGAGGTGAAGATGAACAAGTATTTACACTATAGACAAGGACACACATTAACTCTCACACACATACAGCTAGAGGACTTTAGAAAAGAGCAGCATTTAAAAATCATAAACACTGCAGGCAAACATAGACTTTGGTAAGAACTAATAATAATAGTCTTATCTCAGCTTACCATGGCACCATCAGACTAAGGAAGTCACATGCTGGTGTTGCTATGTATGTAGACATGATGTAGTTAATGCTGGTGTTGTTGAGGCATGTTTTTTTTTTTTTTTTTTTTTTTAAGTGTGCAGAAAGAAAAACAAAATAAGAATAGACAAAAAATAGGCAGAAAAACAAGCATTTTTGTTATACATATAGCAGAGGAAAATACCTTGACAATCTTTGAAACAAAAGCAACTGAGTTTGTATAGAGAAACAAAGAAATTACTGGCTGCGTCTGAGCATTTAATGGCCAGAGCAGAGGGATCCGTGTGAACTGCTCTTAACTCTGAGAAACTCTTCTCTGGAAAAAATTAACTTTTCTGAAAGCCAAACTTTTAATTTGTAGTCAGTAATGCTGAGCAGTGATATCTGGCAGACATTTGAAGGTCTCTGTGGCGACAAAAATGACTACATCCATTTGTAATGTAGTCAGAGAGAATTCCTGAATCCTTCTGTTCTCAATTTAACTACAAGTGTTCTCTAATTATTAACTACACACACTAGCAATTGTTGTAAGGTGTAGTTATCTAAGTTACCATAGCCCTACTTTAAACTCAACAAAGTTTGATCACTTTCTCCACCAACCTTCAGGGGCGATTCTAGAGGGGAGGGGGGCATGGGGTGGCACCGCCACCGCCTGAAATTTGATTGGTCCCCTCCGGTGCCCCACCAACGTCATTGGCAAATGTACTGTCAACCTGACAGTGCCAAACTTCATTGTTTTGCTTATGGAGGTGGGATCAGAGCATCATCAATCACTTATTGGCTCAGAACACCGTCAATCACTCATTGGCTTAGTGCGCCATCACTCACGCATTGGCTGAGATCGCGGTCACTCACTGCTTGGTTTGTGAAAGGGAATCACAATTCCACAATTTTCAAAACGGAGGAGAGAAATGCACACCACAACTCAACCATGACACATCACACTGTTTATGGTGTATGTAGTCAATTGTAAGTTTTTTGATATTGCATTGATAGTCATGTTTAATGTTTTCTAAGCCATTATATATTGCTAATTGAATCTGATTTGCCATGAGCCTTGACTAGTTCTTGAGCCCCCCCCCAAACAAAACCCCCTGCAAGACCAACTTACAAGAATCACTAGAATTACTAGAATCGCCCCAAACCAAAGGATTTTTATAAATGTTTCTCACAGTAATAGCTTTGCTGCCTGATAGATTTTACATGGTCGACTTTGTACAGGTACGGTGTCTGTTAGGTTTATCTAAAAAAAAAGAATGTACTTACCATGAGAGTGTAATACACTCTTAATACACTGAAAAACAAGTGTGTTATTAACCTGATTCTTTGTGATTATTACCTTTTTTCTCTTTTAGAAACACCAACCTACTAACATCTTTTCTTTCTCTTTTATTCTTTCATTTAAGCAAGTTTCACCAGCCATTGAAAAAAAGTCACAGTTTTCTGCTGCCTCCTTGTGCACTCACAATGCTCACTCAATTTTTCCTCTGACACTCAGTAATTATTTTAATCCTTTGATCTGTAAGATGGCTTTCCCTCCCTCCTGCTAATTCACTTCTAAAGAGTTTCACCGTGTCTCTCTTGATATAACTCCACCTCTACCTCCAAAAATGCACAGTGGGCAAATGCAAAGTATGAACTACAAGTATGAACTACACACATTTTATTTCTATCTACTAAGCAAATAATAATACATGTTATAATTAATAAAGCTACATACATAATACTGAAATAAAAACATGAAAAGTATAAAGATTATCTAAAATATTATTAACAGTGCCTTTTATGTCATGGGTCGGGACTGCCGTGGTAGACCCAAGTGCAGATGAGGAACAAGGAATGATCCTTTGAGGTTTGTTATTACAAGACAGGCTTAAATCCATGCATACGGCAGACGTGACAGTTAGATTGGAAGCCTGCTCGTGCCGGCGTGTGCACTTTGAACTCATACTGAATGCGGAAGTGAAGAACTGGTATGAGATGAATTAACTCCATGAAGAGAGCCGGCGTGTGTAATTTGAGCTCGAGTGAAATGCAGAAGCGGAGAGCCGGGGCGCGGTGAATGAGCTCCGCGATGAAATCCGGCGTGTGTAACTTGAGCTTGAGCAGGCTTGCAGGTGACGCAGATGCATGGGAATTACAGATAGAGGTCGAAGCCGGAGAGTAGAGGAAAGGTCCATGATCCAGGCTCGTGGTCGAGAAACAGTTCCTAAGGTCAGTGCTAGGGAGATCCGAGACGGCAAATGATCCGCGACGTGAGGCGAAGACGTGGTCATTGGAACGAGGTGTGGTCAAAAACGAGAAGGCAAGACGAGAAAGAGCGCTGGAATATTGGACATGGTGAGTGCACAATAATCTGGCGAAGAGTGTAGTTTGAGTGCAAGTTGAGAGGAGAGGGATTATAGATTGAGTACAGGTGTGCAGAGTGGAGAATGAGACGGTGGAAAGAAAGCAATTCTTTGGGTGGATCATGGAACCGGAGTGTGCAGATGATCATGACAGGGCTGTGGCAGTCCTGACAGTACTGTCTTTGGACTGTAAGTCGTGACAGTACCCCCCCACGCCACCAGGAGTTCTAGCAGGGGTCTCTGTGTGGGGTCTGTGGAACTCAGTAATCAGAGACCGATCTAGTATAAACCTGGCTGGTACCCAACTTCTTTCTTCAGGGCCATAGCCCTCCCAGTCCACCAAGTACTGGAGACCGCGTCTGCAGTTGGCGAGACTTAAGAAGTCGGTGAACTGTGAAGGCCTCGCCCCCGTCTATGAGTCTGGGTGGTGGGGGAGGGACGGGAGGGTGGAGCCAAGGTACTCCTCGATCCATGGGAGATAGATCCAAGTATCCTCGATACTCAATCCATGGGAGAAATCGGCTCCAAGTAGCTGTGTCGCGAGACGCCATGCACCTCAGTGACTACTCGAGTTCCTGGTTCATCCGCTCAGTTTGGCCATTACTTTGAGGGTGAAAGCCAGACGAGAGACTAGGTGTGGCCCCGATAAGACCACAGAAGGCCTTTTAAAATTGTGCTGAGAACTGAGGGCCTCTATCTGAGACAATGTCCGTAGGCAGTCCATGAAGTCGGAAAAAGTGGGTAATTAGAAGTCGAGCTGTCTCTTTGGCAGAGGGGAGTTTAGGTAATGGAATGAAGTCGGCAGACTTTGAGAATCGGTCGACCACGGTTAAAATGCAGGTGTTGTTGTTGGAGGGTGGTAACCAAGTAACAAAGTCAATGGAGATGTGAGACCAGGGGCGGCGGGGAATGGGGATTGGTCTTAAGAGACCCTCGGGGACATGATTTGTAGTCTTATTCCTGTAACATACATCGCAGGATGCCACAAAATTTCCAACAACTTCCTTGATGGTCAGCCACCAGAAGCGTTGTGTGTGATCTTGTGTTCCTTTAGGGAACGAGAAAAAAACAAGATATCATCAAGATAGGCAAACACAAAGATGTTGAGGAAGTCTCTGAGGACATCATTGATCAGTGCCTGGAAAACCGCTGGTGCGTTAAACCAAATGGAACCAACAGGTATTCATAGTGACCAGTGGGGGTGTTGAAGGTGGTCTTCCACTCATTACCTTCCCTTATCCTGTCCAGGTGGTAAGCATTTCTCAGGTCTAGCTTGTTGAAAGTGCAGGCATCCTGGAGCAGTTCAAAGGCAGTAGTCATTAAAGGAAGTGGGTAGCAGTTCTTAATGGTGATTTCATTCAATCCTCTGTAAACAATGCAGGGTCTGACATCTAGTTCCTGTGTGTTCTTTCTGTGTGCCAGACCCATTACAATAATATACACTAATCAGCTATAACATTAAAATGCAAAACATTAAACTCTATATTGTGTTGGGGCCTCATTTGCTGCCAGGGAGGCTCTGGCCCCTTTGGCGAATGACTCCAAAAGACTTCATTAGGTGTGTTGTGGAGTCTGGCACCAGGGCATTGGCGGGCCCTTTGGGTGCTGTTGGTTGCAGGGTAGATCTTCCACTGATCAGACATTTTTGTTTGGCACATTTCATGGATGGTCCATTGGATCTTTCTTTTCCACAAAAAAAGAAGAAGGGGAGGACGAGGGGCGAATGATCCCTGCCACAAGCGATTTTGTAATATATTGTTCCCTGGCCTCTCTTTCTGGGTGAGAGGGGGAGTAGGGTCGCCCTTTGGGTGAGGTGGTGCCAGGGAGGAGGAGGTCAATAGCACAGGGCTGTGGCTTGGCAAGTTGTGACATTTTCAATGTATGACAGGTTCCAGCAATAGCAGATAATAAACAGTAAATTGCAGCTAATTATTACCATGCTACAGTTAAACCTAATCCTACCCTCAGTAACCAAAAGGGGTTTTCCTATTTTGTTTCCTAATGAAATATATAATGAAATTTATAAAATCTATACCAGACATAATGTCTTGGGTGTTCCAATCTTACCCCTGTCTTACCTCGTCTGTGTGATGGAGTTTGCATGTTCTCCCCATACTTGTTGCGTTTCTCCCACAGTCCAAAGATATGCAAAGTACGTTGAGTGCCGTTTCCAAATTGCCCATAGTGTATGATTGTGGTTGCTTTTTGCCCTAAGATTTGTTGGTCCTCCATCTATTCTGCCTTGTTCCCTGGGATACACAAGACAAGCAGTTCAGACAAAGGATTTGCTTAAACCAAAATACCACAAAAGAAGCTTAACACAGCAGTTTATAGTGGGTTTAATTTTGAACATGTGTTAACACTTCAAAATATGTATTCCATGTCAATTGGCTGAGTCCATTTCATTGGTCATTGTCTTTGTTGGTGATTGCCTTTTGTATTTTGTGAAATGAACATAAATAAGTTGTGCTACAGTATGTGTGTTCCAGGCCAGCTAATTCCTCATCACTGATTCAGACATGCCCTCTAAACTCACCAGTTAAACCTTGTCATTTCTAATAGTGCTGTTATTGCTATTTTAAATGGCAGCGCTTATGGAGGTGATGGAGGAGCTCAGTCATGTGTTAATGAATCACATAATGTATTAATGTAGTTCCTATTGAATAAATAATCTACTGTCAGGCCAAGCAGATGGGAGCGTTAATGGGGACCTGATATGCCATTTAGTTACTAATTGGTTTAATTACTTATTGGTTAAGCTACATTGTTTAAAATTAAACTTCATTCAATTTTTCTTGTGATTGACATAATAAACATAAAATAGGTAATAACACGCACGCACACACACATACAGTACATACAGTACACACACACACACACACACAAAAATAATAAATCCTGGGTAACGTGCTGAATGTCGTCGTTAAATGTATGGTACTTAGATGTGTGATGTGGACAGTGTTAACAGATCGGCTTAGTTGACCAGCCATATTAAAAACATACTTTCCCCAACAAGTATGGCACGAATGCCAGATTTTAGGAATGGAGGTGATACAAATGCAATTAAATATTTTTAATAAAGGAGTATTCAAACTAGTCCAGTTTTGGATATACTGTATATACTGTAGTTCAAAACAGGCTAAAGGTCAGGTGATCAAAAACATCAACAAAGGGGAAAAGTTAAAAAGGTAACATTGCAAAGTCAGGTTGTATGTGTGACCAAAAGTCAGGTCAATTTACAGTAAATGTGCGAGTGTCCTGGGAAGTGAAGTAGGTGGTGGCCATGGATTCTATCACAGGACCTGAGCTGGTAAATTCCAATATGTCATAGACATAGAGGGTTAAAGATCCGGATCCCAGCACACAATGTGCTTGACCCTTTGCTATGACACAAAATTACATATGTGCATATACTTTTATTTGTGATTTGTTGCCTTATTTAAGCTCTATCTTTTCATTTTAGTCTTGGTCTTTTGGGTGTTATGTACTTACAGTATGTCACTGCTGTATTATTGCACGTTAGCTTTAGTGTTAGCATTAGCATTTAGCTTGTAACCTACTGTATCCCTAGTCATTGTTTTCATTCTTCCAGTCTGTTTTGTTGTGTTTGTTCTTTATAATAGTTAAACCTGGCCTATATAGATTAAGAGACCCTCGGGGTCATAACCTAAGTACAAGGGGTGTTTGGTCAGAAGTCGCTGTGTGTAATTCTCCATGCTGTTGTGATAATATACTTTATATTTAATTAAAATATACCATACATGTTTAATTATACATTGTACCCCACACTTTATTCAACAATTACATAACAATTACTTAATCCAACAGATATTGTAAAAGAATAATGGAATCATTGTTGATAAAATGAAAGCAATTTTTGCATTTAGATTCAAATCTCTGTATTCTACTATAAAGTTAAAAAGCAGCGCCCTTTATTTGTCCCATATACTTTACAGGCCATTGAAATTCTTTTTTTTGCATATCCCAGCTTATTAGGAAGCTGGGTTGAGAGTGCAGTGGCTTGTTCAAGGTCCAAACAGTGGTAGTGTGGTTGATCTAACATATAACAGTCCTAAATTTCTGATGAACACAATTTAAATGAGGAATCAGCAGGTGAGCAGGTGCGGAAACAAGCAAAGACCATTTCTAACAGGTTTGGCTCAATCAGTTATACATTTGCATATATAGCTATATATACAGATTTTTTCCCCTTGAAAATAAAATAGCACATTGTTTCTATAGATTGTCTATTTATTACAAAAGAAAAATATTCAAATCAGCAATGCAACATAGACAAAAAATATCAATGTGTTGATTTTCTTGCCTATTTAAGTGCTGGTGATTTTGTAGTAAAGAGCACCAGTACCTGCTAGTGGAAAAAACTTGGTTTGGAGCCCAGCACAATTAAAATTATCCTGTAATTGGATTTAACATCAGCTGCTAAGCATAAGTTCTGACACACAGAATATAATCTTTCATGGCTTGAATATAAAATACAACTAAGTTGTAATGTACTATAACTAAAAACAGTAGGGGAGACCGGGTATGGTTGTAACATGGGGAGAGTTGTAACACCCCCAATTCCACCAATCAGGGATAGGATAAGAGTCATATGATCATTTCAGTGTTTACCCACTTCCTCCCTAAACCCACATGGTGGATATCAAGGCTGGGAACAAATACATGCAGATTCTATTATTAAAAAACAGATTT
>JAQMYK010000037.1:24787726-24808074 GCA_030014345.1 Clarias buthupogon
CACACACACACACACACACACACACACACACACACACACACACACACACACACACACACACACACACGAAGAAAGAAAGAAAGAAAGAAAGAAAGAAAGAAAGAAAGAAAGAAAGAGAGAGAGACTCAATGTGATAGCACAAAGAGACACACAACCATTGAGAATGTGTACAGTATATGATGAATATGTGGGGGGATTTGATGAATATGCATCTGCGATCTTCAAACTGTCTGTATAATGTGAAAACAAAATGCGTTTTGAATGTCAGCACACATATGCCACCATGTAGTGCGACCCAACAAACGACTTGGAAATGCCTAGTGAATAATTTAAAAGTCAATTCAGTAGCAAATGTTTTTTTTTTTTAAGAGCCACATAATCATTTTAAACACGTGAACACAAAATGAAAAATCTTTCGCTCTACGGTCTCTGCAGAGTGTCTATGCTGAGAACAGAAGGCCTCCCAGGGGGAGCGCCAGTGTCAGAATGCTGCAGCGTGCACAACCTGATGGCTTCCACTTACAAAAGCAGCAAGCGTCACTAGCTTTGTGCCGCCTGACTTAAAATTATGGTGTATAAACAATACTTGCACAATGCTTGCATTGTAACAAACTCCCAGCATGCTTCAGCAACAGCCCCACCTTGAGCAGCACCCTTGCAGTGTTCCAGCTAGCCAAATTTCAAAATACTCCCAGCTCAATGCCAGCTAACAGAATATATTTAGCATATACTGGGAGTTTAAAACTACTCCTCAACAGTCCACATATGGAATAAATAACTGATCATTAACTGCATCATCCTGGTTGCAATCAGAGCCTGTCCTGATGCAAAGTGGGAGAATCATGCAAAGTCCATCACAGGGCAAACACATACACACACCAGTGAGCAGTTTAATGTAGACAATCTGCCTGGATCGCTACACGGAGGAGCCTAGAGGAAATCCACACTATGTTATGCTTATGCTACCCACAGTGCCATTGTGTCACCTGATAATATAACTATCTCATTTAAAAAAAGAGTTCCAGGTAAGCTAGCACGATCTAACTATATTCACTGCAGGCATGATTGCCTCTGGGGCTGTGGGGGCAGCTTTATTGCCGAACATTTGGTCTGAGACCTCAAGATCCCCATTCAACCATGCTCTCCTCTGTTATGGAACGTAGACCTCTGAGCTCAGAAAAGATACAGTTCGAAGTCTACCCTTAGCTCTTCTCTATTGTGTATTTCCACAGCTTGTAGAAAAAGACCACAGTGGTCATATGAGTGCAGGCTTGAAACTTCTAGAGCACAGTCTCAATGTCAAGGTAAGACTTGAATTTCCAGACTGGAATTCCAGATGTGGTTCCCCTTGTCAAGCCAGGTGAGCTCTATACTTTAAATTCGCCTTTACCAAATTTTATGGGTGCAAATTCAAGTATGGCTACAGTAGATAAAAAACAGAACAGGGTCCAGTACCAGTGGATTCCAAGGCACTAACTAGGATCGGGGTACCTGGTTGTTTCCAATCCAGCAAGACCACAGAATCCTAAACTACCTGAGAAGATCTTGTGAATGGGGTAAGCCTTTCAACAAAGGACACCTGGGTTTAGCAAGAACGTTACAGGTTCCTGATAATTTTGGGGGGCCTAGTTTATGTAGTTTTGTTACACTGTTCAAGCCAAGGTTTCTAGACAGTTTCCTGTAAGATTTCATCAACGGTTGATTTCGTTCAGGATTTCAACCAGGTGAACTGAGCAATTAACTATTTACAATTAACTAATTAATATAACCAGTTAAACAACTATCTGATCAACTATATACCAGTAAGCTTACAAGTGGATCATGGGCACTCGAGGCTCACCCCTGCCCACAGGGACCAAAGGCCAGGGCATCTAATCCAACCCTACAGAAAAGCCAATGATGTACAAAAAGTAAATGCTGGCCATGACAGAAAGGTACCAGAACACCAAGTGCACTGCAGCCTTCTGTACACCAAACAGTTAAAGAGCCCAAGGCTGCCGACATGGCCACCAAACTCCTTAGATCCCAATCTGATAGAGCATGCATGGAATGTGCCAGACAAAAATTCCAATCCAAAGAGGCTCCACCAAGCAACCCAGAGCACTCAAAGGATTCCCTGCCAAAGTCCTGGTACCAGACACCACAGAACACACAGAGGCCCTGCAGACACACCCCAAGGGTCCAGAGCTGCCCTATTGGCACAAGGGGAATTTAAAACCTCGGTGGTTATAACATTAATGTTTATAATGTTCAGTGTTTACTTGAAATTCCAGACACTATAATGTTAATATAACAACACCTAGTTTTGATAAGTTTCTTCTGAGGGAAGAAACTAAACCACTCTGCTCTGAAAACACATTTCAGTTGATAAATAACTATATTCCCAAAATGTAAAAATGTGTTCCTTTGAAAAATCCAAGAACACATACAATCCTATGCATATTTAATAAAATGGATTAAAGTCACAGCTTCAGTGACCTTTGCAACAATATACAGCCTACTCATAGGAATTATGAATATACAGTAGACATAAAGAATACATTATATATTTTGCAGTTTAAAGTATATTTTATTACTGCATTGCCATAAAATCTGAATAGATACCATGAGTCAATCCACTGGTAGGTGGCAAAGAGTACACAATAGCTGATGATTTACTGTCCTGGCGAGTTCTGCTATTTGGTTCTGAGATGGTGAAGTTCTGAACAATAGATGAGAGGGGCTTTTTGCGAGTTTTACCTTCAGTTCATCAGCGTCATAAAAGCTGACTTGCACCGACGGCACCATCCACGACTGGAACAACGTGCTGAGGATCTGATTGGCCACCGTGTCTGTTATGAAGTGAAAATGCAAAGGATTTCTCCTGGAGGCAAAAAGAAGAAAATGGTGATAAAGCATATTCAGTTGGTACCATAATTTGAATCAGTGTTAAATCATGTATTGTTTACACAATTAGAATATGACTGTATACTAGAGAAAAATCGATTCAGTGATGTATCACAATTCTTTTGTGTGACAATACATGTATTGACAAACTGACTTATATTTGAACAAAAATCTATTTTGTAATATTTATTTTTAACTTTTAGATGTTTGCATTTGAAGTGGTAAAAAGTTGCAGTCCCTCGATAATCTTGCAAATGGTGTGCTTTAAACTAATCACCCATTGGCACACATTGGTTGCGTTAGGACCAAATTATTTGCAAAATTTGAAGAATTTGAATTTTGTTAAGAAAACTTTGTGGATGCCATAAAGTCACACCCATATGATTTCTGAAAATCTTATTCCATATTAATAAATATATTATATAAGTCTCAGTTTCATTTCAGTTTATCTTTATGGTGGTGTCAAATACTGTAAGTTCATCCAATCCAACCTTGGCAAAATACTGTATGTCTTCATACAGCTTATGTAGGAACATGTCTGGGCCATTTAGGTCCACTGAAGGAAAATTGCGAAGCACCAGCATATACAGTACTGTAAATACATCCTATAAAATCGTTTGCTTTACAACTTTTTGGCAACAGTTCAGTCTCCTAAGACCTGGATTCTACTGTTGTACACACCGCATTTTCTCCTCACTGTTTGTCTTTATTAGCACCTGCTAACTATGAACTTAATCAATGCCTTTTTCTGTCAAAAGAATTACACTTAACGGTACTATATGAGGATGCTACAAGGGATTATAGCCAGTGTAGTAAAGAAAATGTCATGTCTTCATATGAGAATATTCAAGTTCTCAAGAGGTTAGGGAAGAGCCACATACAGGGGTGATGATCAGATGTCTGCAAGCATTTGGTCATACTGTACATAGTGTATATATTATAATCTCTGTATTATATCATCATGAACTAAATCACATAGGGAAGATGAAATGTTTAAAGTTTCCTTTAAAATGAATTGAACTGGGTGTTCCGTGTTTACCTGTGGAATAAGATGGACTTGACCAGGGTGACCACGTCTCGGCTGGCGTTGTGACCCGCACACACACAAGCCACGTGAATCAACTGTATTCACACAAGCAGAAATGATTACGAAATTAAATATGAAGTACAGGCAAAATGCAAGAGAGAGTAAGGACATCATGTACATAAAAGTTTTTCTTAACATCATATTTTTCTAATTTGTATAGTTAAATAAAGCCTAATAATGCATGCAGTTCTATAGTTAAGCTTATAATTAAGCCATCATTGAAACACTAAGACATACAGCATGATGCCTTAGTGCTCCGATGATAATTACGCTACTTCATGCACATTTTAGAATCTAAACTATATCTCCCCTGAAGCTTTACTGGCAGTTTACATCTGCCATTATGCATCTCTATATAAACAACCCACATCCCCCATGATGCTACAGTGTTCCTTTGATTTAAACTCCAAAACAGCTTAACCAGTGGGGCCAATCCTCTTACCTCACACTTCTCTGCAGTAGGTGAGCGGACACACTCGCTGTGATTGGCCCGTTCCTCTGCTGTGTTCTCCACATCCTCTGCTCCCGTATCAGCTGATGCCACCCACTGCTGGTTGCCATAGTTACCTTCAGTCTGTCCCTGGGATTGACTGAGTTGGAGGCGGATCTGCCGGTTCTCTTCCTCCACCTGTCGAACCCGGGACGCGAGAACCTCCCGATCGAGGAAGCGCGCCTCCGTGGACTCCAGAAGACATGGAGTGAGGAGCAAGGAGCGGCCATCTGCTATCACATGACCAGATTTCAAGTTTAAAGACTTTCTTAACAGTGTTTAGTAATGTTAAATTAGGATACTGATGATGGACCATTTCTTAGAAAAAAAACAATTTAGTCCTATTTGATAGCTACATAGCTTTATCATATATTTAAGAGTTCTAACAAAATGCACATGGTTGTAAACTCCTCTACTGTAGTGCATGCCTTCAACTAAATTACAAGAAGAATATGGGCGAACCTGTCAAAGTGAGAAAACTGGGGTGGAACTCCAAGTACTGTACTTGAGTAGGAGTTGTTGAATAATAGGAGGAAAAGATTCAGACATGGTTCTAATCAAAATCAAAACTGACCTTTAATAGGTAGGAAAAAAATCACAATCTTGTTCCACACAATGGAAAGAGCAACAAATAATGTATGAAAGGCTATGATTGGTGTTTGCTTATCGAAAGATCTTCCACAAAATGCTCTTGGTTAGGACTTGCTGAACAGTATGAATTTGACAGGGAGGTAGTAGGTGAAGAAACTGTAACACTAGTGGAGAATGAAAGAGGTGGGAATTTATACTGTAGGACGTTAACTAGGTGCTTCAGGCTTCATGGTCTTTCTCCCACACCGGAGTTATTTCATAACATTTCACTTTTGACAAATTTCCCTCCACTGTGGAAATGGAGTGTATCCTGGTAACACTAGGCACACTGTGGGAGAATTCATGCCTGATAGGATGTAAATCTATTGATTCGCACCATACACACATTCAAACACCCATTCATCCAAGAGGCAAATTAGAGTAGCTAATCCAAATATCAGCATGTTTTTGGATGGCAGGAGGAAACCAGAGAACCCAAAAGGAAACCCACACAAACACAAAGAGAACATGAAAAATTCCCTCCAGAGTGTAGCCTGAGTTCAGGATTAAATCAAGGACCTTGGCGCTATGAGACAGCAACACATGCCACCTCCAAACCTCCCAGTATAAAAAAAATAACAATAAATTAAGAGTACTGAATTTCTAAACTATATGTTTACTTGACACAGATTAACTTCAAGACAGATGACTTTCTTTCTTGATTTATTGATAAGCTGGAATTTGGTCTTATACAGTATTTAAGAGAGAAATGCCAGAGAGGGAATGACTTGTTATAGCTGCTATAACATAAAAGAACTGTTAGAACTGTATCAAAGTAAAAATTATACACTGATTTTTTATACAACAGTTCCACAAACACAATTTTTATTAACAGATTATGATTTGTTTGTTGTTTAATCAGTTACTTTGTTCTGCCAGCACATATCCAACCGCGCATGACAGAGTTGGCGACCAACAGTTAGAAAACCAACTGTTGGTGTAATTAACAGGAGTGAAAATCATTTAAAATCCTTACTGGTTGTAACTTTGTTGCACAAAAGTTGAGGAGCCTAAACCATGGGTGCAGTGGACACTCAGAGAAACTTATGATATTTACTTTATATTCCCTCTTATTCCAAATAAGATTATCCACAGGTACAGGGGTTTGAATCCCACATGACGTAAAATGGAAGGCTACTGCTCTATGAAGGGAGAACAATCCTTTGTTCCACACACAAACACAAAGAGAACATGAAAAATTCATGCCATTGATCAGGGGTTAGAGATGCATTTGGGATTCAGCCATGTGTTAGAAGCTAGTTAGCTTAGTACTGTAGCTTGTGTAACTGTGAACAAAACAACACAAACTCGAATGACTTAGAAGCTAATTAATGAGGAGACAAAGTGCTAAGATGACATAATATTATCACATGTGTTTTCTTTCGCAGAGAGTTGTCTGTCTTTCTAGTTCTATGGACCGTATCCAGCAGCGCTTTCACCATCTGATAGGCTGCTGAGTCATGGTGTAGTTAAAGATTGTTAGAACATCTGTAATGCAAAGAGCTACATATTGCTAAACATTCCAGTGCTGTTGTACTCTATATTGGCACTCATTAAATGCCTATTATCCAATCAATTATGGATGCATAATTAATACCAGCACATGCAAATTGATATGTAAGGATGGTTTTGGACTTGCATATTTGTTAATATTTAATCATATTTCTCATATTAAATCACCTTCGTCCTGTTAGGCATTTTAAAATCGGATTTTCTGGTTTTGAATGTAAAATATTTTATGAATGATTTTAAAATATATTGGTTCAATGCTGGCACTTGGTATCATTTTCTCGCACTCTCTCTCTGTCTCATCGATGAAGTGCAGAGAGCCTGAGGTTCAGAGGGGAATATTCATCACCATTTTGATTCTAATAAAAGTTATATAAACAAGCTCTGGCTTTTCATCAGTAGGGTAATGCATCACCAGCGCAAAGACTCTTCTGGATTGCTGGCCCATTAAGCAGACGAATCTGAACTGCACCTTATACTAATGACTTTAATGAATTTAGCACTTATATCCAGATTAACAGTAGAACACTAAACGAACGCTTCTTTTCTTTTCCATCCATAAAGACAAGTCAGGCCTTCTTCCCATCACTCAGGCATAATAGTCTTCATTTATACAATTATGATGCTGACAACTTATTTCTCTGTGTTGGTTTGTTTGATTAACTTTTTTTCTCTCCTGACTGCCTCCATTAATACTCAGTTCACAAAGGGAAGGATTTTCCTTTATAGAATTTCTTAGTTTCTTTTTTTTCCCCTTGTGGAAATCTAAAAAGAGAAACTGGACTAATGTGCAGTTAGAGTTATTTTACACTAGTTTTTTTTCTCACAAACTATTGGACAACACCTAGTACTTTTGTAGTACACATTTATATGGCATGCCACTTTAAGGCGCTTTTAGAAAGTTTTAAAAATGAAGAATTCATGTAAATTCTGTAGTTGAGCATATTCAAATAATTTGCCTGCTATATGGGCTTCATGAATAAGAATGATGATTTCATATATTACTAGACAGGCAAAAAAAAAAAAAAAAGGCAAAATTTAATCAGCTGCTGTCTTAACTTTTGTGAGGAGGTGTACTTATGCTGTCCACTTCTTTTAAACCATGAATGAAATCCTTCATCCATTTTCATTAAACATATATTTTAGAGCTTCATTCCTGTACAGGTCCTTATTCATGATCAAACTTCAGCATTAATTTAATGTACATTTAGGACACTTTTCTGAAGCACTTTTTCTATCTTTTACAACATCCTCATTCATGACCAAGTGTCATGAATATGCTGTTAGTATAAGCAATTAACAAGTAAACAATTACAGACACATAGAAAGTGCAATCAACTCATAATGACAATTAATTCTTGCTGTTGACGAGATGTAAAAACAAAGTTGCATAAAATCAATTAATTAATTAAAAACGATTAATATCTTATATGTTGTGATTTGTGCCTTTCACACACTGATCAGCCATAACATTATGGCCACGCCTCTAATATTGATTAGTAATATTGATTAGTGTGTTCGAACACCTTTCCATTGGAACCAGCATTAACCTTTTTTCAATTTGAGCTATCGTAGCTCTTCTATTGGATCGGACTACATCGGACTATACATACCTGCCTTCAAATGCATCAGTAAGCCTTGGTCACCCATGACTCTGTCACTAGTTCAGCAGATTTACTTCCTTGGATCACTTTTGGTATGTCCTGACCACTGCAGGCTGGGAACATCCCACAAGAGCTACAGTTTTTGGAGCTCTGACTCAGTCGTCTAGCCATCTGCAAAAGCTTACTGATGCACATGGGGAGTGAAGGCTGGCCCATGTAGTCCGATCCACTAGAAACGGTAGTGCAGATCAAATTGATGCTGGTTGAGATAGAAAAGTCTCAGAACAAACAGTGCATCACTGTTAGGGTGGAAAAACGAGAGAACTACTCAATCTTAGGTGGTGTAAATTCTCCAACATTGCTCTCTAAAATAGTTATCCTATGCATGTGTCTTTTATAAAGGCATTATGTAGGTACCCTTTAAACGAAATGTCACCAACTATACAGTATATGTAAACTTTTTGGATCTGTGAATGTAAGCGTTAATGTAGCTTGTACCCATTGCACTTAACGTGGTTAACAAGCCACAATATGCTCAAATGAGTCAGAACCAAATAATTCAGTTTAATAGACTGATAATATTAGTTTCACCTCTTTAATTTGTTATCATCAGTGTCAATATGGCTACCTTCTCCGTACACATTCAAAAGAGATGCAACAAAAATAAAATTAATTAATTAATTAATTAATTAACAACAACAACAACAACAACAACAGCAACAACTATTATTGTTATTATAATTATTAATAGCTGGAGCCTGTCCCAGCAGACTTAGGGTATGAGGTGACGTACACCCAGGATGGGATGCAGAACCATACTGTAGCAGGGGACACACACATGCACACTACAGGCAATTTGGGAAGGCAAATTAATCTAATCTGCATGTCTTTGGACTGTGGAAGGAAACCAGAGTACCCAGAGGGAACCCACCAAGCACGGAGAGAACATGCAAACAGGATCTATCTATCTATCTATCTATTTTTTTTTATTTAATTATTTTCTTTACTTATTTTCCCAAATTATGATTCTAAAGTTTTCACGTTTCTGAAATTTCTATAATGTTACAACCTAGAACTGAAGAGATTTTAAATAATAACAAATCAGACTACAATCATAAAAAAGCAATTAAAAAAGGTCAAAATGTTGAATGCATTAAGTATACAAAGTTTAATTCTATGCATTTTGCAATCTAATAGTATGTCCCGATACAGTACATGCACTGATCAGCCATAACATTAAAACCTTTAAAACAGTATACTCAGTATTGTGTAGGCTTCCTTTGTGCCACTAAAACAGCTCTGGTTCCTCGAGGCTTGACTTCACAAGACCTCTGAAGGTGTGCTGTGGCGTCTGCCACCAGGAAGTTAACAGTAGATTCTTTAAGTGCTGTAAGTTCCAAGGAGGGGCCTCCATGGAACAGACTTGTTTATTCAGCACATCAAGGACAGATCAACAACCTTGAACTCTTTGCCTTCTAAGCAAAATACACAGCAAGCGGTGGTGCATTGGGTGTTCTGTGGCCTTTCTATCATAAGCAAGCATTAGCTTTTTTTGTTATCCCTTCTGTGGGATCGAACCAGATAGGCTAGCCTTTGGTCTCCATAGGCATAAATGAGGCTTCCCCATATCCCTTTACCAGTGTACTGCTATATAATTGATAATCAATTTTAATGTTATGTCTGATCAGTGTATATGTATAATGTATACATTTATATAATGTTCCACTGTAAAGCACATAGCACTGTCCAGGGTTTGTGGTTTGATTCCCGCCTCGGAAAGTGGAGTTTGTATGTTCTCCCCATGCTTGGTGGGTTTCCTTTGGGGATTGTTTCCAATTCCAAATTAGGCTAGTTGGCGATACCAACTAGCTTGTACTGTAGTGTGTGTATTAATGTGCCCTGCAATGGACTGCCACCCTTTAAGGGTGTACCCATCTCCAAGTATAGGTTCCAGGCCCCAAGCAACTCTGTATTCAGGGTAAGCGGTAAAGAAAATAAGTGTGAGAAAGTGCGTGAGTGTAAAGCACATTGGGTCAGCTGCTGTTGTGCGATACAAATTCAATTATTTGACTTGACATTAAAATTCAAAACCAATTTCAATTTAAAACACTGATTCAAAATTCATTTCCCGAGGCAGATTAAAACATTTATCGGGTGGCTCCAGGTCCACAGATGAAATGATGCTAGTTTCTTTTAAGGTTGTTGAGGTCGCTGAAAAAACTGTTTTTGTAATATTTTGTAATTAAGCGATGTTCATTCACTGGATATGGAGTAAAAGTTTCAGTACTGAAAAAGCTTGTTAAACATGGGCAAGATAACGGGCAAAATGAAAACTCTGTTAAACTTTAAAGGCACTGCTTTCTGTGTACAGTATATACATGATGTGTGTAAGTAGCCCAATGCTACACAGTAATACCATTAGTCTTACTTAGTGCACATTTTGATCAGGTACCAAAAACTATACACCTGCAACCGGC
Source organism: Clarias buthupogon (assembly GCA_030014345.1). NCBI lineage: Eukaryota > Metazoa > Chordata > Actinopteri > Siluriformes > Clariidae > Clarias > Clarias buthupogon. Next base: position 24,798,410 of record JAQMYK010000037.1, read on the forward strand.
CCAGTGGTGTGTAGAAAAAGCAAAGTCGCAGTTTTTCAGTGCCAAAAGTTCACACAGCATTTAATGCCAAGGTCTATGTGTGTGTATAATATCGTGCAACCAGGGATCTGACCTCACCTCTGTATTTAATCAAAGCGTTTAAGTGTTTATGTTGTGCTCATTCTGTACACACTGGGAGAAGACCTCTTTGCTCAGATACAACCTGTGAACCAAACCTTGACCGATTCAAACCTGCTGTAAAGATTCTAGCTCGAAGCTGTCTGAGATCTGAAACACAAACCTGGCTTCGACACATGATGTGTGCATTTACATATATTTTTCTTTCGTCTGAATGAAAATGCTAAGAGTCAGACAGACAAGCTGAGAAAAAAAAAGTGAGAGAAGACAGACGGAGAAAGGAGGAGGAGATGTTAGTTTTTGAACCTTAATTATAAAAAAAAATGCATGAGTCTTTCCAAGGAAGACATGTGCGCACTGAACGTGCTGCTTCTGAAAATTAAATACCTCCTGGACATCTATGTTTCCTAATGAAGGTTCTGTGTACGTTTAGTCAAATTCTCAGGAAATTTTAAGAAAGAGTTGCAGATATAGGAAAAGTGAGACATTGACGGATGATGGATGACGGCAATGCCAAAAGATGTATTCTGAAGGCCTATGCTTCGGCAGCACAATGGAATAGCTAGTGCACAACTACAGTATTAAACGTCGACTGTACAAGCCAGCAGTCCACAACACTACCTTCATTAGTTATACATAACCTGTAGAATATAGCAACCGCACCCTACACTGCTTATTATTGAGGAGTTCCGTGGGTTAGTCTGATCAGAGTGGCATCGTAGCAAAAGTTCTTCTTATGAACATACATTCAGCTTTTCGCAAGAAAAGACACCTTGTGGTGTTACTTGTTATTACCATGTAGCCACATTACTACACCTTTGATGTTCATAGTATATTTGATTATTTGTTGGTATTGTATGAAAGTTAAACAATTAGTGCACATCTTTTTTTTTTTTTTTGAGTGGGGCGGGGGGGTATTTTGCTCCATCCACATGCCATCCGGCACATTGGGAAACAGTCACTCCCATCAATGATCAAATGCAATTCACACTCTACATGCAATTTGGGATCGCCAATTGCAAATACCCTGCATGTCTTTTGATTGTGGGAGGAAACATGCAACCTCCATGCACACAGACCTGAGGTGGGAATCAAACCTCAACCCTGGTGACAGTGCTAACCATGAAGCCAATGAACCACCATACTACCAGTACACATCTATTCTATGCTTTCTTTAAAAAAGCATATGTGTAAGTTTGGTCAAATTCCCATGAATTATTTTGAAGGACTAATATTTGATATTTACTAATACTAATAGCCTTCCTCCTATATGGAAAATGAAATAGCCAGTACATATCTGTAAAGAAAACCCTGTGAATGGTTCAGGAAGAAAAAAGTGTGACGACTATGGACCAGGGATGGTGATGACATTGACACTGACTATGAAAGTGATGATGCGAGAATATGGATAGTGGACATTTGGATTATATTTTGAAATCTTACATTTTTTAAGTATTTTAGAAAACACACGGACAAATAAAAGAAAAAAATAAGAAATCCCTCATTGCTACATCACAAATAGAGAAACTTAATCATTTTATCATCAGGACTGGCACTGACTAGTAAATTCACCCTGTGGATTTTCATTTTCATGTTTTACTTCTAATCCACCGCTAATACCTACTACTATTAATACATACTACTACTACTACTACTACTACTAATAATAATAGTAATAATAATAGTAATAATAATAGTAATAATAATAGTAATAATAATAATTATTATTATTAATAATCATAATAATAATAATAATAATAATAATAATAATAATAATAAGGAGAAGAAGAAGAAGAAGAATACGACTCTTCTGGTCTTCTAGTACTGCTACTACTACTACTACTGGTACTACTGATAATAATCCCACTCACTCTCCAGGTTGCCCGCCAGCAGGTAGAGCCACGTGAGCAGGATAATGAAGCTCAGAGACGCCAGCAGCAGCTTTAGCCTCCCTCGGCACGGGCAGTGCATCATGGGATGGCGGCAGGTGGAGGAACAGGAGGAGGATGGGCTTCACGTGGGACTCGGCCTCACGCTGCTTCCCTGCAGCATCCTCTCATCTGGAGATGGGAAAGACACACAGCTTACTGTAAAACCTGTTGAGCACTTAAGTGACTCAAAGACGATAATATAATGGAAGGAAAATTCCGAGTCAGGACGAAAGCCTGAGTCCATAACCAGGAAATGTTACTTCATATTTTATCAGTTGGTAATAATAGAATAATTTATGAATAATTTTTTTTTTTAATATTAACTAATTAGTAGTGCTGTCAATCGATTAAAGATTTTAATCTAGTTATTCAAAGTCATAGACTCAGACTTACTTGTATTATAACCATGCAATGTTATAAACAAATGCATAACAAACTGCCTAGAGGAAACATTATGCATTTAAAAAAAATAAAATCTCAAACATTAACATGTAACAAATGTTAAATAAAAATTTTCTCTTGCAGCCGCAGTCATATTGTGAGCCCTGTCTGTTCCTGTCTGACATACGCTTTGGCAAAAATATCTTTCTTGTGTTTTTAACACACCCAGAGTGAATAGGTGCAGTTGCCAATTGTCATCAATTAGATGTGCTGTTACACCGAGGTAGTTATGGTTACTTACTGATCTCCAGTGGTCTCCAGTAAGTGCAATAACAGTAGCTTCTACCAACTGCTTCACTTTCACAGAATTTTTTCAGTGTCTTACATTTGACGTAATCTTATAAAAATAGCTCCCCTTGAAGGTAGCTCAAGCACACAACTTTGTTGATGAGACTTGCTGTTCAGCACACCTGGTGATGTTTCCTCAGTCACCTTATTATCTGTGCTAAAATGTCATTATTACACACACAGCAGGGTAACCATGCTGCGATTATGGGAAGCAATTAGGGTCAAACTTGGTTAATTTGCATTAAAACATACTATTGTGCAGAATTCCCAGATTAATTACATGCGATAACGCATTAATATTGACAGACTTACTAATTAGTCAAAATTGGTATAATATGAAATACAGAATTGAGCCATATTGAGTGGATTTTATATTGTAGTAGGCATTAAGAAGCCATAACAGTTAACAATGGGGGTTATGAATTAATATTTTAGCATTTGAATAAAATATGTTGCATATGAAGGAGATAGTCGTTTCCATTTAACATACACAATAATTAAGGATATTGTAATTATTTTAATAGTTAATGTCAATTATTGCAACTAATTATTAGGGACAGGTTTCAACAGGAAACACCCAATACAATATTAGCGCAATATCACTACCTGATCCAATATGTACCGCGATTCTATTAGTTTCACGATTTTATAAATGTTGCAAACAAGATGCTGTGCTGCCTGCCAATGTGTGGACAATTCAGCACACACAACGCCTGTAGGATTATTGAGGAATGGCTACATTGTACCACCTCAAATGCATACTGTACATATACTGTATAAATAAACGATTAATTAAAAAATAATAATTCTGGAGTCAGTGTGGTGACATGTGAATTGCCACAAAAGAGAATTGCAATACATAACTGTCTAATTACAATCTAAGTATCTAATCTCTATTACTTGGGATTTTTTTAATCACTCAAGTATAAATTTTTTTTAATGGATGATGGAAAAAAAACACAGCTTACTAGTCAACTTTGTTGGCTTTCATTTTCATTTCCTTTTCTATTTTCTTGCCATACTCTACGATAGTAAATATATGAATTTATCCATACTATTATTTTCAAAAACGAACATTAAAAATGTATCCTTGGTTTTAATGTTAACTTCTTTTTGTTTCCTTGCTAATCTATTCTCTTGGTTGAATATTTACTCTGGAAACATTTTCCGTATCATATTATGTAAATGAAAATGATCAAAATTAAATCACAATATGCAGATATAAATTCAGGGGGATTGAAATAACTTCTATAAGTTTTTTCCTCAAATAATATGAAATGATACAGAACTCTATAGGCCTATACGGTACATGCTTTGGTGACGTATTTTAAAAAAATTACCTGTTACATTTCTTTCCCACAAACATAAAAGTTTGATTTACTCTATTTTTTGCAACATAAAGCTTTATTTGTCTTACTCTTCCCACCTCAACACTCCATATTACCCAAGCAGCTGTTCATAAGTACACACTATGTGCCTCTTTTCAGCCAACTCTTTCCAGCCTGCTGTCCCTTCCATGTGCCCTTACAGCAAATTGGCCACTGCTTCATCGTTACCCTTTCCTGTCTCCTAACAACGTGGACATCATTATACGCAAGTGAGTACTAGCCAGAATACAAATTAAAAGTTTTCATTTCTCACACATATGACTTTTTTATTTATTTAGCCTAATGAAATAAGAATTTAAAGTAAGCCCAAGCTTAATAAAGCATGTGTTTTTTTTTATATTATTTAATCCTCATCCTTAATTATAGACACAGACAGGCCAATGTTCTCACTGTGCAGAGGTTCTGACACATTGTTTTCGAAATATGTTATGAGTTTTAAATCTTTACAACGTGAGCTTAATACTCTCATCAACAAAAGCAGACATCGCCAGACAGTTTGGAGTTGCTGGGAATACCCATTCCAGGCTATGGAACAGATTACGAACATCTGGTCACATTGCTGATTGAACTAAGTCTGGAAGGCCAAGATGGACAACACCAAGACAAGAGGGACTAATTCGATGGCATAAATTGAGAAATTGTCCAGAAAATACTGGCATTATTACTGCTGGTATTACACACGATAGGTCATAGGACTATTCAACAACATTTGGCTGCAACCGGACTTGCATAGATCATGGAATAAAATCAAACATGCTTATTTTCTTGACAGCAATAAATTTTGTAAGAAATATGTGCAAAAAATTTTTTGTCCATGAGTATCCATTCAAGGTAAGCAGCAATTGCACTTATCTCAGCCAGAGTCTTCTAATGGCCAAGAAGCTCATTAGTATGCATAACATCGCACCAGGTGTTCCCCATGCCCGCGGGTTAAATCGGTCATAGCAATCCATGCTCACTCAGTGAACGACATTAACGCATGCCTGACTGGCCCGGGGAAAATAAGCTCTGTTTACTGCGGAATACCTCTTTCAGTTGTTCAATGTAAAGTCAATTTTTCTACTTTGCAACCAGTTACTATTAGACTCCACCAGTCGTCTGTTGCCCAATTAGAGGCTCTGTTGCTGGCTTGTTGATTTGGCATCTCTGAGCTCAAATGCTTAAACAGGACGTGAGTGTAAAATGTGAGTGAGATATGTTACTATAATGTTGCTGAAACTGATAACAAAAACATATATTCTGTCCATCCCAGGACTCTTATTTAAAATTTGTTCATAATGAACACCTTTGATCTATGGATGCATTGATACCATTTGATTTCATACAGAATGAATACATGCTTTCTGGTACATCCTGATATCGATACCAGATCCAGCTCAAACTGTTCTCCCTGTGGGTGTAAAATGTGAATCATAGCTTAGAAACACTTTGATATGCAGCTACATGTTACAAAATCATGACATCTTTGAAGATTATGTGGTATATCATGTTTTTCGTTAATTATTTGTACCTTATAGCACTTATCATAATTAGAAAGTTGGGGTCAAAACACAGGGTCAGACATGATACATTGCCCCTGGAGCAGATAGGGTTAAGGGCCTTGCTCAAGGGCTCAACAGTGACAACATGGCAGTTCTGGGGCTTGAACCACCATCCTTCCAATCAGTAGGCCAGTAACACAGTCTTTACCAACTGTATGTGCATTAGTTATCTGGTTTGCCTTGGACAAGATCAGGTTTTTCCACTTTGGAAACAGCTGCTTTATTGTCTCCAATGCAACAGAGTCTCTCATTATCAAGGACAATAGGGACTGATCATTTGACTGGCATCATTAATCAGGAAATGTATGCAAATCATGGTCGACTCATGTCATCTGTTGATGAATGTGGCAATGTATACTAGGATTAAGCCATGTAGTATCACTTGATAGCGGATATTGGTACGCTGCATCTTACAATGAGAGTATGAGTAAAATGAACTGATAACGGTTATCAGCATTAATACAGATGCATTCCCTATACCGGGATGCCTTAATGCATTCATCTCACTATTCCATTTCATGACTCAGTAAAACATTGAATAGGAAAGAAGGATGTACACAGACAAGTCATTCCTGTGAACGATCAGCGAGTGAAACGTCTGATCCTAGAAAATCAATGGCTAACTTGTCGTAGCCTCTGTACACACAATCATTCACGAACACCAGTTACACACTACAGGAACTCAGCTTGGAGTTATTGCCACATCCCCGGTACAGTCCTGACCTCACTCCCAGCCATTTACACATGATCGGACCTTTGAAGGAGTTCCTGGGAGGCCAGTGTTTCAGATGTGAAGCAGGCAGTCCGATCATGGCTCCGGCATACTGGGAAATCTTTCTACCTCGATGACACTTGTGAACCTTTATTATACACTGCATTAGTGCGGCAGGGGAATATATAAAGAAATAAGTAAAGGTAGTTTTAACTGTGTTTTCTGTTATTTTGAACAGTCAAAAGTCCTGGCTTGACTTGAACGCACTTGTACTTATTAGAGCATCTTCTGATACTTTTTCGAAGCTTCTTCCTTCTATCGTCTCGGGGAGCTATCACTTGGGATCTAAATCTATATTTAGATGTCTATAAAGCTGCTCTGTGACAATTATGTTAAAAGCACTATACAAATAAAATCGAATGAAATATATGAGCGAGGTTGCATCATAAAATCTAATACAAATGCAGGTTGTAAACATGAGGTGCGTTCGTGGTGGTTGAGAGCAATTCCTATTTACATCTAACCCCTGGATTTCACGATGATGGTAAAAGCTCAGGCGCAGACACTTGTTCCAATGTGAAACGTTGAATGGCCTGGATCAAACAGAACACTGTTAAACAGCAAACAAAGCAGCAGGGTAAAGCTCAATTAAAGATGTAGATACATCATGCCACGTGGCTCCATTAACACAGTCCTGTCTACATCTCTCTTAATTAAAGAGATCGAAGTGGGAGACTCTCTATCACTCCAGCACAGACAGATTAACAAAGGAGGGACAGGGAGATGGAGCAACGGAGAGGCAGATGCTGCCCCTGATTTTATCACCTTAATTAATCATGCTTCACTTTAATTAGACGCTCGCCTGTAGGCAACAATATTGGATGCTGCCAATAACAGAAAACAACAAGTTTATTAAAAGCAGGACACTGCTCTAAGAGAAGACGGATACAGCAGACCAAGGGTTATTAAGTTTTTAAGTCCATGGGGACCCGATGGACGCTGTTGCAGGTGCTGAGTGAGCAACGGGGTTTATGTTTCTTAATACGTTCCTGAGAGATCGGGTCTGTGCTTGTGACCTGAAATCCCAAGACTGTCACTGCTGAGCTCTTAAGTCAGACCCTTGACCCTTAAATCCTCCGTTTCAAGCTTCCACTGCATTAATAACACAAGCTAAATAAATAACCACAGTGCTCCCAGAACATGCCTTCATAAGTGCAATATTCTTCATAGAGAGAGAGGTATTTGTATTTTTGCTCTCTTGGAGATTACATTAAAAACTTTGCACTTCTATTCAGAAATTTCAGTGTGTTTATATAACACTCTCGAAAGGTAGAACTTCTGTTTTTTTTTTCAGGATTTCCCTAAAAAGTAAATTTTCCTGAAACACTCAGATGATTTACATTTTTCATATGAGGCATGGTTCCAAGTGCAACAAGGAACACTTTAATGTAGATTTCTTTTAGGTTCGTCTCATACGTTTCTGTTTGTTATGCCATGGACTTTGTTTTTCCTCCCCGTCTCTGTTCTTTCACTAAAGCGTTATGCAATTGTGCCAATGCATTTAATTACTTCATCTGTTCATGCCTCATTATATCTGTCCCTCACTGCGAGGTCTTCTTGTGCAGCTGAATCATTAAGTCTGTTCCACTTGTGTATTTCCTGGTTTTGACCCTTGTTTGTGTTGTTTTTGGCACTGATCATAGATTATCCTTTCTCTCTCTTGCTCGCTTTTCTCGCAGTCTGTCAGGGTTTAATAATTGTTTTTTCATTAACAGCACAATTCCTGTCATGAATGTTAAATAAACAACTCCTTATAGAAAGATCTGGCTGTTATTTTAAGCCTTTAATTGTCTGAACACCCATTATTGTAAATTATTGAAAGAGCAAATTGTACTGCAAGTTTTTATTAATATGAAAGATAAATAATGTCCTCTTATCGTCTATACTGCGTAATCCTGTATACAGGGTTGCAGGGGCCTGGAGTCTATCCCGGGAATCTTTGGGCACAAAGCGGGGTACACCCTGGACAGGGTGCCAATCTATCACAAGGCACACATGCATACACACACTCATGCACTATAGGCAATTTGGAAATGACAATCAGCCTATTCTGCATATTTTGGACTCTGGGAGGAAACCCACCAAGCATGGGGAAAACATGCAAACTCCACGCACACATAAACAGAAACTGAACCTGGACCCTGGAAGTGTCACCAAAAGATGAATAATCTCAATAAAACAAATTTAGTTGGGTGGTTTTCTTTCAAACTAAGAAGTGAGTTGGCTTCAAAGATTAAAATTCTATTGAAGATGAATTTCAAGTTTCATTGTAATTTTAGGTTTTCCTATTTTTTTACGGTGTTTCATGACTTAGCAATCATTATAGAAATGTTGCACAATAATCTTAAATCGCTTTTACAGTAGAAGAACTTTAATTTGAGGTAAGGCTGCACGATATGATTGAAAAAAAAATCACATTTCGTAAATTTTGACACATATTGCAATTGTGGTTTAAACTATTGTATGAAACTATTAAGTTTCCCCCTAAATAATTCCACCCATTTGCAGTTAGACAATTGCACGGGTCCATGTTGCAAATTACTTATGCAATTAATTCTGCTGCACATATCTTAAACATTACCATATAAAGATATATTCACGGCTTTGCACGTAGGACATTTTAGCTGCTGAACATCCACATTAAGACTATATGCAAAATAAGGAAAGGAGATCCGGCTCAGAGAAGATTTACACAGACAATTATTGGCATATTACTAGTTATTTCAGTGAAATATGAAAAATCAGAGTAGAATGAAAACGAATATTTGAATTTCATCTAATTTCTGTAGACGTATAGTAGGGATTAGCACTGTGTTATGTTTTATTGGTGTTTTATTAGTTTAAGGGTTAATATCACTATGAATTGCCTTGGGTGTCCTGATGTAATCAGTGACATTAAATCCAATCATTTTGTCTTTCTTCAATGGATGATTAAACAACTTCTGTAAGTACATTGTGTTTATAGTTTGATGTTGTCAAGCTTAACATGTCCACATTGTCATAGCAAAATATTATTCATTCATTCATCGTCTGCTGTATACTGATTATCCTGTATAAAGGGTCACGCGTTGCCGGGAGCCTAGGGTTAGAGTCTTTGGGCACAAGGCGGGATACACGTTGGACAGGGTGCCAATCCATTGCAGGACACATACAAATACACACACACACACACACACACACACACACA